>PVJL010000071.1:399258-450914 GCA_004026885.1 Lyroderma lyra | reverse complement strand
CTGATGACCAGCCTGGCCCCAGCAGTGAAGTCAGGCTAGAGCACAGGTCTGGGGAAGTCGAGGGCTCCAGGCTTCCTGGGAACACTTGGTGGTAGTGGGGAGGAGAGACTCTCAGACAGAGAGGCCTGTTGGAGGCTTCACAGGTGGAGGGGAGTGCCAGGGAGGTGCTCAGCCATGGACACTGCAACCATGTCCCCTCCGCTCAGGCACTAACTTGGGAGAAGCCTCAACACTCCGAAATGGAAAGTTGAATTGCACATTTTAAGGCATTTAGCCCAGACTCTGCACACTTAACAGCAAGCCTGTCCCTCGCTTACAGCTTCTCTAACTTTGACTATTACCTGTCTCTTTTTTACAAATAATCCATGGGAAAACATACTGTGAATTGGTTATTTGTCAGTGTTTTTCTTTGGGTTTAATCTGACTGAACAATGTCCTGGTTTTGAGAATCAGGTAGAAGAGTTTTTCTCCTTTTTTTCATTTTCTTTCTCATCAAGCACGTATCCAATGCCTTTACCTTTGGGAATTGTCTGGATTTATCTGAACTGAGTGGATTTTTCTTCTTTCCTGGATTCATGGAAAAGATGTCACTTTTGAGCTTGTGTCTTTACTGATAACACTAAATATGATGATGCTTATCAAAATCATATAGAAATTCCTGGAAAGGAATAATGGCAATAGTAATCATAGAAGTAGAAGCTGCAAGGAAAAAAAGAAAAAAGATGGTCATCCAGGAAACTAGAATGGCACTTTATATAATTTTAATGAAGTCAACAGTGTATATATAGACTAAGGCGACAAGGAGATAAAATCTGTAAAGCAGTGTGTGTGTGTGTGTGTGTGTGTGTGTGTGTGAAAGGCTGGTCAAGAATGTGGATTAGAAGGCGATGCTATATACAGTTATTAAAAAGCAAAGTAGAACGAGGCAGTTCAAGGAAAATAAATGTACAAAGAGAGAAACAAGAATCTAAAATCCAGCTTTTAAAGATTCGCAGGCTAGCAAGATGCCTGGCAAAGACAGTGGCAGGGCCATGTTCCTCCATAGTGGACAGTTTCCTTTGACCCACATAGAAAGGATGAAATCTCTTCCCAGAAAATAAGATGTGCATTAGGAAAGGGGGAGAGGGGTGAGGGAGAAGGAGGCAAAAAGCAAGTTGCCGGCACACAAGAATGTGTGTCGGTTTCAAGAAAGTTCAGTCAGATGATCTTCAGTCTCCTGACTCACTTTGTAACACTTTCACTGAAGCTGGAGAGGAGGGGAAAACCCAGCCCCCCCTTTCCCATTCCCTTGATTATACCCTGCTATCTCCACACAGCCTTCAAGTCTGAAATGAGCACTGGGAGATGCCCGGCCGCTGCCGCCACTGGCACGGCCCGGTTGTAACTTGCAAAGTTTGTTGCTTTAGCTCCTGATGCGGGCTCCGGCTCCTGGGGATGCCGGCTTCCCTCCGGCCTCCCCAACCCACCGCCTTCTAGCATCAGTCTCGTACACAGGCACAGTGTAAGAAAAACAAAATCTGGAAACTGCTTGTTTCAAAAAAGGGAATGAAGTGGTCTTGTAAGTGAAAACTGGATTTGGACTGGAGGGAAAAAGACATGGAAGACAGAAAGAAAAGTTAAATTGAATTGTTCTTCAAAGTTTCAGCCAAAGGATTGGGGATTGTATGGGGAGTGGGGAAGGTTTTTACAACTGCCTGTGGTCTCTGATTTTCAGTGGTGAAGAACATGGATAAAGTTGGATGCTTTCAGGGCTTTGAATCCTAGAGGAAAAATAATCAGATGAGCAGAAATGATTATCCCTGTTTAAGATAAGTCCTCACTTTTTATGACTTCCTTGTAGGGACTAGAGGGGCTAGCAGTGATGCTTAGAGACAGTGGAGGACACAGAAGTTGCTCCTATTTCAGAGATGCTTAAATGAACAGAAAAAGCAATACAGTCAGGCCCTTCTTAAGGATGTGGCTCCCGGCTGTCCTCTCTGAGAGGTGAACTTGGGATGGGGCAGCCTTAAGGCAGAGCCTGTCAGCACACACTGAGGCAGGGAAGTTTCCTCTGGATTACAGTCAGTTAAAACTTGGTTATCTTTGCAAGTGTGGGAATCTTTTGCCAGGAGCTTTCTTCATAAAGTTGATGAGCTTACAAGGAGCCTGTGTTGCTGGCTCTCAAGGCACTCAGAGGCAGTTGGTGTGGCAGGTACCAGTTCTGAGGGTGCTCCAAAGATATCCATCTCCATCCTTTTCTCTCTGTGGAGATCTTCTGTAAGTTTTGTCACGCTGCACACACACACGAGGCTGAGGGCTGTGTATCTAGAGTGATCTATTTGTCTTATTTTGGTTTGGAAAAACGAAGTCAATTGGGGTAGAAACATGCCTTTCGTGGAAGCAGAGCCATGAGCCTGCTGGCATCCACAGTGTGATGGTCTACCAGGGGTAAGGGTCTGCTAAGCGTTTTAAACTTTACATTGTTTCTCTGTTGCCAAATAAAAACAAATTCATGTCTTTAAGATTTCCTTCCAAATACGAATAAAGCCAAGATTAAAGGTTTCCTCCTAAACTGCTATGTCATATGTTTCAGATGCTTCCTTTCTTGCTTAATTTGCTGAAAGTAAAGAAAATTTTAAGAGGTTATCAAAGACCCTAATACCATATTAAGAATATATCCTGGGAAAAATGTGTGTGTACCCTGAAGGTAGGAAAGGAGGGTGTTGCTAGCTCTCGCAGAGCTGCATTTATTCCAAGATGTGGGAGATTCTTTTCCTTACAACAGTTTTTGTCATCTGCATTCTTCCAAGGCTTTTAAGGTGCATTTTCTTCTCTGTGAAAGGAAACTCTTTGTCCTTTTCCTCTCCAGCACCGTGGCTTCCCAAGGTAGACACTATTTTGTGCCTGTCACAGAGAGAGGGAGTGCAGGTTTGCAATGCTCACAGACAATTGATTGTCTGCCCTAATGTGTTTCATTTACATGTTTATAACGTCAATGGTGCTGGGGTGTCCACTGTACCATTCATTCCCGCATTCCCACAAGGGGGCAATTGTCTGAATGGCCAAGTCAGACACCTTTTTGATTGCTCTTTGGTTGTCTTTTTAGAGCAAAGAGATAAAGGAGGAAAATCTGTGATGCAGAAACACTAGTTGAAAATACACAAAATTAAATGTCACCACAAAAGCAGATGTTAAACATAAGCCCAAATATGCTTTTTAACGAAGATGTGAAGGTTGAAAAAAATAATTCAGAGCAGAGAGAAGGATGATTTGAAACCAATAAATATAGCACTATTCCTCCCCCCATTCCTTTTCTTTCTTTAGCAATGAGAAGATGAAATGTGATTTTCCTTTCCATTTCTGAGCCTGAAACATCTAGGTACCTCCTCATTATTTATATGTTTGCTGTGATTTGTGGATTTTGTATATATTTACATAGCTCTGTTTATGCCAATAGCATCAGCTTACCACTTGGAAAATCTATTGAATGACTATTGGAGCTGTGGGGAGTGTAAACTTTTAAAAAAGTAAGAGCCAAGTATTTCCTCATGAAGCATTTTTTAAAAGGAAAGCAATAATAATCAGTAGACTCTATGGAAGTCTTTGCCTTAATAGCTATGTTCCAAATACTTTTATCTTGAATGACAGTTGTATCAGAATGAAAGCTCCTAGGAGAAGTGTAACTGGTAGTTTACAAAGTAAATAAAGAATTTGTTTTAAGGTGTTCTGTACTGTTTTTATTCTCTCTCTCTCTCTCTCTCTCTCTCTCTCTCTCTCTGTGTGTGTGTGTGTGTGTGTGTTGTCTTGTGTTTCTACTGAGGGAGGTGAGAGGAAAAACCATCCATGCATGTGCTTTTTGGCTTTCTCTTCATTCAATTCTTCCTTCCATATCGTGCATCTATGTGGCACACATGAATACACCTGCTTTAAAAAAAAAGATTTCACAGTTCAGATGGTGCTTTGTCGGTTCATTTAGGTAATACAGTTATTAGAAGTTCGTCTAATTTCGCGTGTGGTCCATAAAGGGAGAAAATACTACCTCTCGTGTCATCTGACGAGATGTAAAAAGGGGGTACAACTTTTATAATTTTGTAGTAAATTAGGGAGAGAAAACATCGACAGCCTGTGAAAAGATTTTCCGCCTCTCCGGGAAGACACACACAGTAGCTGCACCGTTAGCTGAACCCCTGACACGGCGGTCTTTTGAATGCCTTAGGTATGATTTCACTTTCGCTCACATCAATGCTGACCTGAATGCCTTTCATATCTGATCCGCTGTGTCTCTCCCAGTAAACATCCCCTGAGGGGAGAACAAAGAAAGGAGCTCTTCTTCTTCTTAATCACAATTCAGCCCTTTCACCGCCGGCAGGCTCCATTTGCATTCTGCCACAGAAAGCCAAGATGAAAAGAAAGAGAGAGAGAGAGAGAGAGAGAGAGAGAGAGAGAGAGAGAGAGAGAGAGAGAGAGAGAGAGAAGAGAGGCCGAGGGTAGTCGCTGAGTAAAATAACTTAGGTGTTTGTGGCTGTTTGTTGGGCTTTCCCTAGTTACCAGCTTTATATAGTTGATGCTCAACCAGGCCATGTCCCTCCTGACAGGCATATAGTGTTACAAGATGGCATGTCTGTACTATTCATGGCCACCCGCTCAACACTTAAGGTAAAAAGTGTCAGGGAGGGATCAAATTCTCCCCCAGAAGCCCGTTAGACTTGGGGTCAGGTGTGTGGACTTGCCACTCCTGAGTGCTGCCTACTATTTGGCTGTCCTCTTATTGTTTATCATCAGACTGGGGAGGTAAGGGCACAGGGTGGGGGGCTGGGTGGGGGCAGGGGTGGGGGTGGGGGCGCGAGCTGGAGACTGTTCGGGAGGAGAGGAGGGATGAAGCCTCTGGAGGCCCTGGTCTGGTTTCAGGGATGGGTGTCCGGGCCAGAGCAAAAGGGAGACGTACTTACACCCAGCTCGAACACACTGATAAATCTTCAGGAAACTGCAAAAGACTTTCCCATTTTTCCCCCGACTTTTTATGATAATTCATATTTTCAAATGAAAGGGGAAAAAAGCCAAGAAAGAAACTCTCAAATGAGCCAAAAAGGAAAAAAAAAATTCTCTGAAAAGAATTTTAGGGGGAAAAGTTGTTCTATTTTAAAAAGCTTTGAGGGCTGTAAAGTGCCACGTTTTTCACACCTTCTCCATACTTTTTTTTCAGATTTTTTTAGTATGTTTAACATTTGTGAGATGACAGCCTTTTTGTATCTCAAACTGGATGCTTCAAGATTTGTAGGGAGGGGTTGGTGGTATTCACTTGAGAGAGAAAGTTTATGCCTAAAGGGCTCCTTCTTACTGGGAACTGTTTAAACCCTTGCAGGCAGACCTGTCAGGTTTTACTGTGCTATTTGCCTCCATTTTCAACATGCAAAAGTAACATGCAGTTAATGGTATTGCAGTGAGACCACAGCAGGAGCAGAAACCTCTCGTGACAACTTTTCAACTGCATTATCTTGCTCCTAAACTTTCTTGTCTATTTTTTTTTCTTTTTCTGAAACCACTTTTAAGATACCAACAGTTTTTCTTCAACAATTAGATTAAGCATGCAGCACACACACACACACACACACACACACACACACACACACACGCCCGCACACGCACACACATTACTTTGGAAGTGCAATCGCGTTAAACAGCAGAGTGGAGAACTGGAAACAGGGCTTTTCCGATAGCCATTGTGGCAGATTTCACTTCGAGGAGCCAAACTAGTGGAGATATTAGAAGTTGTATATGAGCATGTGACACAGATTCCTGATTTTTTTTCCCTTTTTCCCAGAAGATTTACAGAATTTACAAAAAGAGATTATCCCTACACCTTCCACCCCTCCTGTCCACCCCTATGACCCAAGCAATGGAGGATTTAGGCAGATTTACTTCAGTAAACACCTTTGGACACTTGGGGAGAAAGTGGGAGTCTGTTTGCAAAAGGAGGCTTTTGTTAAGTGAGGTACCGGGATAATGCTTTACCAGGCAGCTGTGATATTAACCTACCCGGCAATGCGGGAGCACTCTTTAACTCTTTGAGTGCCTGGACCGTCGCGCTCAGCAGATAAAATCCGGGCTCTCCAAAGACACTCAGAATTCTGGCTCGAGCAGTTTATTATTCAGACAAGCCTTGTAGACATGAAAACTGTTCAAGCTTTTAAAACAATGTGGTTTAATTAGATGAGGTGGGCTTACATTGCTCGTAAGCCCTCCAAATGGTGGTTTATAATTGGCAAGGGAAAAAAAGAGAGGAAAAGAATCAAGGCAGCACATTAAAAATTTCAGGAAATATCTTTAGAAAAGCTATTTTCATTTCCAGCTTTGAAAATATTAGACTATGGTAGCTAGAGGGAATGACGCAGCTGGGGGCCTCTCTCCTTACTATTAAAGACACCAGAAGTTTGGGATGAAGAAAGGGGCTTCAACTTGAAAAGCTGCAAGAGGCCAGTTCCGACGGTGACATTATCGCAGCCCTTGCATCTTTTTAAGGGGGAAGTGTTGCCTATCTTTCGGAGCTTGGGAAGTCATGTGAATATCAGAATCAGGGCCTTAAGCCAGCTGTTATCAACTTGAGACTTTTCAAAGCAAGCAGAGAGACATTTATAAGAGGAAGGAGTTAATGGTTATTTTTTGCTGGGCACAAGAATAAACTTTACAGGTGTTGCCTTTGAGCTTAAATAAGATCTCCTTATTTAGTTTTGAAAGAATGTAGGTGTCAACGTTTGAGCAGCCACAAATGTGTGAGAAAGTAAAGGGTATGAGACATGACAGAATTAAAGGTGTTTGTTATGTTGTTACACCGTGTGTCAGGCTGCAAGCTCCCTTTGTCACAGCCTCCTGGTGATTTGACAGCACAGAACTACTTCCCTTCTAGGTGAGACAGCATTTTCTATCTGGAGTTATAAATGTGGTCCACCCTTCGCGTTGCACCCGCCTCCCAGACCCATGAATCCTGTTGGAGAGCATCTCGCCCTGAGACACAGTGAACGCTGCGACCAGGGGCTGTGCGTGCGGGGGCCTGGGCACCGCCAGCATCACAGTAGCTGGCATTGACTGTTGTTTGGCAAGGAGGTCCTCTGCCAAATCATCCAATAATTAAGTTTTATGTTATTTGTATGAACGACCAAGCATGCAGTAGTCCCTTTCAAATCAAAAGGAGGCTTAAAATTACTTCTTGAACACTTTCAGACCATGGTCAGGTCACAGTTTGGGGGCTGAATTAAAATGATCTCATTCATGATCTAATTGAGGTTGGCAAAACCTTAGCAGTAGCAGGAGTACATAAATATAAATCAAAGACCAAAATTTAGCAAATCATATCATTTGCTAGAAATCTGCTCATGAATTATTCTCCGGTTGCCAACCCAGAAGTTAAACTTTGTCTCCCCTCAGCAACAGTAACTGCGCATATTTTTTCAGGCTCCTGACAGGAAAGTTAGAGGAGCTGAAAAGAGAAAAGAGAAGGAAGATGATCGATGTCTCATCAGATATTATGTGTTTGCGACCCCCAAAAATATGATAGCTAATAAAGCCATGTACATTATTACAGTGAATGCTGCAATCTTGGTTAGGAATTAATATCGGTTTCTGAACACCGGACTTTGGAAGAGCAAGCAGCTGGGACATAAGGGATGTGAGGGGAGCAAATCTTTCTGATTGAACTTTGCTTTCATTGTTCAATTGAATATAATCATCATAAGGATACATGATTTTTTAAAAAGTAAATTTAGTTTTATTTCTTAGGTGAGGGGATGAGCTTTGAAGTCATCATTAGAATTGAAAGACAATACAGAAATGTTAGTGTACACGTTTAAGTCACCTTTCCTTTTTCAAGAAACATTACTATAAAATGAAGGCTCCAGATAAGTTTCCAATACTCTGCGGCATTAAATGTTATGTTCTATTTTATGCACTCTATTTCTATTTGTTCTTCATTTCTCTTGGTTGCTCTGTGTTATTTCAACTTAAACCCATACACACCTTAAACTGGAGGGAGATCTGATTCTGATCTTGAATATTTTAAAGTTAAAATTTAAATCCCACTTAAATGAAGGTATTCTTTCGAACAAACAATAACTGTAGAACTGATCAGTGTAGCTAACTTTATCACAAGAGCAAATATATCAAGGTGTATTTTTAAACCACAATGATAAAAGGTGGAAACATTTTTAAATAATCTCAGGTAATAGAGGTAAATGACTGCATTCTTTTGGAGACAGGTAATTGTCATTAATGATTTCCCATGACAAAAAGGCAAAACATGTTCTATGTAAAAATGTATAATGGATTCCCCTTTAACAGTTACATTGCTAATATGACAATACAGTGATATCTGTACTTTGTATACAGTTTCATATTTCTTTTTACAATCAACTCTGGAAAAGAAAGGTATTACTGACAAGGTGATAGACACTCTCTCCTAAAATAAGTAATCAATAATAGATCAATAGATTAAGATATCATGCTATTTACGATGAGATTTTTTTCCCCTGTCTTAAACAGATGAGTAAATTTCAAGGATTCAGTGCCCAAGTGATCTATAAATGTAGTCTATAGCTTTCACTGTTTCCTAGTATAAGTTGTGTTTATATTATCTTATATATCTGAGTAACTGTAATCAAAGAAACTTTGCAAAGCACCTATTCTTGGAAGTACCTAAGTTTCTATTTTAGACACAAAGCACATCGATGGAAGTGTTTCACATCATGAGATTTCTCAGTTTTAAAAGGTGAGGTTCATATATAAAGAACTCAGTAAGCTGTGTTTTCATAATGAATAGACCCGTTAAGAGGGGAAAATCTCTAAGCAAAAGGTTGTCCTCTAACGATTTTCCATCACCTTTGCTCTGCTGATGGGAATTTGAAAACGAATACAGCCCATATGTACACATACACAATGTACCCTAGGACCCCAATTCTGGTACTTTTCCTCTTAAACTTTCACAACCATCATATAGCTTGTGAATAAAATACATCACAACAAAAATTGTAGAGGTGAAGAATTAATGTAGACTCCTGTTTAGTATTATAGGATTTATTGTAAGAAAAAAGAAGTGATCCTATGCCACATGACTCTTACAAAACTTACTTGCACCTATTAATCTAAGCTTTAAGTGTATTATTTAGGGTGAATTACAAGCTTTGTGCTTTGAAACTGTTTTCCCCCGTTTTCCTTCAATATAACCAACCTTAACACAGATTATGCCAAATTGAATGCAAATTATTATGGTTTTTAAAACAACATTCAGGAATCCTGAATACAGGTGGTATTTCAAGGTAGTGTTTACAGTATTTAAAAGAAAAAAAGGGAGACGATTAAACTATACTCAACACTTAGAAATACGTGGAGTTTTGTACTTGTGCAGATCAAGTGTAGGTAGCCTTGCCCTGTGAAACCAAGACCACAAATGATATGTGTCAGTAGGTTCTTTGATAGGGCTTGTGGCCCCACTGTTTTTGTGCTGTCAAACTGCTATGTTGAGCAAACACCTCCTCTGAAACAAAGTGATAAATGCAGGGCCAGGCTGGCTTCAACCAGTCTGAGCAACCCCTCAGCCACACCCCGCCTCCCGGACCCTCCTACCCCTCCCAATACTCCAGCCACCTCCTCACCGGGCTTTGCCCCCTTACCTGACATTGACATTTATAGAGAGAGGCCAGGGCTTTTCAAGGTGTCAGGGGTGAGTAATTATTGATACTTCTTATGAATCAGTGCTCTGGAACTGCAGGCGAAGTCCTTTCTCTGGCAGGCTTTATCTGGTCTTTTTTAAATGGGACTGGACTGAGCTTCTAAACTTTTGCCAACTTGAACTTTTTCCACCTTTGCTTAATCATTTGAAAACCACTTGCTTTCCTCGTCTTTTCCCCAGTCGCTGGAGTTTTGTTTTCTAATGTTCAAGCCATTGCGTTGTGTAATACAAAACAAAATTTTGCCTTAAAAAGTCCAAACACGATTGCCTCCTACTTTTCAGTTTCCGGCATTCTTTTGGGGCTAACACTTTTAAACGTATAGCCAACTGAGTCTTTTCCCCCTTCTCTCCCTTGGATCCATTATTCTCTGACTAAAACCTGTTTACTGGTGCCTTTGTGTGCGCGTTTTTTCCCCTGACATTAAGTGAATTTCCATCTTCTACTTCTGCAATCTCTAAGAAATAGATAAACCATTATATTTTTTCCCGGCTCGTATTTTAAAGCGGTGATCCTGACAGCAGGACGATTATTGCACTTTATATTTTAGTGGATGTTTGCTGTTGCTAGTTACAGCAACACTTATCATAAGACAGCAAGAAAAGAGTAGTCCCTGGTAATTAAAGTAATGAAATATTCATTTACTCTACCTTTTCTGTAGTCTCACAAATTAGGCTGCTACATTTAATGCCTGCACTGCCTCTGTTTTTATTATAATGGCAGCTTTCGCATCTGCAATTAGGACTAATTCTGACAGTTACAATTTCTGAGGGATGGTAAACAGTGAACGAGATGTGCAGCAGAGGTATTACACGTGAAAAGCCCTTGTCTCTTTAACCTTGTTGTTTTTTTTCTCGCAGAGGTTACCTTTTCCCGATGGTGCAAAATCGACTTGACATAACTGTTCATCAGTTTCAGGGTTTTCCCTGGAGGTATTTGCATCAAATCAGCCCAGTCAAGCTTCAAGTTGAAATTGGCAGGCCAGAAACTGACAGAGTAGAGACGGGAAAAGAGACAGCTAAAGTACAGGCAGCAAACTGACAGTAGCAGAGTGAAAGGCAGAGAGAGGGAGGGGAGAGAGGTTGAGAGTGAGAGCTTTTCAACTTTAGTGTAAGGGAAATCTCAGCTCCTGTACGGAGCTCAGTAGCAGCGTATCCTGGAGGAGCTTGAAAGGTGGAGAGCCTGAGAACACCTTCAGCTAATTCTTACCGCTAGGGCTCACCAGTCCTGCTCCAGGGTTTGGCTCTCATTTAATCTGATTGGATGCCTAAGAGGAGTGGGCACACTTAATTAAACAGGAGGAAAGTTCTGAGGAACCTCCTCAGCACTTATTAAAGCTTGAAAGCCAAATCTCATGATCAGTGTTCTAGGAGGAAAATAAAGCGGTTTGGATTTCTTTCTAATTGTTAACTTGTAAGAAAGTTGACAATTCTTTCTCTTTACCAGGTTTGTTTTCTCGAGGTTCTCTTCTGAGGCAGATTAAATGTTCACAGAGTCCAGAGCTCAGGAGATTGTAAATTCAAAAGTTACTGCATTTTGGTCCATAAAAACAACCACGTAGCAAAAATTATTTTTAAAGAGATACGCCTTTGAATAGCATGGGGTTGCAAGTTCTCTTTGTCAAATAACACTCTCCTATCCTGATAACGTGAGAGTATTTATTCAGTTGCTTAAAGGCCAAAAATTGTGGCAAAATCTTAAAATAGCAATGACATTAAACTTTCATTATCGGGAACATCACTTTACGAAAAACTCTGATTGCAAAACTTTTATAATTGCTCACACAAAGAAAACAAATATGAAAAGTGTTTCCTCTGCCCAAGTACTTTTTTTCTCCTTTATGTCTATTTTCTTAACCAGTATGTTTTGTCACCCTTTCCCGTCTTTTCTAAGTTTGGGGTGGGGGGTGTGCTGGTGTCTTTCCTGGATGATTGAAAGTCCTCACTATTTTCCAACTAGACTGGGGAGTCATATAAGCCCTTGCTTTCAATCTGTCTTCAGGCTCTGTGTATGACAGGCATTGGCTGATCTGCTGATGCCCATTCGACAGGCACTGTTGAACTAAAGTGGTGTGACGGCACAGTTTTGTTAAGCTATGAACAAAGGGCTGAAGATGCCTTCCTGGCATCGTCCATGTGCATATTGGCCTTGTCACAGTTTTGCTCGATTCAATGCTCTGTTTATTCCTAGATATTAAAACCTAAATCCTGAACACTATGTTTTCAAATTCTACATACCAACTTAATTTTAAAAGCTTTAACTTTGAAGACCCTGGGGTTCATTTGCTCCACCAGTTTCTATGTAGCCAACATTAAAACACAGCTTTGGAAATAAATAAATTGCCAGTAGCCTCTTAACTGTGATTCATTTAAGAATGGGATTCCAGTCTTTAAAAGTCTTATTAGGGTAAAAGATTTATTTTTCTTTGATCATTGGTTGAAAGTCATTATTTATTTCCAACAGTGGATTCTCACATAAATTCTTAAGGAAAAGTTACCTTGTGTGTACACAATCTGGGTAGACTTTTAAAGAGATAGATTCTTAAAAATATATTCCGTTATAAAAGAAAACATTTACAAATACCTGTGAGGGTAGGCACATTGCTACTGGCAGGAGCAAAAAATAAAAAAATAAAATAAAAGGAGCTTATGTTAAAGTGAGTCCTATTTAAGAGACAGTAGAAGAATTCGAATCGAGGCTTAAAAGTGAAATAATTGTTATAAAAATCCCAGTTCCACCGACAACAGCTAGCTCTTCAAAAGAAAACTGAAGTTTCGTAGGAAATTTAGATCCCAGTGTCGTGTTGAATGTGTCTTGAGCTTTGTCTGTGCCGGGTTTTTTGTTCCCCCTCTGCCTCTTTTTCCACCCTTCAGGTTTGCTTCAAGTGTTTGCTAAGAGATTAGTTAGCAAGTTTATATTGAGGAGGTAGCCATGGGAAGCAGCTCTCTGCTTCAAGGAACGCGCAGTGGGTCAGAGTGTGAAGATATGGGGAGCTGAGACTGACTAAGGCCCGGGATCAGGTACTTTATTTTCTCTCAAAGACAAACCGCTGGGAGAAAGGTTTTGTGGAGTGACATCTCGTCCCAGCAGGAGCACAGATGCTACCACTTTTAGAAACTTCCAAGCAAGCATTATTGCTGGAACAACTTTATGAAAAAAAAATTGTTTTGAGTCTATTGCCAGAACACTCCCTTTTCATTATGGAAAGAGGCTATAATTTGAGATATTCAAGGTTATTTTAACCTCCATTCATAAAATAATGTCTTTCTTGAGAGCTATTATGAGGAAGGTGAGGGAGGTGGCAAAAGAGAGAGAAATATTCAGCAGTGCGAGAGTATTTCTGCTACTAACCGGTGAGACTGCACTAAAAATCTGAAATTGAATCTCTAGAGTAAAACACATACACATTTTCACCTGCCCTGAACATGCTTTCTTAGCAATGACAGTTTTACTAACTGAAATGAATTGCCTTTTTTTTTTTAAAGTAGTGGTTTTACTCTATGTTCCTTTATAGCAAATAATTCTCATGGCCAGCAAAGATGGCACAGGTAGGGGTGACAAGGCAAGATTAAGCTTTTATTGCTAGTTTTTATGTAATATCATACATGAAAAAGACACACCTGCTAGCAGCATAGATTACAAGATACTCTCTGATGCGTTCTCTTAAATTTTCCTGAGAGATTTAGGTACCCAATTCCACTGGTGTGAACAAGACTTAGACACGCAAATCTCCAACCTGGCAAAAGAATAGACCTTTTAATATTGTATAGTGAGGTAGATTCTTAATATATGAAGTGAAGTTTGGCATTGGTTTGGTGTTTCCTAGTAATACTTGGTTAGCAACTATTTATAAAGGAGACAAAATAGAAGTTGATCCTAACTGTCCTCCTGCCCTCACCCCCAGGTCAACATCGTCTGCTTTGTTGCACCAATTCATAAAATCCTATGTGTAAATTGCTCTATATGAAACCATATCCTAGCTATGTTTTATAACAAAGGCAGGGCTAGAACCGACAGGACTTTTCGCCTCTTAATGAACTGTCCTAAGTCAGGATCTTCTAAGGAATGCAGTATAAAAAGAAGCAAAGTAGAGATGAAGATATCTCATAAGTATTTTCCTTTGAATGCCCGCAATTGCTTACATGGCCTTTCCCCCTTTTCTTCCAGGCTAGCAGAAATGGCCTAGGCCAGGGCTCATCCAAGTGAGCACATTTTAGAACTATTCATTGGATGATCTGAGGGAGTCTCCCACCCTGTGATACCAATGAGGTGGATTAACTGAGAACTTTTGTGAGATTGGTAGCGGATGTGATGTGAGGATGGGGCATTCCTGAAGGCATTTCTGATTCATGTGAGAATAGTAAGATCTTCTAGCCATCAGTCAGCATCAGGTTTCAGCTACACAGATATTGATGGCTGTCTTTTCCCCATCCCATTCCTAGCTGAGTGAGGAACAAGCTCTGCTTTACGTAAATAAGATCTTTGAATTTATCTGCATTGAGGTAAGGCTTTAATGATCAATATCTGCCAGCCAGGAGCATGAATGTGATCTTATTGTATCACATTGTAGAGATGAGATAGTCTAGAGCTACAGCACACCAGTGCATTTTGCCCAGGTGTCCAACGCAGCAACTCTTTATTTTCTATCATTGTTTCCTTACCTCACTTGCATGCTTCTTGTGATACAGATCTGAGCGAGTTGTGCGAGCTTCAGACTTGCCAGCCCCCAGCTCCCAGGCCTAGTGCAGAGCAATTCATAAACTTACCACATTAGACTATCAGATTGAAACCAAGGATTTCTACTAGTAGTGGAATTGGAAAGCCCATTGTTTTGATTATCATTTCATCAGCCCCAACTGATACTAGTATGCTCAAGGAAAACATACTTCAGTTACAGTTGATTTTTCAGATTCCAAAATGGTACTGCAAAGCCTGTGCATCTCTAATTATATTTTATGCTAGGCTGTGCAATACCAAAATATACGCCACAGCAATCAGTGAGTGAACAGTATCAATCAATTTGTAAACAGATGAAGTCACTCATTCCCAAACTGGTTTTCCAAAAACAATTACTAAATTACAATAGAAAAAAATTGTACAGTTACTGTATTTGTGTGCTGTGTTACAATCAACATACCAGGGAAACAAAACAATTTAATGCAGAAAAATCATCATTCATCTACATTATAATTGCTTCTTTTTCACATCTACAGGGCGGTTAATTAAAATTGTGATTAAATGCGGTCGCGCTGCCTAAGATGTCTTGCCCAAAACAGGTGGTACAGAATTTAAAAGTAAAAAAAATGTAATTAGCATTGGAAATTGAGAAATTGCCTGTAAGAATCAGTGTTAATTTCAGTCAGTGATGAGGTAATTTATAAATGAATGCAGTGGAGGCTGTGCAAATGCACAATTGCCTTCCTTGCCATTCTTAGCATTCTCAGCATGCAGGTGAAAATGTTTTCAAAATATTGAGGTAATTTGAAAATCAATCCATGCATTCTGTATCTTTTTTCTCCCGTTGGTACCAAATGCTGAACAAATGCTGCCATAGATGGCACGATCCATGAGTATTTTATTTTCTAAAAGCAATGCTACACATATTTTAGACCTAGATTAAGAAACGTAATAACACGAATTGCAAGGCTAAGATTGTTACAAGGGTCAAAATTGTACACCTAAAGTTCTGATTAACGTGGATTTGCTTTGCTGCACTATGCTCCCATCAATACAATAGAGACCTGGAGGGAAACATCTTTTCACAGAACAGGTAGTGCAGACATAAAGACTCAACCAATCCAGTAAATACTTTAGGTTTTCTTTTTAAAGTTTAAGGAAGAACTAGAGCGTTATAATAAGGCTGATACTTTTCTTTGAATCTTTAACTATATCTTTATTATCGTACCTATAAGCTTCAAAAAACAGTTAATAAAGTATTACTAGAAAAATTTCTTCCAGAAATGAAATGTGATTATTTATAGAATCTCTCCTTTCAACAAAGATGCAACTTTCTAACCAAACATTCTGCCATCAATTTAATGCATTTCAAGCATTCTATTGGCATGTGAGTAAATTCATAGTTTAGATACTATTTTTAAAATGATTTTTATTTACAGTATGTTTTACTATTAAAATAGGACCACTAAGCTTTTAAAATCTTATAAGGAAAGAAATTTAAGTTTTATGTGCTTATCCAGACCCTATGAACAACATCAATTTAAAATATTTTATAATTAATCGAGAAAAATATGGGGTTTGAGTATCTGGCTGCCCCTGAAATTTAAAGACACTTCTTGAGACTTCTTAAGCATTCTGTCAGATGATCTCTCCATAGAAAGCTCTTCCTAAGAATATATGTAGTTAACTGTTACGGATCAACCTCATAATCAGAGTCTCTCACGTAAAATATCCTGCATGGTTCTTTGTTGTTTGAGGCAGAAATCGATAATGTCACTCTGAAGACATTCTTTGGATAACCCTGACATTTTGGGGAGAGAGATGGAAAGAGTAAGGAACAGTCTGTCTCCCTGACAGTATCTTACTATCTTCTGAACTTGGGCCTGGTGTTAGGCCTTCCCTCATGACCCTTCCTCATCACTTTTGGAATACAAATGAACTGTGCAGTGTCAAAAAGGTGACAACTCTTTTGGTTGTTCCATGTGGCATGCTGTCATTTCTCCTGTATTTCAATCTGTTTCCCATTTAATATTACAAGTAGAAATAAAATGAGACCTATAAATGGAGGAAACTGAAAGGTCACCAGTTAACTTCATGATCCCTCTCCTTTCACCAGCTCCTACCCCCCACCAACTATGATTAGGACAATTTCATCTTCCAGCAGTCGGTTCACCTTCAGTGAGGGAGAGTGCATACTTCATCAAAGAGTGGCTTCCTGGATTCCCTTCAGGACCTGTGAATATAAGATCTGCAGCCACATGGGGCTTGGCTCAAATTTCAGGAGAGTGGTGGGATGAGGGAGGTACTACATTGCACTCCAGGCTGTGCTGGTTCTGGGTTTACAAGGGGTCACAAAGGTTAGAGAATCACAGATGTCAAAAGAGCTCCAGGCCCTACCCCTTGAAAATTGGCTGTAGAAATCTTTTTACTGCTTTAAATTTAGTTTGTAGTCCTCCCTGTAAGCTGGTAGGGCAATGGAGTTCTTGGGAGATTTCGCCTATGTTATATCAAACCATTGACAAGTGATGATGTCTTTCGCACAAGCTCCCTCTCCCAAGTACTGTATTTTTCTATGTAGAAGATACCCCCATGTATAGGACAGTGCCTACTTTTCTAGCCCAACATTGAGAAATCATTATCAGCTGGTTACTCCCATGTATAAGATGACCCCCAATTTTTGGTCTAATAATATTAGAAAAAAGTATCATCTTATACACAGAAAAATAGGGTATCTTCTCCATCTCTTGCAACATCATCAGGATCCTCAGAAAAGGTCTGAACTGTGTGGCTATACCAACACTGGATGGGGCAACAATTTGGTATTTTCAGTCCTTTTTCTTTTGAAAGTTGCCGTATGAGCTTACTTGATTTATTCTGCTATTGCTAGAACCAGCACCTCTTTGAAGCGGATGTCAGGTTCATGTTGCAAAAATCATTGAAAAGTCGTCATATGCTACCAAGTCCTTTTAGACTCCCGGTATTTCTACAGAAAATTGTAGTGTTTATTTTTACTCAGCATGCTTTAGTTGAGCATCTAGTATGTACAGTCACTGTACCTAGTTGAGGCTACTGATCAAAAAATGAATAATAGGTCCTGGGGCACTGAGGAGTTTGCTGTCTAGTGGGAGTGTGGGGCTGGGGGCTGAAGAAATGAGAAAATGAGGAAAATGTGATGAGTGCTTTAAAAAAAACTTTGTACCCTGTGAGTGGAGAATGCAGAAGATGCTGAAACTAGATCCTGGAGAAGGTGGTGAGGGCAGACTTCCTGGGGGAGGTGGCTTTTAAGGAAACAGTGGTCACATGACTCAGATTTATCAGTGGAGCATCCCGGGCTGAGAGAGGGACAGGTACAGGCATTGGAGGAGGGAAAGGGAGAACTATTGAGGTATTGCCAGCCAACTAAGGTGTCTGAATACAGGACACACGCCAGGGGCTGAGCTTAAGTTGAGTCTGCAAAGGTGGCTTGGGAGCAAAAGAATCTCCTATCCCATATTTCTGGCTCTTAATCAGCAAATAGGTGGTGATGAGCTTGTGAACCCTTTTTAAAGAAGAAGAATGACATAATAATAGTTGCATTTCAGTGAAATGTCTCTGGCAACAGTGTGAAAGCTAATGTTATCTAACATTTGTTGAGTACTTATAACGTGCGGGGACCTGTGCTTAGAATTTGGGCTGTGCCATCTGATGTTGCCCCTGACAGTAATTCTATCAAATAGACATTATTATTTTAATACACTTTTTACAAATGAGGAAATTAAGGCTTAGAACGGGCCTTAGAACCCAGAGTGGGGAAGAAAGTTATCGTTAAATGTCACTGGAATCGTAGAATTTCCAGAATTTCCAGATTTATAAGTAATTCTGGAAGGACATTTGGAAAAGGAAACCCTGCACTTGAAAAAGGGTTCAAGTAAGGCCGTTTGATTTCCATTTTTCTAGGTGAATAGTGAGGTGAAGTGGGGAATGAGGATTTTTCATCCTCAACATTCTTCCTTTCATTCATTACTCTGTCAGTTTGAAAAAGAAAATGAAAAATGATTCTTGATCCTCAAGAAACTGATACTCGAATGTGTTTGTTACCTCTTTGGGAGTTTGGAAGGAGATGGTTAACAGACAGCCCTTCAAAATAGTGGAATTTAGTAAACCCGGAACACTGGCCTTGCTGATTTAATTCATGGCATTAAGGCCTTCTTCGGCCTTATGAGGAAGTAAATGAAAATAGCCCCTTTGCGATAACTATTTCCCCCCTTTGCTGAATTAACTCTTCCATTGCCCAGGACTCACGGATGCTCAAACTTCCAAATTCTCCACACTGCCTTATCTCTGCCATCCCATGGCAAGCCCTAAAGCTGCTAACATTTTGTAACAGCTATGTGACAAATTGTTGTGCTTTTATTCATGTCGGACATCTTTGCCAGGCTTGCTTGTTGTGTTTTCTGTTTGGCTGTGTCATGGGACCAAAGGTGCCTGCCTTTGTACAGCATGTCAAATCTAGTTAACATGCAGCCATTTATCTTTAAAACCACTCTCGCACAACGGCAGCGGTGGGCCAGGCCACAGGGCTCCAAGCACAACCCAATTTTTCAGAGCATCTTTTCTGCATATGGGAAGCACATTGGACAGCAGACAAGATGTTTTGTGATTTGGGGAATCTCTTAGAGACAAATTGTATAGTGCAAGTGCAGTGTAGCTGGACTGCTGGGTGCCCACTGAAGTGAGGAAAATCAGATACAGCACAGGCTGGAAGAATGAAGCAAGAATTCATACCTCTGTGCAGAACATGCACAGTACTTTGCTCACACAGAGAGTTCACCCGTAGACAAAAGCATGTTTGCTTGTTGGTTATTTTCAGGGATCCTGTAGGCACAGTCTGTGCGTACGTTCGCACATGAGCCTTCTTTATGCATTTTGTACTGGTAAGGGTGTCCACACATCAGCATGTAAATGTGCTTGTGTGGGGAGACAATTCGCTGTTACAGATTTAAGACCTGGGAAAGACCTAGTTCACTGAGGCGTTTCTCTCCTAATGTACTAGAAGCAGAATCTTTGTGTTTTCCACAGTTGTTTCAATAAAGGACTCTGTTTAGAGAAGATGTGGAGCCGGTGAGTGTCAAGTGCTGCAGTGAAAAATACCGAGGACTTTTCTTTCTATGAAACAGCTGCAAACTTTACAAGCTAATTCGCTTTGGGTTTTCATTTCTAAGTTGTTTCAAGATATCTTTGGGATGCTTTGCCCTCAAATAACTAATTATCAACAAAGGAGAAAAGACCAATTAAAAAATGTGATAAACCTTCATGAACTAGTTAAACTAAAATGAAGAGATTTTCTTCCTTGGGTGAGTTAAAGGACTAAACATAACCAAATCATGGGAGTTAAATGAATTGTTAGGAAGCATAAATAGTAAATATAAATACTTGTATACATAGATACACACATGTATTTGTGTGTGTGTGCATTGAGGTTGCTTGCACAGTTTTCTTTTCTCTCTCTCTCTCTCTTCTTCTGAGTAAAGGACCCAAGAGATTGCCTTTCACTTTGAAAACAATCTCTAATATCAGGAAAATGCGCTGTTTGTTTATGCGTACATAATGCAAGTTTGTCCGCCTGGGAGCTGCAGCGAATGGGAGAAGTATGCATGGATTTCACAGGTAACAGGATTACGTGGGCACATAATTGATCCATTTGGAGAAAAAAAATGACAGTGCTCTAAAGATGCCTAGGCTTTGGAGATGGAGTTTATGAAACAGGCATTTGTAAATTCAAAGGAATCAATATGTCAATTTTATTACATCTCAGAACCAGCTGGGCATTAAAGGAACAGTAGCCTTTAAAAAAAAAAATTGCAGCTGCATATTCCCACATTGTCTACCTTCCTTGAAGGGCTTAGAATTTAAGGAAATAAACTTAGAGATTTCTACCTTTTCAGAAATTAATTTACATTGCCGTACAAGAACAATAATTTATAATTTTCTGAGTTTTCAACCTAACCATTTGGTTAAAAAGTCTGAAATGATCACAATTACTGTCTATTAACAGATATAGGTAATAAGCAGAATAGTAACTCTCACACAGGCTGCATACAATCACGGATTCATTAGAATTCATATCCGCATTGTGCTTTTCAACAAAGTCTAGATTTTACCTCTTCGCTGATCTAAGAACATAATTTAAGAGCTAAGCTTTGGATGTCCCATAGAATTTGGTCTGTGCAAGTATGAAATATTCCTGTTTTATTAGAGTTTTTGACAATTCAAAAAGACCAAGCTATTTTAAATTAAGTTCCCAGATAATAGGATTTGGACAATAGCCATAAGAGACGTGCATGGGATGTGAATTCAAGATTTTTTTTAAAGGTCCCACATGCTTACACAACTAAAGGTGAAATTTAGGCGCAATTCCCTGGCCCACTTGGAGATGAAGCAGTACTTTCTGTCATACGTCCTACTGTGTGCTGGTGTTTAGAGGTAAGCGGCTGCTTCATGCCGCCGTCTTCACTCCCCCCACTCATGCTCCAAGAACATCCTTAGATCCATTCACTTAATGAATGGAGCCCGGTTCATAGCACTTACAAGTCAATGCCATGAAAAAACGTGCAGCATTCCGACACAAACAAATCTGTGTCCGAATTCTGATTCTGCCACTTACTTTCCGTGTGGCCTTGACTGTGTTTCTTAACCTCTCTGATCTTCAGTTCATAATGCTTAAAATGGGGACCGGTACTTATAGGATCACTGGGAGTATTGAACAAAGTTCTGTGGGTAGTACCGGGAGCCTAGAAGATCCTCAATATATTCTGATTATAACTATCTCAGGGCATGACTAATCAGACTGCCCAGAACTCTATGATAGAGGTACTTCAGTTTCTGGGCCATGCTGAAACATTCTTGAGAAAAGGAAACAGTAACCTTAAGCTGAGGTATTCATTCCATTTCAATTCTTTAGGGAGTGTTAAAAAAACAAAAAGGAAAATAAATAGTCACAGTGCTTGGCGTGGCCTTATACCTCTGTCTTTCCAGGAACTAGACGTGGTACTTTTCCTTACAGGAACAACACCCGCTAAAAAAAAACGTCCTTAAGGAATATATTCTGAGCTGACCTTTATCGTAGCACTTACGATATCTGATCCCTATTTGTCTTCTCACAAATGTGTAAATGGCTTGAAGACAGTCTTGTCTGTCTCACTGTCACCAGTGACTAGGTCAGTGCATGGAACCCAAAAACCATTTTCTTAAAGCAAGGTTGTACCTCACAGGATGAGGAATCCATTGTACTCAACTGTCTTCTAAAAATGAATACAGTAGGTACGTTGAAGATTTAGTGGATACGATAATATCTAGAGAAAAGCTTTTGATAACTTATGTTAGACTCCCTGCCACCCTATTAACGGTATCTTCAACTCCAGTTAATGACAGCTATGCCATTTAGAATGCTTAGGATTTTTTTCTCTTTAAGTTTGTATTTAAATCTCTGCCTTTCTCAATGACACTTTTAAGACCTATGGAGTCCGAGAGCAGACAAAGAGGCAGAGTGGGTGTTCAAAGAAGCCCAGGCTTTGCACATCTGGACTCAACTTGGGTTTCTACTTAATACTAGCAATGTGACCAGGAGCGAGTTGCTCAGCCTAACTCTCTCCATTCTTCATAATGCCTATGTAACAATGTTGTTTAAAACATACTAGTAATAGGTAAAGTATCAAGCACATAGTAGGTATTTAATGTTACCTCCCCTCCCTCCACTCTTCAGGGTTTACTGAGTATTTGGGCTGGCATTTAGAGAGTTCCCTCCCCGTTTGCTCCTTGTGTCAGTCCATCACTGTTTAATATACACCCCTAGTGGATATCTTACCCCTGTTCCAAATTTTCTTAGGAAAATTGGACTATTTTCTACACAAGGAAATGATCATGTGGAAGTACCTTCTATACTTAGAATCATAATTATTATTTCCTGCCACCCTGACTGTTTCTTTGTTCCCACGATCCTGTTTAGTGAATCAGTTTGGTATTTCTGCAAGTCTTCACCATCATTCTGTACTTGGGCATCTCAGATCTCTCTTCTTCCATAATTCTTTGAAGCTATCAGAAAAGAGGATGCATTAAGGTCTCTTGACTTTATACATTTGCCATGCAACATCTATGTGGATTGGTTAGTTAATAGGGCAGATTAAAACACTTGGTTGGATTCTGCTCAAGCATACCAGAAATATATTCAAAATATACAGCTACAAAGTGTAAAGAAGGTAGTCCAAATATAGTACTACATAATGAGGCTCCCTGTTGGTAGTATATAAAGCAGTTTAGAGTATAGCTTCAAATTCTAATGAAGATCATTTTAAATTTTGCACTGAATTGTGAATTTAAAATTCCCATGTTCTCCATAAGTATCTGAAGAGGGGCATGTAAATACCATAAGTGAATTAATTACTGCCTTAAGTTGGTAAAGCATGTGTGAATCCAAACTTTATTCTTGAACTTGCACTTCTCTTCCCAAGGTTTTTTGAAATATTTCCTACACGATGAGTTTTGAGTACCTATTCAACTGGTTGAGGACCTATAAAAAGGTATTTTTCTTTGCATGGATTGAATGTTTCAATCTCAGAAAATCACCACCACCACAACCAAAATCTGCCCAGGACGACATACCTGTATAAGACGAAATTCCTAAAGCAGACAAGAGATACTTACAAGCAAAATCTTTTAAAAACATGTCACTTTTGCCCCTCCTTTAAATATCAACAGTATCCATGTCTTTCTCTGATAAGAAACAAAAGACCGAACGGCAAGAATATCTTAACTCTTGCTTATGTTTTGGTGATGTAACGTGGGACCACCGAGGGTACTGGACAACGTTTCCGGTCTGACTCTTTGGAAGTAAACCCAGGGAGAAGGGAAAAGGAAGCTATTGTTCAACTGCTGATGGCGCCCACATGGCACCCACACCAGTTCCTTCGGAGACTCCATAATTTCCATGGAAGGGCCAGAGGCCCTGCCAATATTCTCACATCATTGGCACGATAGACCAGAACAGCTTCTTCTGAGCCGTTCCGGTCTATCGTGTCAATGCGTACTCAGGGAGTCCTCAGTGCACGGATCATTGACACGGCACTGCATAACGGCTCCTTAGCAGCCATTATTGGGTACCAAGTCAATGCGTACTCAGGGAGCCTTTAACGCGCGGGCCTGCACAAGCAGACACATTCCGAATACTAAAATTCCTTAGGAAAATTAGTCATTGCCCATGTGTGATAGCAGTTTTCCATTTTGAATTTTAACCATTTTGGGGAAAGGGCGAGAAGGGAAATACCAAAGTAGTCTGAAAAGTCCTTAAAAGACTGGTGCAGAAGTTGTAAGGGTGGGGTGGGCATACGAAGACGATGAACTTATAATATTTTCCTTTCCATAGCCTCATTTTATTGTGTCAAAGTTCTAGAAAGCACTTTACTTTCATTGAGGCTCTTTTTTCAGGCAGGATACAGCCCAGAAAACCTTCTTTTATGGTTCAGATATAAATCCCAGAAAATGTAGTGGAAACGATGACAGGCTCTCTAACTATAAAATAACAGTAGTAGGTATCATTATAATAATCTTACAGAACTTCACACATCAAAAAGATCATTTTTATGATGATCTCCGCAAGAGATTTCAGTTGGTTGTCATTTTAGCCTTTTAATAAATAACATGTTGAGTAGGAAAGGTTCTGCAAGGATCAAAATAAAATAATGATGATGATGATGATGATGATGATGATGATAGTAATAATACAGCCACTGTTTAATATATGCTCACTATGTGGCAGGCATTTTGTATACATTATCCCATTTAATTTTCTCGATAGCTATTACAAATCAGGAAACCATGGCTTAGCAAGGTTAAATAACTTGACTGATGTCACACAACTGCTAGGTGACAGCAGTAGGAGCCGAATTGTGTCTGGTGAGAGCCATGCTCTTGCCATGACATTTCTGCCAATGACGACCACCTTTGGGGAACTAGGCTTTTATTTAGACTCTCCAACCCCCTGTCTGCTTACTGATTAGGAAACTGAGGCAGGGCAGTTTTAGTAATTCCCCCAAACAATACAGAGAGTCAGACTCAATACCAGAGCACAAGATCACAAGTGCCATTTCTCTCTGACAACATGTTAACCTCAGACAACACTTGGGAATTTCAGAGACCCTGCTGATGTTTCAGCAGGAATGTCCACTGTTGACATCACTCCTGCAAAGATTGCTCCGCACCAAATCAAAATGGTGCGAGTTTGCTGCTGTTGATAGTTTTTCCTTTTGTGTTCTGCTTACTGACTGACATCTGCTATCATGCTAAGCAGGTGTTCCTATGTAAACGAACGTGCCCTGTTTGTGTTTCGCCATCCTCGCTGCTGCGCACCCAAATGAGCAGCGTGATTAAGAATCCTGTAAATTTTTGAAAGGAAACGGATGGCTACCCTACTAGAACATAATTACACCGTTCCAACATCCGCAGCTCACTGCTGCAGCAGAGTTGGAGAACAGCAGAAATTAATAATATATAATAGCATCATTCTCGTAATTTATAAATGAAATAAAGTAGAGAGGAGATTCTGCTGATATGCATTTTCTCCTTAATTCTAAAAGACAAAGTATAGATTAGAATTTTAGTGGGGTGAAACCTGGCCAGCAGTCTCCGACGAGTTGCCTGATTCATGATAAGACTGTTTTCGCTTAGGAAAAGAACTAATATCTTTTATTAGGCCACAGGAAGAAATGAATAAACAAGGCCCTCTAAAGGCAATGCTAGATAAAGGGGGCCTGAAAAATGTCTCTGCGGATTGTGTGCCCACTATATTTTAAAAAGTTATTACTACTTTCAGACTTCAATGTGTGTTGCATTTTTGCTTTTATTACACAACATACCACCATAGGTTAACCCCTCTGAGCAAAGGGGAGACCTGATCAGTTAAAGATGTGGTCCAACATAAACTTGATGTTACAAAGCATTTGCCTAGGTTCTAGAGTCTGCTGTAAAACAACGCACATATATGAACGGCACAGTACACCGAAACATTTGTTGATAGGGTAGATTACACGTTATGTGTTTTTTAACCACAAAAACAGCATTTATATATTTTAAAATATGTATATTTTGAGCACTTTGAATGTGCCAATGAGATTCTTATTACAAATCACCATTAGAGTAAGGGAGTTGATTGTTTTAATCACGCCTTGCAGCCATTCTACAGGGATAATAGAACTTTCCAAAGAGGCAAATAAATTATGTGTTAACAGTAGCCAGTCCATTTCTCTAGGAAATGGGATTTTAAATATGGACACGGTCAGTTTCAAGGGTTTGTCTCCCATGAGTCTGGTACTCACGACACACACACTTACACACACACACACACAGGAGCAATAACCCCTAAGAAAACTAACATTTAAATAGTGTTATTTAAGCAACTTTTTCCTGCTTACTTCCAAAGAATGACAATACATCCCCAAAAAAAGTCAACATGGACTTTTTGCTTTAATTAACCTTAGAGAACATGAAAATACTATTTGCCTTTCAAGAAAAGCATGTCCATTTAAGATGTGTATTCATTTAAGCAGTATTCATTTAAAGGCCCCCTCGAGTATTACTCTATGTATTTTGATTTGGTTCAGAGAAAATAAATTCATTTAATAGATTTATTTCATTAACAGGTATTTATTTAAGTGGGTTCCACTGTATTTAAATCTCTGAACAGTTTCCATTACTTCCTTGCTTACTTGCTTCATGTTGACTAATTTTAATAAGCCTAAGGTGCCTAGGGTCTTATTGAGTGTTCAGTTTGATCAATATGGTTAAATTAAAATTGTGCAAAATATAAGCAAATGTACTCTAACAACACAGTGAAAAATGTGCTGTGCATAAGCATTGATTGGTATGCTGTGGACACAAATGTGCTGTGGTGGGTAAGCCTCTGAACTACCTAGAAACTGCATTCCTCCCCCAAATCTCCTCTCTGTCCAGACACACACACATCATGTCCCATTCATACATTCAGGCAAGTGCAGAGGCACACGTGCTGATGTAGAAGAGGAAAGAGGTTGATGTCAGATGTTTTGGGGAATGTAGGACTCACAGAGAAATCCTATATAAAAGGAAGAAAAGCTAAGATCTTACAAAAATTCAGCTCCGACTATCACTAAAAAGCTTTAGGCAATGTTGACTGAGGAATGAAGAGCCTCGTTCTTTTTTAACAGTAACAACTTTTTATTTGACCGTAGTTATTCTTAAATCTTAATCACTTGGTAGCTTGTATCCTTTTTCAAACTTCTTGCTTGTCAAGTTTGATTTAGTGAATTATAAAACAAAACACCTAATTTCTGAAGTGTACCAAAAATCAGCCTTGCCATTACTATTGCATTTGAAAACCTAACATAACTTAACAGCTTTCTAACAAATTCCTTGCTTTCTACATACTGTAAAGCTAAATAGATAACTAAGTACATTTTAGTGGATTCCTTTTAGCATGAAAACTTTATCTTCTATTCCTAAGTCGATTTCTTAACCTTTCCTTTTTTTCTTCTCTTTATTTCCCTTCCTTACCTGTTTTATGAGATACAATAGGAAGATTAAGTATGCTTAATATTCAGTGTCAATCTTTTTAAGATTTTCAAAAATCTACCCCAATCACTTACCAATCATAATTACATACCATACAAAATTGATTCGAATATCAATTTTGGTATATTAAGGCAGCTTCTTTTTCCTACCTGTTGTGTGATCTTGTATCTGTCCTTAATCTTCTAAGTGATAGCTCCCATCACAGCTCTAGCTTTTTTTGATATTATCTCTTCCTACATGTCCAAAATATAAGTTCACATGAGCAGAAGTTGATCTTATCAAAGGTAAATCAGAAGTTTAAAAAAAAGGCAGGGAGATAAAAATATCAAAAATACATATCTTGCAAGCAATGATTGTATTTAGGAAAGTGTGTTCTGTTGAGATGAAAATCATTCTCTAGTTTAAACTGACCCCATCGATTTATAAGCATAATAAGAAGTTTGAGCTTCTTTTTGAATTAAATCGAGTGCTTGAGTTTCTTAAGCTTTAACAGTACAGTCTCCGACAAGGCTGTAAAATGATGTTCGAGTCTTAATGTCATCAGAAATAAGTCGACCAATGCAAACTCAGAACTGGCTTTATTTTTGTACTGGGTCCAAGAAAAATACTTAGGTTTTGGTTTAGCGTTGTGCATGTTAATCGGGATTTTCCTCAGTGTTTCCCATGTTTTGAGTTTTTAATATCAAAGGTATTGCTCTTTGTAAACAAGTGTAAGTTTACCCAGGCAGCTTTACTTACACCCTTCCCTTGTAATCAGATGTGAAAATTACACCCTCCCTTTTGGATACATGATAATTACACATTTCAACATGCAAAGAATTGTCTCTGTTTCAGTTGTTGGAATGAAAAAGCTGAGACATTCAGTAAAATATATTATTACATTAAAGATCATTTCCATAATCGTTTTCGGATTTGTAATCAAAGCCATGATCAAGGTAGTTTTAGTTTTAAAAGGAATACGCATGGAAATAACGAGCTGATAAAATTAATTTCTAAGTTCCACTGTAATAGCTTTTTTCTTTTATAAAAATGCAATTGAGAAAAATGCATTATGTTTTTTTCAAAAATAGTTTAGTATTTTATTTGATATTTTTTTCTCCATGCTTATTGAAATATCTATTTTTAATGTAGACCAAAAAGATAAACATCGATATTTTTGTGATCAGGGTGAAAAGTTGTGTAAGAGGAGAGCTATAAATACAATAAAGGGATCTTTTCAAGAAATGGTTGTTTTTTTTTTTTTTTAATTGCTTGTGTTTTTTTTTTTTTGGTTTTTTTTTTAATTCATTTTTATTGTTAGACTTATTGGGGTGACATCTGTTAGCAAGGATTACATAGGTTTCAGGCATACAATCTACAGTGCATTGTCAACTTGATGTATAATAAGTTCACCACCTAATGTGACTTCTCCTTCCATCACCTTATATTTAGCTTCCCCCCTCCTCTCCCACCCCCTTGCTTGTGTTTTTGTTGTTCTTTTTCAAGAGTTCTTTTGAGCCAACTGAGCCAACTCTGAAAGTTTTGTAAACTCAGGTGGGATACTCAGTGAGGGTATAAGACAAATTAAAACCTAAGAAAAGCAGAGGTTTGAAAAATAACAGATTCAAAAATATTTTTCTCTTTTTGTGGGGAGGGTTGAAATTATTGATTCCTTTAACTTCCTTAAGAAAACATGAGTGAAGGCAGTGTTAATTGATTTTATGGTTTCTTGAAACAGTTTTAAGTCATAAAGGAATACTCCAACCAATTAGTTCCCTAAGTATTTCATTTTTTTCTATTTATCCTAATACTGGCATAGGTAAATGAGGATACATATTCACATAATCCAAATTTATTATTTTTTTAATAAAGGGGGGCCCTAGGAGATTTTATGGTTTTGAAAATGCCTCAACCCAATTTTCAAATATTTGGAAATAAATGATAATACCAATGATCACTTATCTAGGCATCCTTTTCTATTTAAAAATTATTGCATAATCTGACATTGCTTTTTAATATTTCAAAATATTTTCTCTAGAGAGCATTCATGTATTTTTAGAACTTGGAAGAAAATAGAGAATTCAAGTATTCTCACCAGAGGCTTCCCTTATTGGGTAGAAATTGAAGTAGAGCTAGCAGAAGCGGGATGTGAACCCCAATCTTCTGACTCCAAATCAGGGACAGGATGCTGTCTTGAATGTTAATTTTTTGTTGTTGTTCATAGTTTTCTTCAAATACTCAGTGATGTCTTCCATTCAGGCTAAGCAATGCTCTACCCTGAGGTGTCAAGTTGCAGTTGTTGTGAATGCCAGGAGCGAAATGGGCTAGAGTCAGAAAACTCAGTGTGCCTAATGTGACGGTATTGGACTATGGAGCCACATGTTCTGAACTCAAGACGTTCCGGTTTTACTGCTTGTGTGTCTTTTAGAAAGATTGGACAGTCGCTTTTTAGGTGAGGTGTTTTCATAGTTCCTGTACAGGCTGAGCAGACAGCTCAGAAAATGAGCTTTTTCACCTGGTATTGATATTAGCCTGGCATTCAGTGAGTTCCCACTTCAGCCTCATCCCAAAGGTAAGCCTGTCTTGGCACAGTACAGAGGACAATGAGAAGGAAGAGTCAGGGGGACATGAGATTTCCCAGAAAGGAATGGAAGCCCAATGCCCCTGGCCTGTTGTCGGCATCTCCCTTCCCCACATTTAACTTCACAAGCAGTATAGTGGCAATCAGGAAAAGAGTTTGGGGTGGGCAAAGTACAGAGGAGCCATTGCTGATTACGCTACATGTCTTCACTAGTTTCCATGCCAGGAAGCGGATTGATCTGTGGAGTTCTGGGCTCACAACCCAGTATAACGAGGGAAGTGCTGGACTCGGTTCAGGAAACTTGGAACTCTGGCCCTCCCAGCCCTGCGGTCCAGTCTTAGCACGGCCATGGCACATCCTTTAACCTCTCTGGCCTCATGTCCTTAGTTGTAAAACGTAGTAGGGATTGGACAGAGGTTGCAAACTGGTGGCTTGCAGATATGTTTGGTTTGGCCCACAAAGTATTTTAAACACGTTCAAATTTGTGGCCAATATTTAATAATTGAGCAATATCACTCAAAAATCCAGATTTCCAGCTCTTCTGGAGAACTCAGAAGATCTGACATCTTTAGCCCACACAGCTGCATGGAAAGACATGAGGGATTTACTCTGGGTTCCTGTTGGAAGGATCAGCCGACCTTCTTCACCTGCGAGGTGTGTGCAGACATTTAAGTGTGTGACCCTGATCCTCTCCATGGCTCCTTCCCATAATTCCGGATCCGATTGTTTCCCTGTACAAAATCTACTGAATCTTCAGTGGTTTTTACATACACAGCAGAAGGCTAACGTATCTGTCCATACAATAAGCATCACATAAATGTTGGAAATACTTTAGGTCAAATAAATAAATTTGGAACAAATACTCACTTTGAAATCTGATGAGGAGAAGCAGGTATAGCTGAGAAAGGGTGGCCCTTACAGTAGTCCCAGGCAAGTTCTGGCCTCTGACAATTATCTACCCATAAAACTATGTATTTTATAAATTATCCCAAACATAATTATTTACAATACACAGCAAATAATACAGCCTATTCAGTTAGCGTAGCATTTTTTTTCAGTCTCCCACTAAACTAGCATCTTTCAGTCTTCTATGCAAAAATTGGGCTCATGAACTTTTTCTGTTCATATAATTGCAAGTGAATTATGTCGGCATAGGAACTACTTGGTCTTCTTTGAAATTAAAGGAATTCCATTAGCTTAGAAAGTCATAGTTTTATAAACCCTATCTCCAGATTTGTTCATTTCGAACACAAAGGATAACACTTGCAATTAATGGTTGTAGTACTTAATGTTGTACAAAGTGCTTTCACAAAAAGATCTCATTTGATCTTCACAGTAATTCTAGGAGGTAGATGGAGAAGATATTCAACACAAACACATCCAAGACTCAGAAAAATTGGATAATTTTTGGAAAATTGGCCTCCTTACTTACTGAATATGTTAAGGAGCCAGAATTCAAACCTACAGCTTCTGATTTCACATCAGTGCTTTCCATAGTATAGCTAGATATCCAAGTTCTTAGGATATAGACAGACAGATAGATAGGTAGATAGATAGATGATAGATTTTTAGCTATGTAAATGATTTTTTTTAATGCATAAGCCAAATCGTCTCAATGTTTTCTAAGTTGAATGAAGAATCCTTTTTGGTAGCTATTCTTAAGTGAATGCTGGATTTTTATTAAGGGAAGCTGACACATGTATAAAACCAATTCACAGATAGAGTAAGGAATAATTTAACATTAAAGTTTTAAAATGGAATAATGATATAGAGAGATGGAGAAGGGGCCAAACAATATAAGGAGGAAGGTAGAATTTTGGGAAAAATAAGATTGAGGGAGAGTTTAACTGTCATGTCAAGAAGTAAAAGACCTTTGAAAAAAGATATTATAAAGAGATGAGAAGAAATGTAGGGAGAAATAAAAGATAACAAGACAGCATAGTAATTTAAGAAGCGAAACCCTTCAGGACTGAGGTAGGAGAGAAGTGGGAAATAAGTAGAGAGGAAGCAACAATTAGGAACTGTGGGAGAAAATCCTCTAGGCCAGAACACAGGAGAATTGAGGAGAGGGCAAGGAAGTAGATGTGGAAACAAAGAAAGGAATGTCTTCAGGAATTCAGAAGCTGAAGGGAAAATAAATTTTAATCACAAAACTGGATCAATGAGCAAGGCAATTACCATGGTTAGAAGGAAAGAATAGCAGTCAGGAAGAGCTGGAAACAACCTAAATGTTCATTGATGGGTGAGTGGTTAAAGCAGTTGTGATACACACACACACACACACACACACACACACACACACATTGGAATACCACCCAGCCATAAAAAAGAAGGAAGCATTGCCATTTGGAACATCATGGATGGATTTTGAGGGTATTATGCTAAGTGAAATAAGTCAGAGAAAGAGAAATACCATATGGTTTCACTGTTTCACTTATATGTGGAATCTAAAAAACAAAACAACACGAAGCAGAACTCATGATACGGAGAACAGATTGATGGGGAACGGAGTTGGGGTCAAGCAAAGTAGGTGAATAGGGTCAATTGTATGGTGACAAAAGGTAACTAGACTTACTGTGATGATCAATTTGTAGTATGCACAAAGATCAAATTACTAGGTCGTACGCCTGAAACTAATGTAATGCTGTCCGAGGGCTGTCCCTAAAGTACCCAGCCATGTAATATGAAAAATGGAAGCATTTATGGCTGGATTTTTTCCAGACAGCTCTCGTATACCAACTCTACCTCAATAAAAAAAAGAAAGAAATTAATGAAAAAAAGTTTGGATTCTAAAAGGTAGGACGAGAAATTATATCGAAGGGAGCGAAGGCATGAGTGCAAAGTAGAATGAGGTGGGAGTCCATGGTAGGTGGAGGTGGAAAAGGAAATGAGTCAGGAGAGACATGACCGGGACCACAGCAAACGGCAAGGATGTAGGAAAGGGAGCCACTCATGAAGGAGCCACAAAAGAGAGAAAGAAGGAGACCTCAGGCTGTGCTGGGAGGGCACTGAGCCCCCACGTTGACAGAGGAAGTGGCTAAGCTCTGCAAAAAGAGACAGTGAGCAAGGAGAAGGTGGGAAGTGGGAAAGGAAAGAGCAGGGAATCAAAATCATGGCGCTGAAAGCATTGAAAGTCGGCATGCAGCTTGCACGAAGGAGCGATTCTTTTCTCTTATTTTAGTTTTTCAAGTTTCCCAAAAGGCGAGGTAAACCTGATGGTTCTCTGTAGTTATCTGAAGGGCCCAAGCACTGCGGGGGTGGGTGAGAATGGGACTGGAGGTCATAATCATTTCCTGCAACTGTTCTGCCAATAAATTCACAATTCATAGAAAATAAGAATTTATGTCCAAACATGCGTGGCAAAGTGTACTCTGGATATTAATTTTCGTTGCTTATACTGAAGATCTCTTGAGTTTTTAGTTTGACTTCAAGATTTTTTCATACCAGAGGCCTTTTTGTAGATTGTTATTTTAGAATGAAATTGTATAGATTCCTCAACAGTTCTTTACCTTGATTTGAATACTTTCTTGCTCTGAATAGTCTAGAAGTGTGTACTCCATGGGGCTCTAGAATTTAGCAGCTTCCTTCCCCCCCCCCCACCCCCCAGCTGAGTTAACATAAAGCCCTTGGCAATACAATTTTCGTGTCATGCTAAAAGTGGCATTAAAATATCATAATAGGCATAAGAAAAAGGAAGAAATTAGGTCTATGCCCTTCTAGTCACACCCTAGACTGTGAACTTGAGCCAAGTGCAGCATGCATCCTTGAGGTAAGGACCATGTACAGGATTAGTTTATCTGAAGGTGGGTAGACAATCCATCTGCCCCAAATGCAAAAATCTTTATCTAAGCAATTCTCTTCAGTACTAAATTTTCTCTAATCTCTACTTTCCTCTTTCTTTCCTTCTTTCCTCTTTCTCTTCCTTTTCTGTTTCCCTCCATAATCGCTGACACCCTTCCGAGATCTTCACCTCAAAGATATAAGTGCCAGAAAAAAGAACATAAAATCAATGTGTTGCAAGAGTAACAAGTCCTATATTTGTTAGAAACCAGTTTGAAATAAGATACAAAATACTCAAAAGTAGCCATGTGTCTGAAAAACTTTTTTTTAGTTCTAGACAGGATAGGAATGCATACATATTTCATATCATGAAAACAAGTGCTTGCATACAACCGCCTGAAGAAAAGAAAAGAAATGCCACAGTAATGACAATACCTGTTGTACAGGAGTAGGAAAAATATGGCTTTTGTTTTAACTTTAACATATAGAGAAAATAAAGATGACAGGTAGGTGGCTAAATAAGAGGACAGGATGGCAGACAGAATTCCTGACTCTCAAGGCAGAAGGAATGTAGAAGATATGTAGAATTACAGATGGTGGGGTTGGTGCGGGGACAATATTTCAAGAACAATATTGTCCTTTAATATTCTCTTAATGCTAAGAAACTCATCTTCTTTTTCTCCCTTGCTTTGTAGAATTAAGAAAAGTTCTTCCTTAACTTGGGTCGCTGTGCAGAGATGTGAAATTTCATTGGCTCTGAATGCTTTCCTGTCTTGTAGGGACTACTGGGAACTCTGCTAATGTGCATATTGATGTACCCTGTAGCTTCAGAGATGATGAAAGAGCATATTACTTACTTCCACAACAACAAAGCTAAGGGAAGTGTGAAAGCAGCCAGTTATTTTACCTGGGGACTTTCTCCCAGGTGACAGGGCTATAGAGCCACGGAATTTAAATACGGGGGGCAGTCCCATTTTCTAAAAAGTTTTTCTGGAGAACCACAATTCCATTCCTAACAACAACAACAACAACAAAAATTAAGACTGTTGCTTTCATTTGCATTCATTTAGTCAATTGTGCCTTAAATATGGAAAACACATTTTTATGTTCATTCAGAGTGTATTTTATTCGTTGTTTACTAGGCTGGACTGACATGATTTGTGCTTTGCGGGGTCACAACAAGCTACTAGCAGGACAATTTGCTGAATCAAGAGGATGATTGTGTCTGGTGCCAGTCAGTCGCAATTAGGACCAGGATCAGGGAGGCCCAGGGCTTGTGCATCGTCTTGGGCTAGCTGCATAGAAATCAGCTCACCTGAAACTAATTGTCACAACAGAGACCTTATGCAAATGAGCCCTGGGGTTAGCGTGGGAAAAGAAAAACTGTCGCAAAGATAGGTAACCTGCTGAGCAGGGGGTCTGTTACTGGGGAAATCTTTGTTCAATGAGTTTAAAAATGTTTTCATTGTTCAAAAAAAAAAAGCATACCCACTCACCAAGAGCGTGGCAAACACACTCATCTAAAATTCCAATAAAGCAGAAGCCTGCTTTGGAGCCCACAGTAAATTGGGAGTCTTTATACTTTATAGCAGGAAAATAATTTGCCTTTTGCAAGGGCCTTTAAAATTTAGGTGCAGAGTGACCTACCTTGAAATTTCACTTGGAAGTTCAGGTCTATGGCTAGCCAGGTAGGACTTCTACTCCCTTTTCTACCTGCATTTCAATTGTCTAAATCCACACAGCCTGAGGGATGCCTGTGAAGTGAACTGAACAAGAAAGGCCCATCTTTCTAATTGAACTTTACTTTTATCTCAGGTAGAACAGAAGGGCCAGGAGAGTTCCCTACCCTGTGGCAACAGAATCCAAGAAACAATGGGAGTTTCTTAAATTATGGTTTCTCAAATGTTCACAAAATTCAATAAAATGCAAACATTGTGAAGTTCCAAGACAGGTTGCCCAGCCCAAGTGACAATAGACTGTAGAAATTTAACAAAATAAAAATAAATTATTTTTGTCTTCCCTTTCTTAAATCCTTGACAAATTTATACATTGAAAGTGTTGTAATTCAACTTACTCTAGCACTCCTTTGAAATAATCTTCAAAATGTTTAACTTTACAAAACTAGATGAAGAAAAGCTATTTTAACATAATAATAAACATTTCAATATATTTTTGTAATAAAGTTGCCATTGGGTTCTTAGTTGATTTTCAGCTTTTCAATCTTGTTTCCCTGAACACGTATGGGTTAACATATTGACACTGCTTAGCTTTTCACTGAACATTGCCAGTGACATATTAAATAATGTATATTTTCCCAGAAGTATAAATATGATAAGGAGGAGATGAAATGGGGTATTCTAAGTTTTTTGTGAGAACAGAGATATTTTGTGTCTAGTGATTGCAAAAGAAGAATATTTTTGAATAAAAATTTTAGGTGAGAGAAAAAGAAGGTTATATTGCATGAGATTTGAATGAAAATGTTCTTTTGTTTGTCAAATTACTTGGTCTCTGAAAGTATTTTCATTGCATTTTCTAAGGGGCTGGACTGAAATTTAGACTTACAACTGACAAATAAGCAAGCTTGGGAATTACCTCTGTAGCCATCACAAAACTTAAAGAAAGTTAGGCTTAAAAGAGAAACGTGACCTAATGACAACTTAAAACAAAAAACAAAAAAACAAAAAAAAAACTCTTTTGTCCCTTTACCACGGTCTGAAATAATTTCCACATATAGGAGATGTTTCACAGTGGGTACGAAGTGCTCAGCTTTCACTCATCAAACTTTAATCGGAACTGCATTTTAGTTTTTGAATAAAGAACACTTAAAAAATTTAGATGCAAATTATTTTGCATTATTCATGCTCTAAGTGTCCTTGTAGATTTAAACACTTCTGAGGCCACCTTGATTCAAGTAATTACCTAGGCCCTCACTGCTCCGTCATGAATAAGGTATTTTGTACAAGTAAAGTATGCACCCGATGAGCTTTTAAAGTGGCTGTACACTGAACTTGTGTATTGCTTCTTGTGCATGAGTGAGCCGAACATGCGTTGCAATCTGTCTCAGGTGGGAAACCCTGGCTGGGCATCCATGGGTGACGGGATGAAACCCAAGCAACTCTGCACACACATGCTCTTCCTTTGTCTCTTCTTGAGAATCTCAGAATGATTCTCCTGCCTGATTAGCAGTAGCTGTTTTAGAATATAAGAGAGCAGTAGTACATGCAAGGCAAAGAAGAGGGGAAAAGTGGCAGTAATTCTGCTTAACTCCTCTAGCACCGGAGTTCATGTAAATGTTCACTTTTCAGAGCACCTCATCTCCATCAGCACAGGCTTCTGCATGAGGTAAGAAGTCTCTGTGATTTTTACGTGGCTCTGTACATCTGTCTCCCCATCTGTCAGCCTGGACGCCTCGGCTATTAGAGCGAGGGCCTACCTCTGCCACAGTATTCTTCCCAGAATGGAACTGGCTTCACATTCAAAAGCAGCTGAAGAATGGAAATGAAAGTGACCACACCACATACATCTCTACATTTACCCACACGCACAAAAAAGGTTTGTAAGAGTTAAATATAACTGGCTGAAGCGTGTCGCTGGCATTTGTTACAAAAGGCCCAAGCCTTTCCTTTCCAACTCCGTGGCTTTGAAGAATTATAGGAATTTTATGATGTGCGATTGGAGTTATACTGGCAGAGATTACAGAAAAGGGGTTAAAGTTGGTTTATGGTAGAAAAAAATTATGCAGAAACCAATAAAAATAAACACACTCAAGTAGACTAAACTTGCTGGGCTTTTAGTTTTAGTTTAACAAAGGAAGTTGAGATGGAAGTAAATGTTGCAGCTTTTAGAAAATTAGTTGACACTCATACTTGATCATCTTTACTACACAGCGGTATAATTAATATTTAAACATTCTAATAATGCAGCTTGCTTTGCATGCACTTTTCAGCCTCACCCCCGTATATTTTATCTGGAATTGTGCTAGCATTTTTTTGGATGCTGCCCATTTTCACAGAGTTAAATTTAAAATAGAGTAGGGCCTTCCCTCGTAGGGTCAGTAAAACATCAATAGTAGGGTGACCCGGTTTCATACATCTACCGGACAGTTTATTATTAAGACTAACATTTAAACCAGATAGTAGATAATATATAAATTTTGTTTCATTGCCCCTGTGAACATTTCTAAATGACGAGAGTAGATAAAGTTTGAAAGTTGTATTTCACTGCTGTCCACTCACCTCTTCCTGTCCAAAACAGAGTTGTTATTATGGAAAGGCGGTGTAAAATGAGTAGGTAGCTCGTGAAATACTGAACCCGCCACGCAACGCCTGTCCGTCCATGAAGGCGTCTGATGAACGTGGTGAAGAATTTTCATTTTCAATATATAGAATCATTCGAGGAGCATCGTCTGAGTTATGACAGCTGAACACCCAGGAACTTAGTAAAACAACAAAACTAGTAAGATATAGAGAAGCAAGCCAATTGTGAGGAGACTGGTCTATTTTATTTTCACATGAGAACTTTCTGCCTGCTCCCGTCTCAGGGCTGTAGGTGGTTGGGAAAAGTTGTTTCAGGTGCTCCCCTCAGCTCGGTGCCTTTGAGGAGGGCAAGGTGCCTGGTGTCCTTGATCCCCCCGTCGTGTGAATGGTGAGAAAGAGCATTCTACTTTTCCGTCGTCGCTTATGGCCTTTCATAGAACGAGAATTTGCATGCACGCCTTTACCGCTCATTCTTTGTAAGTGGGTAGGTGTGCAGAGCTGTGAGTTTATTTGGAGAGTCGGCCCACGTTAAGCCCCTGAGGCCCACTTCAGGACAGGTACTGCCCTGTACTGCCCTGGGGGGATCCTGCCACTTAGTAAGGTGTGAGGCCCTAGTAGGTCCACAGCCACACCAACATGAGGGCATCTCTTCTCATTTAATTCTGCGAAGCCTTGGGAGTTGTGGTTTGCACAATCTGAATGGCGCAAATGAGGACTGCAAAATTAGGCAAATCGCATTTTGAGAGAAGAAAGATCAATAGAAAAAAAATAGTCGATATAACATGTCACCACAGAGAAGCAATATGTAAACTAAGTTCCACATTGAAAGAACCACAGGGATCTCATGTAGAAGCTGTCAAGGGACAGTTTGCACTGGCTGTTTTTATTTCCTTATGTCAGAAGGAAGTCATGTTCTCACTCGCAGACAATCACTTTTTTATTTCTGATACTCAGAAACTGAACCAGCAGTTCAGTGTCTTTGTATTTTACTGGATTTGTTTTGAGAAAGGGCATAAAATGAACTTGGCTTAGAAATAACTAACAACCCATGAACTATTTAAAACCTGCTACTGAGGTCGTAAAGTAGAGATAAGTTGAACCCAACTGCAGTCACATGAATGGGTCTGACAGATCGGTAAGTCCAAGAGTGGACAAAATTAAAAACATTTTTGATATGCTAATCTCCACCTGCACTGGAATGATTTTTTTTTTTTAAGGAGAAAGCCTAGTGGCAGAGTAAATTCAAGAGCTGTCTATCACTGCTTCTAGGAATTGTTATGACATACACACACAAAATAAATAAATACTTTTGTGACAAAAGTCTTCCATGGAATCTTCATTCCATAGGGTGTCATGACAGCGATGGGCCAGCAGTTTGTTGGAAAGAAAAGGGACCCAGTACATATAACTTTTAAACTAAGTAATCCCTCCATACATGATTGGTCCCAAATTATATCTGAGAAATTACATTTTAGTTGCAAATAGAAGGCAAAGTGAAAACAATGGTGTGCCTTTCAGGTAGTAGGTACATGCGAACTTCTTAACAGTAGAGAGACAGCCAGAGACGTCAATCAGAACCTATAGATTAACCCACAGCAGTGAAATCTGAGAAGGTTTATAGCAAGTAGGTAACAGTTTCTGGCCTCTGTGAGAATGCATAAACTCCAACGTCATGCTGGGACGGCACAGGGCAGGACATTTGAGGTAGAGGGTGAGAAAACCTTCCTCTTGTTATGACAAAGCCTCTCCCATACTTGTTTAAATGCCACTGGGCTGTTACTGAATACTCACCTTTTCTCTAGGTTTTATATTATTTTACAAAAAGTTTTGGGAGTTTCCTTTAATTTTGATAAATATTCAAATCTGTGCATAATTTCTACACTTCAGTTTTGAATGATAGAAAATTTCCCATGCCTGTTGAGTTTCCTTTCAAGTAAGAAAGTAATTCTTATAGTAAATAAGAATACTGCATTTCTTCTTCCCAATATTGTTAAGATAATAAACCCTTATCTTCATTTATAAATTCAAAATTCACTAATTTAATGAAATGAGAACCAAAATAGTCCAAGAGAAATCTGGAACATTAAAAAGGTAACGTAAAAGAAGTGGATAGTTATGGTCAATGTAATGTAAGCTCTGACCTTTTCCTAATAGAGTCCTCAGGCTCAGGTAACTTATGGGTAAAGTGCTTGCAACTTGGTTAGAAGCCGGAGTTAGAACATGGTGCTCTTTTGGGCCCTGTAACGTCAATTCTAGTCAATGATTACAACACTGGTGTCATTGATAAAGATAACGTTCTTTCCTGGTAGATAAGAGTGAGAGAAAGTTTCTGGCATGCTGGTTTCCATGTGGAAGAGGACATTAATGTATTTAGACACGAGATGACATGTTTTGTTTGGGCTTTATTTATAAGGAAACCTGGACAATGATCATGTAACTTTCTAAATCGAACTGCAAGTCTGATGCCATGTGACAAGGCTGCTACCACGAAGACGAGTTCGTATCATTAACATTCTTTGATTGGAGAGCACATTAGGAGGTAGATAAGGGAGCAGCCGCAGGCAGCCTACCTCCTGGCCGGCAGGACAGTGCCTGGAATGTCGGCAATGTGTTTCTATTTTTGTCACACCTATGTGTGGCCACCCATCTGGTCTGAATCAATCAGTCTCATCCCAGGGCTCTGCTCCTCTCCCAGCTGAAATAATACCCTCCTTTCCCAGTGCTCCACATTAAGGAGGGTCACTGTTCACAACTGCCCAGGCGAGGCTGTTCACAAGGCCGCATGTTTGTAAATACCAGTGAACCGAGGAGGAGGCACCGAGAGAATTTTTTTTAACACGACTATATTATGGATAAACTCTTATCGCCTAGAAATAGTATTTGGGAAGACGGGGATGAGTCATTAGAGAAACACATGACCCCAGAAAGTCAAAGGACGCTGTACCACTTTGTATACATACACCCTGATGTTTTTAAAATGTATCCTTCTTCAGGTAACGTTTAAGCCATGGATTTTCGTGTCGTTATTTCTAGAGCCGATAAAGCCAGGGTGTGAGGTGCTGGCCACGACCTCGCCGGAAGTGCTTTCCTTAGGCCGCTCCCGCCGCCCTCCACTAGAGGAAACAAGGTTGAGTTTTCCTACACCCCCGGAGCAGGCCTCACCGCCGCTTCTCGGTTGTTTTCCTGGCATTCCTCGTGTGCACGTTCTGCTCTGCAGCAATTCAGCACGCATGCCTCCCATCAGCTTCCTGCACACCTGACAGCCTCTCTCTGGGTATTCCAGCTACTAGATCACTGACCTCTATGAAAAGGGCCAAGGGATTGACCAGGAAAACCAGCCATGCTTTGGACCACAGAGCACTCTCCCACAAGAAACCTCCACGCGTCCTGACACTGGCGTTGGCACATTAAATAACATGGCAAAGGCTCCTCGTCTTCCCTGCCTGCCCGGTGTTGCATGGCAGTGGGAAACACCACCCTATCGTGGACCTCCCACCAGGGAACCCAGAGTTATTTGGGCCTCACCACTGTCTTTCTCACTCCCCACATCCAGTCTGTTACCAACCGTTGACTTTTTTTTTCCTTTTTCTTTCTTTCTTTTTTTTTTTTTGGCCAACATTTCCTGAATCCGCCCTCTTCCTTTCATTCTCATAGTTGTGGTCTTAGCTTAGGCTTTGGCTTTGGCCTTGGCTTCCTGGGAATTTGCAGCCCTCTAGTCTCTCTCCCTCCACAGGAGTGTATTGAACCCCAGCTTAATTTCACACCACCAGCGAACTTCTGTTTTCTGTCCCTGCCTTTAACCAGTCCGTCCTTTTCTGTGGGCTCCAGTGATACTGCCACCTGCTCTCTGGACTGTGTTCAAATGTCTTAACTCTTGAGCCAACTATCTCCTAATTGTTCCAGTCTTTTTTCTTTCTTTTTCAACGTAAGCCCTTTCATTCATTGTCCCAGCATGCTCTCATGGCTTCGGGAACTCTCGTATGCTATACAAATTCCTGATATGCACCCTGCCTGACGTGGCATATCGCCACACCTGGTATATTTCATTACTCCTACCTTTTCTTCCCTCCATTCTGACATAGCAAAGAGAGCATGCCCAAGCTCAAAACTTCTCCCTCTACCATTTGCTACCCATGACATTGGGTAAGTTACTTAACACCCCTGAACCTCAGTTTTCTCATCTATAAAATGGATTATTGTAAAAAGGGGAAGCGAGGGAGAGAATTTATGTAAGAACACCACGAGCACATAGTAAGCACCATTGATTGGTGGTGATGGTGGCTGTTGTTGTATGTCAGCACGACTACCCAATTACACCCCTTTCAATTGCCCTCACACCCTGTGCGCTTTTATCTTTCATGTGAATTTTGATGACAGCACAACTGACTTGCTGTAATCTGGTTCCAACAGTAGCTTATATCTTAGAAATCAAGGACAAAGTTGACCATGGCTGGTATCAAACCAGGTAATGATGAAGACTTACATGATGCTTGTTCAAGATGATGCACGATGACGATGATGGTGATGATGATGATGGAAACATTACCAGATGCTTTTTTGGGTTAATTCTCTTTGCTTAGACAGCGAAGTCTCCTGGAAACATGTAGTATTTCCCCTCAAAATTAGTTTTTTTTTCCCCATCGCATGGATGCATGTTATGGGTAAGAAAATATATTGTGCAGTGTGCATGAGATTTATTTCTCATAAACCAGAGAAATGGTAAGAATTTCAAGTGTCCTACATACTTATTTAGATCTCACATCAGGAGATAAAATAAATGAAAACTCTCACTTGTTAATAATTTACATTTTAGTACAAAATTTGTACATGCTGTTAAGATACGCCTAAGACCCAACACGGAAAATGCAAATAACTTACATGCACTGTGCCCTGAGACAGAATTTGAGAAGAAAACATCATCAATTTAAAAAAAGGGTTTTCAAGGGAATATTGACAATATTTACAGGGCTATAATTATAATTTCAGATGACTCTTTTCTTTTAGACGGTCAGTTTAGTATGAATTTTTTTCTCATTTATTTTTGTTTTTCAATTACATTTGACATACAATATTGTATTGGTTTCAGGTGTAGAGCCACATGACTCCTTGGACGTATTTACATAGATGATTTCTCCATTCGTCAGGTGTTTCTTACAGAAAATCCATGACGTCCACCTTACCACCTAGGCAGTCTCTTACAAACAGGGGATTTCTTTTCAGCAAGCCACACCATCACTATTCTCTAACAGCTTATGCAAAAGTTTCGTGGGGGAGGGAAAAGCCCAAACCAAAAAAAAAAAAAAAAAAAGAAAGAAGGAGGGAGAGAAAGAGAGGGAGAGGAGTGTGCATGACAATAACTACCTCTGTCCCTTTGGTTTTTTTGTCCTTTTCATGTCATGGAACTTTTTAGCTGCGCTGCCTGGGTAACTGCTCTGGAAGGTTGGAATATCTGTTGTTGAAGGAGGTTTGTGATTGAGGGCCTTCTGACACAACCTTTTGTTGCATTGAGGTGTTTGATCCTCTTTCCCTTTCTTCTAAAACCAATCCCATCCCTTTAAAAAATGGATAACCAGCACTTCTTTTACTTATTGTCAGCTTTTGGAAAGTTACTGTGGGGGTTTGTAGAAGTTTAACTAGTTAACTCTTTGCATGCTGATGTGCTGTCACAGACTACGCTCCAAACATGAAAGATTTTCATTGCTTTTATCAGGTGTATTCTGGTTTTTATTCATGCATAGCAAGTGAGCTACATTCAGGTCTTGAAATAAAGTGTTTGTGTTCAAGGTCTTGAAATTCGGAAGTGATTCAAGTTTTGAAATGGGACACATCCTTATTTTCTTTTTGTCCTAGAAGTGAAATGAGTGAGAAGTCTGACTGTCATTTAGAAAACCTGACAACATACACTAATTTTTAATTCACGGAGAACAGGGCTTTGGTAAAGAGTAAATGCCAAGTGTTGCTTCAGAACTGGGAAGTGTCGCACGGTGGCCACAAAAGGAAAAAGAGCCTTAGAGAAGTGTAGGGGTCCTGTCCCAGCCTGCTCACTAATGCTGGGATATTTTTCCCCCAAAGGAAGAACATAACCCAGGCAATAGGAGAGAAAAGAAGCTTAAATGGATTATTTAACAAAAAAGCAACTTATGGCTTCTAGATAGTGACCTACATTCTGCAAACAATGATGATATTTTTACGGCGGTGATAGGGTTAATAACCTAACATCATTCATGTAGTGTTTTTTGAAAATTGAATTTTACTGCTACAAAGTAAATGTAACAGCCCTCTGGAGACAATATTACAGGCACTTTATTGTTTGCTAAGCTGATGTCATCTTTCTACAGACTGACTTTAAAACAAAGGCAGAACATTTATTACAAATATCACTGTGTGAAAGGAAATCTACTGAAATATTGTTTAGAAGGTGAGCTGATAAAAAAGTATTAATACTTGGCTTTGATCATCTTACCCTATAAAGTTAGGACTTCAAAATGCTTCTCATGTGATCTCTATTCAAGGCAAAACTTTATCCTGGAAATTCCTATCCATGTCTCTAACGTTATTTGCCCTCAAGTTGGAATATTTGTTGAAGCTTCATGCATGTTTCAGATACATTTTTATTCTGTAAGGCAGTTTCTTAACAAAGTTGATAAGCTTTTGAGAGAGAGATTAAATAGCACCTTTCAAAGATATGTATATATGATTTAAGAAACAAAGTATGGAGATTAAGCTGTTTAGTTTACATAATGAACTTTCAAAATCACCTGTAAGTGGTAGCTAGAAAGTTTGCAATTTAAATAAGCTGTTTAAGGCATTGCCAAGCAAGCATTCTGCATGGCAGGTTGCTTGCAACTCACAGGGTTTGGTCTCTGTATCTGATGCACGTGTAATATGGCGTGAAGTTGTTTGTGGATCACACAGGAGCTTCTTAGAGCTTCATTTCCACACTGTAGCCCTTGAAAATGTATCAAATGAACAGACTCGTTTGGCTCTTCCTTACAAGGCACAAGTAATTTGTTTGTAAATCAGTTACCTTTCAAGAAAAGTTAAATTAGGGAGAACTTTCATTTCTTTGATGTTTTACCACTTAGAAAGTCAAAGAGCAAATTAATGATCATTTTGAAGTAATCATGATAATGAGGAAAATATAATTTAGTGCACTACACTGTCTCAAAATAACTTTTCAGGTACAGCATATAAATAACAGCCCAAATAACCGAAATAGCCTGATGGTGTTTTTCTAAGAAAATGATTTACTGCTCTGCCTTTGTCTCTGAAGTCTGGTTAGAAGGAAAACACAGGCCAAGGAAATTGGGTTAGAAAAAACAAGCCTGCTATGGGGGTAGGTGTAGAATTGTATGAATAGTGTCTAACGGGGAGTCCGTAGGCACTCAGGAGGTCAGCAGCCCAGGGTCTCACCAGTGTGTGTGAAATGCTCAGTGCTGACGGACGGCGTTCATATCAATCAAAACTGAACGCACAGACAACTCCTTAGCATGCTCTGTGAAAGGCTCTGTGTCCATCGGTGGATGGGTCAAGCCCAGGAAAAGGCTACCTGTACTATGTTTGGGACTAAACTAGGAACTGTACTGCAACATTTTAAAAAGCTGTTTTGCTAATGAGTGTACTCCTATGTGAGAAAACCATTTTTAAAAAAAAGCTGACACCTACTGGGAGCATTTTACTACAAAGCTGCCAACAGGGAGGTTATTTTATAGTCAATCAATTGGTTATTGTATTTGACAAATATTAGCTGCTCACCGGGTGCCAGGTACTGCTTTAGCGCCAAGGGTCCGAAGGTGAGTCCTCACAGAGCCTCATGCATCAGTGTCAGAAAGAACAGCCTGGCGGGTTCAGTGCCTGACACAGCGTAAATATTCGAAAATTCAAAAATTGATAAATACTCAATATTCAATGAATACTCGATACTCCATAAACATTCAAGAACGCCATGACTGTTTATGGAGTGACCGATAGAATGAATCAAGTAACGATCAAGGTAAATCCTTGATTCTATTTATGTGCGAGGACAGACTTACCTGTTTCTCCTTATACAGGTCAGCACAGCTGTAAGAAAGGACAGGCCGGAGCTGGCCTTAAAAAAAGGGTGGCGTTCGCCATGTGAATAAGGACAGAATTGGCCACTGGTGGTGGCAACCCTCCCCGGAATATGGTATGATTTTCGGTGGCAAAGCCCAGCTCCAGCCCCTGCATTCCTCCTTGATGCTGCTTTAAGGAGGTGGTCCTTGCCCTTCTGTCCCCAGTCCCTGCTGAACTGTCAGCAATGCACACACACTCTCCCCCGACCCCTCGTCACCTCCCTCCTCACCAATGGGATTCGTGTGTCCCCTTCCTCAAGCAAGAAGCGAAGTATCTCATCTGTCTCATGAAAGAAGAGAAACTGCCCACCTGTCCCTCACGTTTATCCACAAAACTCCAATTTTAGTTGTTCACTAAGCGCATATTTTTGGACCAATCCCTGTTGTTAAACATCCAACAGCTTAGGAAAGGAAGGAGTGGGGAGCAGTTGGTGTGTAAACTGCACATCCGTGTTGTGATGAGAAGATTTTTCAGACATCGAAATGGGTTTGTTTCATCTTCCAACACCAAGACCAAGTCATTACAGTCACTGTTTGTCTCCACCTTTGCAAGATGCCTCATGGACGGGACACTCAGAGCAGGACAATTTGGGACAGTCCCCAGCTGTAGGAGGCCTTGTGTCATCACGTCTGTAAGAATCAAGCTTCCTCTCTTCTGCAGCGCTGCATCTGTCTGCCTTTGAGTCCCCTCCTTTGCTTTCTCTCCTTTCAGGCCTTTCCTCTCTCCTGTATGAGCCACTCATGAGCCACTCGTAGGCAGATGTGCCTCTTTTTCCTTCGCCAGACCCCTGCCGCACCCCACCCCCCGCCACCACACCTCCCAAACTACTCCTCTTTGAAGTCTCTATTACCCTACAATCCCTTTTGTTTCCCTTCCATCCCCTCCTTCTCCCCTCGAACTTCTTCTCTCCCCAACCCCATTAGTTACAGCTGCGGCCCCTACTCAGCCCACGTTACATCCTCACGCCTTGATACGACTTCAGTCTGGCTGTTAAGTACTCAATCAGCAGGCCCTGCTAGCTTCTGATTTGTAGGAAAGGGGGCAAGAGTGAGTAAGCTGGCTCAGAGTTTGCTAAATGATTCAGCTCTGCCCAATTAGCCCAGCTAAAATGGGACATTGACAATGAATGATAATGAAATAAATGGGTTTTCGTTAGGAATAGAAATCGCACAAACATGGTTGCTGGTGCCAGTGGTAGATGCTGTGTCGTTGGTGTGGTCAGATGGCTCAGCCGATGCAGAGATGGATGAATGAAGGGAGGTGTATAAATAGTAGCAACATTTGTTAGTTGACTGGCATTCTTTCCCTGCAATTCATTAATGAGTTTTTAAGGGATCTGAGGACCACCAGTAATTTGTACGTGGATGCGTTTTCCTGGGCATGGGTCTGTACGTGAGATCAGGTCCGTAAGAGGCTCTATGACCTCCCTAGAGGTTAAGAACCATCACTAAATAAGTGAAGACACCTATTTTGTCCGTGTTTTCCTAGGGTCTCCTTCCCGCCCCCCCCCCGCCCCCAGCACACTTTAACACCCCACGTGATTTGAATAGTTCATAAAGTAGACACAGAGGGTTTAGAAAAACATCTTACCTTCTTTAAGAGAAAAAAATGTTTAAACCACCTACTAGTTTATACCCTTCACATTTTTTTAAAACAATTATTTTAGTTTGATTACAATTCAAAGACAGCCCCCCCCCTTTTAACAATGGGTATAATCACACATCTGAACATAAGCATTAGTTTTATGCAGTTCCATAGAAAACCAAAATCTTGAGGAACCCTTTCAAAACAACCAGAGAAAAATAAACCATTCCTTATGTCAGTCTTGTTAGAGAGGGATTAAGAAACTGGCAATTATTTTGGCGACCTTAATTGTTGCACGGCAGGAAAATATGTAATTAGAGCACGTTCCCAGGCCTGCACACCTGCAGCCCATCCTACAGTATAATGTCAGCTTTCAGTGCCTGTCGGTGCCAGGTTCTAGCACAACCAGCCACAGTGACGCTCTGAGAACACTTCGGACTCATGTAATGTGGCTTCTGTGTATGAAAGAAGCAGGCATTTACCCTACCACACAATGGAGTGCATTGCCACAACACTGGTTTCATTATTTTCCGACGCCTACCTTCAGCACTGCCCTGGTTTACTCCGTTTGAGGTTTTATTGTTACGGTATAATAGTCCTGTACATTTTTTAAATTCCCTTATTATTCAGCTTATTAATACAGTACTGACTTGATTCTCCAGCAGCAGCGGTGCAGCGCAAGAGTCAGAGCATTAGCTAAGTCAGAAGCTGAGTAAATTCTCAATATAATGAAAACAATTGTTCGACTTTTTTTTATATAGAAAGATGGGCTGTGGTAGTTCTCTATATAGTTGTATTTTGGCATTCGCTATGTATGCTGTGTATGTTGTTGAGTGTTCACTTTTTCATACAGAGAAAGCTTAGAATATATTCTCACTAATTTAAAAGTGTTTCAGGCTATGGGAGGATGCATCATGATTCTCATTAGCTTTCTTCTTCTTTTTTTTTTTTTCTCTTGTATTGGCTTTTTACAACACAAAGAAAGAAACTCAGATATCAGAAAAAGGAGTTAAATGGAAGAAATAGTATACAGGGTGCCTGTTTTTCAGATAATTCCGTAATCTGGCATACTGATAGTTAACAGACTTCTCCCCCTAAGGGAGATACACTGTATTTTGCTATCTGACATGTTGTCATATATAAAGAAATCAATTGGTAATTAAATGATGCACCTTGTGAAGATGACAAAAGGCATTTGGTTGCGAAAAGAGAACTGGGTTTTGAGGGGTTTGTAATGAAGGCCTAATGACTATTCATAAGAGATTTTCAGTCCGTTGATCCACTTGACTGGAAAGTTCTGCCCTGGAGAGTTAGTGCTGTCAGTTTCTCTCACCTCAGAAAGCCGCCGCGATCGACGGTGTAGAGGATGAGCGAGAAATTATCTAGTTGTTGCTCTAGGCCTGTCTTAGGTCACATGCAGAAGGCACATCTGGCTTCCTGTAGGTGCAACCTCAGGACATAAACTTTGACTAATTTTTAAACTATAAATATGTACGAGTGACACTGAATAAGTTACCTTGTATTCATATTTGCTTTATTTTAGAAGCCATGCAAGTTGTAAGGGGAGGCTGCCATTTTGGCCTTATTTTTCTTCTGATGTTATCAGTTACATGTTTGCTTGTTCGGCTAAGAGTAGCTGTTTTCGGAAGTTGTCAAGGTCCAAATGATAACAGTCTCCTTGGGTGAAATCAAATCACTGTACTTTGGTAGTGAATATGCCAAAGTCACCCTGCAGGAAGGTCAACTGAAACAGTAGAGGGTACATTATTGGGTGGTGCTCTTGGTGAGTTTTTATTGCCCTATTTGACAAAAGGCAGTATGATATCAAAATGCATATGCATAAGACTAGATTTAAGGCTCCTACCACATAAGGATGATCTCTAGAATTCCAAAATGCTGTTCCAGTGTCTCTAGAAAACATCAAAAACAACAAAATCCATGCATTCAAAAGACACTCGTTATTGGCACCTGAGGGCCAGGCACAGTACTAGCCTCAGAGGAGACAAAGATGAGGAAAACAAAATCTCAGCTCTCACAGTAATTGAGAAATAGACAAACAAGACAACTGTTGTACTATAACGTAGGAAGAGCCGTGGTCCGGTTCTATGATGACACTGGGTCTTAGCATCCAAGAATGGCTCTTCTAAGAAGCGTTAGAGTCCACAGGTGTTACTCTTCCTATTGGCAAAGCCACATTAGTCAACGGAAAGGTGCGTTGGTAGAATGAGGGGTTCCACTTGCAGATGTCCTTACCTCTACAATCCCAACAAAAGGGAAGCACCCGGCCATTTCTGTACATATTTACTCTTGGGAAGTGGTCCTCCATGTTATCTTATCGAGCGGCTCACCTAATCAAAAGTAAACACATTTATCACCTCATTACGGCTTGTTTTATGGCCACTTGAAAGTAGTGTTTGAGGTGGAAATATCTATCAAACGCCTTGTGTGGAATATCTGTAAGGGGGACATTACGGCAAACTACAGAGGTTTTAATCTCTCAATATCAAAATAATTTAAAACATACTATGGATTTGAGAGGATGTCACTGGCGATTCTTCCTTGTGTATCGTGGTAACTGATTTTGCTTAATGTGTTTGCTGGAGCTGTCAAGGTGGACGAAATGAATGGACAGATGCCAAAAAAACAATTATGCTTATTAATGTACATTGATTGCTTGTTTAGGTTATAAAGCAAATTAAAAAATACATTAGTATTTAAACCCTTTTATAGCTGAGCTAATGATTGCTTATAATATAGTGTCTAGTAAAGAATATTCTATAATACCTGTAAAGCCCAGCTATGTTATCTAATTAGTAGACTTTGATTTAAGTGGCTATAATTATGGAAGTGAATAGTTGCCTTTCTAAATAACAAAATGGTAGATTTAAATATATAAAGATGTTGACTTGATTGTTTAATATTTGGAGCAAAGACAAACCACCTAAATAGAGAGATTAATTCCACATCAGTGCAACATTAAAAGGGAAAAAGGATGCCAAGTATCCCACTAATTTGGGATATAAGTGCCTGAAATTTCCTAGAAACATTTACACCAAAGAACACCAACAAGACAATACCAAGCAGTTCTTCCTAAGGGTATAGAGCCAAGGCAAACATTTAAAAGTGCACAATATCACAGAACAAAATTAAGAATGGTGCCTTACACCAGATGCTGAACAGTGCCCCCCATTAGCTGAGGGAAAAGGCACCGGGCTAAGTATTTTGTATAAAATATACGTCAGCTCTATGACTCCTTTCTCCAGGAGGCCTTCCCTGAGTATGCACTCTTTGCTCTGCCACAAATCCATGCCACTGGTATAGCATTGCCATTCTGTGTCTAAGTCAGGTAACTCTGGTGCCAAAGAAGCTTTAATACGTATTTGCTTCATTGAATGGCCAACTTGAAGGGGAAGAAGTGACCTCTCTCTCTCTCTCTCTCTCTCTCTCCCTCTCTCTCTCTGATTTACTTTGGCTATTACTTTTGAAACATATATGATATATTCTCCAATCAGATTGTGTCATCTCCTTCACAGAATGGGAATTCCCATTCTTCCTAACAAGAACGTTGCTTGTATCGGTGTATACAGTTCTTCTGCTCCTTGCTCCATCTCCTCCAAGGCCTTTGAGTCACAGGCATTCAGTATGACGGTGAATAGTCACTATGATAGCCTCCATTTGGTTTTCCCTTTTAACTTTTGGGGGTTACTTTTCAACCTCGTATAAGTGCTCAGAAGGGTTGTTTTGTTTTGTTTCTTTTCCACAAATTATTTGCTATGGCAGTTGCTACCCTATTGGGCTTTTCACTCTGAACACACAGGCAGACAGCCTTGATGTCAGTACAACAAATAATGTGTACAATTTTAAAACACACTAAATTTACTGAGTCCCCATATTATGTTTTCACGCTGCTCTTTCAGAAACTATGCTAATACAATATTCCTATAAAGCCGATCTTGGTCCTGGCAGGCCCTATTGGAACTAATGGGGCCTGACAGTTCTTCAGTTAAAAATTATACATAAGGGTCACTTTGCCTTAAATTATCTATTGTATGCCAGCTGTTCACAACTGCAGTGCTTCACGTTCTTGGCCTTGCTAGAAATGTCTAATTTTCTCATAATATCCATAGCAACTATTCTTGCGGATGGCATTGAACTTCGTAAGACGTATGCACACACCTCGTGGACATCACACCAGAGCTGCATTTTCTATTTTCTCTATTTTTATTTTATTTTATTTATTCTTTTTTTTTTTTTTTTTTTTTTTTTTTTTTTTTTTTTTTTTTTTTTTTTTTTTTTTTTTTTTTTTTTTTTTTTTTTTTTTTTTTTTTTTTTTTTTTTTTTTTTTTTTTTTTTTTTTTTTTTTTTTTTTTTTTTTTTTTTTTTTTTTTTTTTTTTTTTTTTTTTTTTTTTTTTTTTTTTTTTTTTTTTTTTTTT
>PVJL010000071.1:392500-399158 GCA_004026885.1 Lyroderma lyra | reverse complement strand
GGGAAATGTTTCAATGGCTCATTTTGCCTGTTTCATGCCACAGCACTTGAGTTATATTATAATTTCTCATTTGCTGCACAACTTTATTCTATTTTTATGCTCCTAAATGACGCAGCTTTGAGTACCCGAGAGTGGCACTTCCGTGCTGGGAGCGCTATCAATGGCAACCTCAGGCAGATAAAACTCCTGGGTTTTTTATTTGGTTTTTTTTTTTTTTATTTTTTTTGCTGGGTAAGGGAGAAGAGGAGTCACCACCAAGGGCCGCCTTTTGTCTTTCGGGCCTATTAAAACTATGGCCAATAGAACCATTTACAAGAAAGAAAAAATTCGCCCACGTCCTGTGTCTGAATGAAAGCTCTCCTCTCAAATGTTCCTCATTACTCCAGAGCAGTTATCTTTGGATTAGAATTAAAACGAGGCTTTTTTCTTTTATTCTTTTTTTTTTTTTCAGAATGCCCCCAAGTGCAGTATTTTCCCCAAAGTTATTGGACCTTTTTGCCAAAAAGTGGCTGGCGTTTTAATAAGCCCGTCCTCCCGGCCCGTACGGCGTGTGGATGTGTGACAAAGGTTACCCATTCAGAGATATTTTCTGCCTTGTTGGTGAAAATGGGGAGGTGGGGTGGGAGGATTTCCTTTAATTATGAAATAAGTGTTATGTTAGTAGTTATTTCTGTAACCTGGTGAAAATACTGTATATTTAGGGCCTAATTTTTAGCATATGTTACCACACACGTAATAAAACGGTGACCTGTGCTTTCGGAATCTTTTGGCTATTAAGGAGCTTGCAGATTGTAACTAGTTGCTGTAGAAACCTGGTCATCTGGGTGCTTATCGAGAATGCACGATTGTTTTTTAAACCTTGGTGGATAAGCCAGAGATGGCAGCAGTTGAACAAGGTCACATATCAGGGGCAGGGACGTGTCTTTCCCCTTTCTATTGTGTGGTCCTTTGGGGTCTGGGGCATTAATATGCAACGGTTCTGGTTTTCTTTCAGGAGGACTTGTAAACTCTTTAAACAGAGGCACACAGTTTGCAATTGTTGCGGTACTGAGTGGGTGGATAGAAGCTAGGGCTGCAGCCTTGTCCAGTTGCAGATAGAATAAAAGTGACAGTGATGCAATGGGCCTGGCATGTAGACAACTCCGTGGGATGGATGAATGGCGCGGCTCGCCGTCCCTCCGGTGGTGGTAGGCCCTGTAATAGCTGGCGTAGGAAGGGTGGTGAAAATTGATATGCACTATTACTACATGTATAAAACTTAACACTGGGGCCATTGCACAGGTGGGGGGTTCCTGTTTATTGATTTTTATGACTTTGTTAGAACATACACTTAATGCTTTTATACTCCGGGAACTCTGGGAGGGCTCATCTCAGGTAATAAACCTTTCCGTACTTCGCAATCGCTCACAATCTACATGGGGACTCACATTATCCAGTACAAAGCTCAGCATCCCCCCTTTACTTGGTTTTAGGAGTGCTATAAAAACAAGCAAAGAAAGTAACTTCATCGCTCACTTTGAATTTTTTCAAAAAACCTGTCCACTCCTGCATGAAAATGGCTCCTAATTCTAATTACTCATATTTCCAAGAAAAATTAGTCACACGAACTTATGTTATGTGTTGTCTCAGAGGTTGAAAGCAAATTAGGTTTCCAATAAGACAGTCCATCAAACAAAGTAGCATGTTCTCGATGCCGATGACTTTTTTTTTAGAATTATGGTTGGACATTTTTGGCAGACAGATTGTCTTTTGCTCTATCAAAATGACAGTTTCTTTTGTAACTGCAACATTCATAATTAGAAAGAGAGAAGCAATCTGCCCAATTTAATATACTAAAAGAAGTTGAGAGTCTCTGCTAGTAATTTCATTATTTTAAAATTTGAATTAATTGACTTAATACAGTTAAGAAGTATAACTATCAAGATTATGAAGAAAGGGTCTTTTTTCAAAAACAAAAACCCAAAACAACAAAGCAACGCTCTTCAGATGAGACTGAAAGTTTTCATTTATGCCAGGTGCCCTGTTCTAAGATTCAGAGCAGGAGTGTGAATATTCATCCCTGCAACAGGGCTGAGACGAGTGGTAGGGAAAGCCCTGGGAATAAGGTCACTTTAAACAAAAAACTTCTCCAAGTTTCCCATGCTTAAGAGGCTGGCTGGGCTTCATTAAAGTCAATGGATGACCAAAAAGAAAAAAAAAGGAAATGAAAAAAGGGGGATCGTGGGGATGATTAAAAAATAAAGCCACCATGCACCCTGCATTCACATTCCATACCTTAGCTGTTGATGTTCCAGCTTTTTAAATGTATCAAGAATAATACAGCTCAAATCCCTCAACAGCACCGAGGAGTCCGTGGTTTACTATCACTCGCTTCCCTGTTCTACACCTTCAGTCTGCGTCACTTAGGTGTCCCTCACCAGCACCACCATGGCTAAAACAAATCCAGCTTCGCGTGCAGAATGAAATCATTGCGACACAGGGACCTTGTTCTGGATGTGAGGTTGGGTTTTGGCAACCCTCGTTTCTGCAGCCCTGGCCAAACTTCACCTTTTCTGTTGGCTCAGAGGGCAACCTTTCTTCTCATGTTCTGCAGGATCTCTCTTTAAGGGACCCAGTGTATTGCATGCCCATGATGCACAGGGCCGCAAGTCGGGGGGACTTAACATTGCGTGAATATTGAAAACTTCTTTTCCTCCTTGAGGAGTGAAGCCTGCACCCCTTTTAAGGAACACACATGTAGCAAGATCTCGTCTTACTCTTCTGTATCATTTCTGTCACACTCAACTCTACAGGAAACCATCTCTTCAACTCTGTTACTTTATTTTGTACCTTAGCTGACTTTCACCTTTACATGAGCCATCAAATCTGGATGTGACAAAGATTTAAAAAAAAAAAAGAAACACCAGCGCTTTATGTATATGCGTTGTTGGGTGTTTTTCTTCACCACAAGAAATTTCAACAGTAAATACCATATACATTTTTTGGTATAAGACAGCAGGAAATTTTTTAGCCCTCAAAACTTTCTGATTATCAACGGTGCTCTAACTGTACAGGGGCTGTGTCCCAGGTCCCACACGCTTTACAAGTTTGTTATTTACTGACCTACAAGCGGGAAGGCACACTTCCCTGTGGCAGTTCTGAAATCTGACGTGAGGTGAGAGGTCAGGGCCTCAGAACACTGATTACACCAGGTACCTGTATTTTACAATCTCCTCTAGTATTGTATTACAGTAGTTCCAGGCATCCTTTTTTGCAGTCCCCTGACCTGGAGAAGTGTCATTTTGTTTCATTCTCATTCATCCTAATCTACTTAGTTATATATCAAAAAAGATAAACACATTTCTATAACCCAGGAAGCCTGGAGTTCATACACTACATATCATAACACAGCTTTTTCTAAGATCCCTGATAGCTACCTAATGCTTAAGTTTGGGGCTGACATGGGCTATAGGATTATATTAGATTTTATAGGTATTTCTATTTGTATATGTATATTTACATATATGTATGACTTCAGGCTATGCTGACAGACCATTTTTCTATGTATTCATTTACTATAAACAGCAGGCAGGGAGACCTTTTACTCTGCCCCTCACTCCGGTCCACATCATTCAAAAAATATTGCAGCGTTTCTATTCTAAATTAAATACATCCGAGGTTATGTCTTTTATCAATTTTTTATTCTTGGTATCTCGAAATTCTGAAGTCTTCTTCCTTTGTCTCAAAAAGGGAAACTGCTGAAAGCATTTCCACCTGGATGTTTAAATTATTTAAGTTGCAGGAACCAGACCTTTTCCCTCCTGAGTAGTTGTGGGTTTTAAAGGCTAAAATTGCTTCATCATGCCAAAGTGAAAGTATGCATAAATTATTTAGTTAAACCTGAGAAAATACAGACTTTTTCCCAGTGATCTTTCAAGGGCTGCCTACTTAAATTTCAGAAGAATGGGCAGGATTTTATTTTTTTCTTTCTCTTGGAAAGTATCTGCTGTGTCTTTTATCAGTTGAAATGTGAACAAAATTACACAATAACCATTTTTTATAAGACCCAGCCTCATAATATGCAGTATATGTATGTCATGCCCACGCTGAGTAGTGTGGAATGAATCCCACCCAGCCGGCAAGGCTTGGCCGGCCCCTCTCCATGTGTTCTTGTGGGAATCAGGTACTCGGTACGAGGCTCTTCCCGACACCAGCAAATACTGGGGAGCGCTGGCGATTCCGTTTTTATTCGTGCAGAGTTTCTACTTCAGTTTTAAAACTACGTAGTAAGGTAACTTTTTAATCTTATAAAAAACTTGGTTGGCAATCTCATTTTGATTTTAGCCCTGTACTTTTGTAAATAAAAATGCCTGAAAAGTGGTAAGTAGCGTGTGGTGGTGTGTGTATATAACACAGATAACATTAAAGAAGCAATGAAAATGGCCCGTGAATGAGGGTGGTGGGGGCCGATTTCAAGTTACTATAAAATAAGGGACCCAGTTCCCCATGAATATTATAGAATCTGTGACATCACATACCAGTTCTCTAAATCAGTCTTGGCATGAATACTCCAATGACATTCTCGTGACCAAGGGAAGAATATTACTTTTAATTGAATCTCTAATCTCACATCCTCAAAGAAGCATTAATTGGGACAAGAAAAAATGTCAATGAAAAAAGTACTTATTGAGCTTTCCGTACACAGCTGTCTGTTCATTTGTGGAATCCATTTGAATTTTATGTTCAAATAAATTCAGAGATGAGAGTGAAGATGGTAGATCAGCATATAACTTTGATGAATTATTATAAAAATCAAAAAACCCTTCAAACAATATAAAACCTATCCCATCCCGAAATGATGGACGTAACTTATCCCATTAACACGTGTTTAACATACTGCCGACCAGGTGCTCTTCCTTAGATCTAACTTGCTTTTGCTACAACTTTGAGTTTAGTTGCTCTTGACCTTGCCTTACTTCTCCTCTCCTTTTCCCTCTCCTGCCCTGGGAATAGATGAACAAAGATATTATACTTACACTTCCATACCCCCTAAATAGCTAGAAATCCTGTTTTGGCTTTTGTGTGCTGACTTAGATCTGTCCCCCAAAGGTGATGAAAAGAGCACAGATAGAATCTGGAGTCAGACAGGGTTGGAGGCAGGAATCAGATCCAGATTCTGACATGAGGTGATTTAGGGGAAAGTCAGTTCAAATTTCTGAATCTCACTTTACTCATCTGTAAAATCATCTTTATAATTGGTCCTTCTTTCTTCAAAGGACTGTTATGAGGATCAAGTGAGAAATGTCTTTGAATGGACTCTGCATAAATTATTGCATAATCTAGTAGTCAAGTATTATTCAAACATAAATGCCAGGTATTATTCCGTAATCAACGCGTCCTCCTAAGTTAAATGTAGGAGAAGAAATGTAGGTACACGGGACTCTGGAAGTGGAGATATTGTAGAAAGTCTGGGGAGCCTGCTAATGCATTTTCTTCTACATGCATTTCTCCTGGAAGACTTAAATGTGACTCTTTGGGGATCCCTCTCTGGCCAAGACGGTGGGGAAACCCTAGCTGGTGGTGACTGAGAGCTTGGGTAACTGAGAATAGACAGAAGGCACATTTAGCAGTCAGGTGACCTCTTCCCAGGTTCTCGGATCCCTAGACTGGCCCAAGATGAGAGAACAGTCTGTAAAGGGAGTCTGGCACAGTGAGCTGAAGTCTCCGTGTAATCTGACTGTGGAATCTGCTTGTTTGCACTCTCATACAGTATTGGAGCTGAAGCCCTGGCCACTGCACAAATGACTATGCAAGAGCAGGATCTAAGACCAAGGGGGCGTTTTCAAACCAAGGAAGGAGGATTTATTGGTTACTCTGAGGAAACCTATTGGATACCCCTACCAAACATATTAGTGGAATCAATCATTATATTTTGAGTACTGATTTTTTTTTTACACCATATACACAACTATTGAAGAAGTTGCAAAAGTTTCCTCTTTGAATCAGTGTTAACCATGAAAGAAGTAATCAGGACGGGTCCAGGAAAGACAAAAATGAGAACCTTTCAAACTCGTCTAATTCCCAGTGCAGTTACTTGAGGAAAATTGAAATGGGAGATGCCAAAAAGAGATTTATGAATACTTTTTAAAAGCTTTAAAAAAAGCCCACAAACTTATCATTGAATTGTCTGCTTATGCTAAGAGCTGGAAGAGTCACTCATATCCACTCAACTGTGCTTAGATTTTAAATTGTTGTTTCCCTTTCTCTTACACTACCGCAAGAGAAGGGAAATGCCTAGGCAAATAAACTCTGTTAAAATAACTTTACAGCAGTGACACAGTTTGACAAAAGCAAAGGAAACTCAGAGTCACTACTCACACTCTATCCTCAGCTGATTCCACTGTGGAAAATAAAATGTTAAAACACACACACACACACACCCCATGGAACTAACTTAGGATAGACTCAGTCTTAAGAAACAGGCTTTTTAAATGCTAAATCGCTGACTTCTCCATCTTTGAGTTATAATTTGAAAGTTGCAATATATATTCATTCATCATAAATCTAATCAGAGTTGAAGAAAAGTATTTGGTTGAGTATTGTTTGTAAAATATATCACCTAATTTTTAAAAAGACCCTGTGATCCTAACTCAAAGCAGTAACTTCTGGGGTGGGGGTG
>PVJL010000071.1:382500-387500 GCA_004026885.1 Lyroderma lyra | reverse complement strand
ATAGCTAGCATATTCTTAAGTCGAGGGCGGGCCATTCTAAAATACTTGATCAGAAAGACTATCTGTCCAAAACAGCCTAAGTCACGTGGCCTTTCCTAAAGCATTGCCAAAGTTTACCAACTCTTCCGAATCTGAGTTTTGTAAATCCTGTGCTGAGCTAGACACATTAGGGGTTGCCCCTTACCCTGCCCTGACTCCGTTTGTAACCTTTAGCAAATCTTTTATCATTTCATCCCAGTTTCTGTCCTTTTCCTCAAGAGTGATGAATTTGGTTTCACAGTCATTTTTTAATGATGACCCCAAGAATGGGTCAAAAGCAAGGCCAGCTCTCGAAACAGCCACCACTTCTGTGCCAAGGCACCCACCCACCTTTGTTCTAATCCAGAAAGGAAGATACAAAGTTTCAAGACCAAACTTCACCTTGCACTAACTCTACCTGGGTCTGAACTTTCGTCACTACCACCTGCCTGACATTCAACCAAAAAGCAAAGATTGGGACTTCTGACGACGTTCGTAGGATAGGTGTTGGTGTGTTTTATTAGTGTCTCTGTTTGTTAGGGATGAATGGTGTTACTGGAATGCAAAGGGACTGTCATTGCTTTTAGTATGTCACTCAGAGTGTTATGTTAGTAAGGGCTTCAGCTTGCATTTAAAAAATGGCAATGCTAAAGCACAAGGAGCCAGGGGAAATAATGAAGCACGTTTTCCTGAAGAGTTCTCCCTGTCTTCTGTGTTCAGATTTTACGCCCATTTCCAAACCCTGCTTCCTCTGCAGCCCGTCTCCTCTGATGCCCAGGGCAGGAGCTTGGTCTCAGGTTTCCCTCCATGTGCAGCAGAGAGGCCGTTGGCTGGGCACGAGCGTGGTGCCGGCTCAGTGCAGCGTGGCTTCCTCGCCACAGCGCGGGCGGGCTGAGAGCTCAGCCGTTTTGGACGCTGCTTAACTTCTCCTCGCTGGGATTCCCAGAGCGTGGACGCTCCTCTGCCTCAAACTCTCCTCCACCGCCTGACTAAGAAATAAATACCTAAGTACGACAGAAGCAGAGCGCCCAGGCAGGATAATTAGGATTGATGTGCTCTTTTAGGGGCACCAAATCCTCATCCTCCCCTTTCTAGTCGCAGTTCTCACCTGCTCATGGGGAGCCCACCTGTGGCTTGCTGGCATTGCCACTGCCTGCAAATGGGGAGATTTCCAAGTTCAAAATGAAGGCTTGATCTTAAATGGTGGAACTCTACCAGGACTGTGGGGAGTTCCGCGAAGGAATTAAGGACAGTATGTTGTCCTAGTTTGTGTCATCACTCCCTTGTTTATGTTCTTTCCTGGACTATTCCCACGCCCCCTCTCCAGATTTTTGCATGGCTTTTATAGCCTCTAGTAATTATATCAGCAGCATGGAGTCTATTTTTATCTCTTTTGAATGTGTGCAACATAAATGTCAAAAACCATAAAATCCCTTTTTAGCATGTACCTTGCGTGCAAGGTTTCAAACAGGGTGATGCAGTATTCAGAGAGATGTTTCATTCTGAGGTCAGACAGATGAAAAATCTTAAACTCAATTTTACCACTTTGCCACATGAACTTTCAGTAAGTCCCTTATCATCCTGAACCTTTAGCTGCTGCTTCTGCGAAATGGAATTCTACTGCCTTCCTTGTGGGGTGGCAGTACTGTACCCAGTTTAGGGTCTGGGGTGCCCCTTTTCCACAACAGGCATGTCCAGACTCCTAAATTTTATGTTTCATGTTTAAATCTTAGGATCTTTAATGCCCTTTGTCAAACTAAAAACCAGAAAAACAATGAACTGTTACTAGTTCGGTGTGACTTGTAAATTGTAATGGAATCCAGTCACAAAATTGTGGGGTGAGAGAAATATATAGAATGCACTGTCACCTAAAACTGTCCCTGGACTTAGCCAATAGTAACAGCAGTGATAGTACCTAACATGTAATAAGCACTTGCTATGGGCCAAGTTCTGGGTGCTCTACACGTTAGACTCATCTGAATTTTCACGGTCACCCAGTGAGATAGACACTGTCGTTATTCCCCATACAGGAGAGGCAGACACTGAGGCAGGTTAGATATCTTTCCAAAAGTCACCAGAGAGTGAGAGAGAGGGGCTGAAGTTCGAATTTAAGCCATCTGACCCGAGCCTACAGAAAAATAAAACGCATGAGAGATAGGAGCATTCACCTTGCTGAGTTTTTCTAGCTTCCTGTACAAGGTTCTTCCCTCTCTTCCCACTTTCTTATTGGAATTGGCTCACTGGGGAGGCCAAATGGGCCCGTCAGAACCACACGTAAACCTGGAATCCCTTCCCCGGCTCCGAGGGAAGGGTCACCGTGCTTCAAGGGATAAAATGGCCTGAGCAGGTCCAGGTGGTCTGGTATGTTTTTTTATGGCTCATTAGCTTGTCTTTAATTTAACATAGATGGGGAGACTTTAGAGTTATGGGGGGAAAAATGTGTTCTTTTCTAGTCAAAAGTATACTATCCTGAAGAATAAACAAGATGGGTATAACTTGGAGACATAGAAGGGATAATAAAAATATAAATCAATAAATAAAGGGCATACTTGATGGCCATAAAACAAAATCCAGTGATCAAAGAAAGAACATACATGGGTTATGGTAGACATAATAAATATCATACTATGTTTTGTGGACAAGCAAACCAGTTATGTAAACTTTCTCTACATTTTTGTAAGCCATTTATTAATTACGCCCGTCGTAATCCCACCGTTACCACTGCATAGAGCAGGGAGGGCCAGCACTGTCAGGACCCACTTAATCTGTAAGGTTAATGCTATTACTGACCAGACGTTTAGCAGTCAGAGAAATGCTGGCCTGGAAAACAAAACCAGGGCCTGAAGAACTTAGGATGTGACATTTAGAGAAGTATGATCATTTGAAAACACCAAAGTGCTGCAACTTTTATCAGATTTTACAATCAGTTGTCTGAAGTGCACAGTTATTAAACAGAATCCTTCGTCTTTTCTATGGTGGCCTTATGAGTCACCAAACTCATATGAGGACGTTTTTTGAGAGAAGAAAAAAATAGAGTAAGAGAAATGAGAGTAAATTGAGTCGTGATTATTAAAATACTCTGGGATCTAGGAAAACCCATTGTAAAGAGACCTGGGCACTGGATCAATATTTGATCGAAAGAGCCAGAACCGTGCTGAAGATAAGATACACATAGAACGTGTTCTGAGAAAACAGGGTCCAGAAAACAAAACCCACGAGAGCTGTCCGGAAAGTACCCAGCCATGTAATATGAAAAATAGAGGCCTGCATGACAGCCCCCATGTATCTTTTCCACAGAAACTAAGCAGCCAAGTTGTTTACTTACTAGGTGGGAAAGAGGGAGAAGAGAGGCTATGGAAAAAAGGAAAGAAAGAAGATTCCGTATCTTTTGGCCCCCGGCATAGTGCCTTTTTGGGAAAGTGAAAGAAGCTGGTGCGTGACGTGTTTTGAGCGTGTCCCATGAACCTTTGATTGCTCACCCACTGTAAGCGTGTTTGGGTGCGCCCATAGGTGGGCCAACCCTCAACTAGGGATTCCCAAGTTCAACTGCCTGTATAAAAGTTAGAACTTGAGCACTTACTTTCAAGACAAGAAGGAGAGGGAAGAGAGAGGGAAAGGGCACTACTTAGAAGGGATCCCCGTGAATCTTATCTCCTCTGAAAGCCTGACGCCACAAATGTGACTGAAAAGCAAAAGCCTGGATGTGTTTTACATTTTTTTCTAAAGACTTAAATTTAATAACTCTCAGAGACACTGAGGCTATTGAAACAGCAACACTACCAGTAATTATAATGGAGAGATTCCCTAAACTGTAAAGTCCTATGATGCTGCCTTAGCGTGACAGCACATTGGCTGCTCAGGTGAGGTTCTGAAAGACTTTTCTCTGGTTCTGATGTCTATTTTCACTTTCTGCCCCCGACCCCCAAAAATGGGGGGAGGGCTTTTTGTTACTTTGTATTTGGTTGGGTGACATTGTTCTGTTGGGGGCTGTAAAATGAAAGCACTGAAGGGAGGAAGGACAGTTTCAGTTTGCAACTGAGAGCACAAGGTACCACCTGAGCATCTTGCGCAAGGCCAGGATGCTTCCTTTAGATTAACGTAGATCCATAAGCAGCTTAACTAAGCAGGTAGGGTGTTCATTAGCTAGGCTGGGTTTTAGAGGGGGTGGGGGGGTGGAGAACGAATGTAGAAGAGTGAGAAGAACAAACAAGTCAAAGCATTTGTTCATGCTGCAATCTACACATCAATTATCCCGCTGTGCTAATTACCACCTTTCCATACCCCAGGTACCTAAGCATTCACACTTACTCACTCTTTCATGCTTCTGATCAAAAAAAAAAAAAAAAAGAGAGAGAGAGAGAGAGAGTGAAAGAAAAAGAAAAACAAAACAAAACAAATGATAGAAGCAGGGGGATAAGGAAGAAGGAAGCCAAAGGTGAAATAAATTCTTAGATCAAAATTTCCTTCATATACAAAAGTATAAATAAGGGAGGGGTCTTCTCCATTTTGCCATTGTTGTTTTAAGACAGTTAACCAGTTGGAAATGTTTTAATTGCAAAATATTACTTACTGTCAGGCTTCCAGGAGCGCTTCCATCTAGTCAGCCCTTGTTTTAGTACTTAAAAGAAGATAGAGAGGTGAGAATTGCTGGTCTGGCCTGAGAGTTTGGGGTTGCGCCACTAGAACAAGATCAGATCATTAAAAGTCGGTCGCTAGTAATTATCGGGCCCCTTTTCTGAGGCTTTTCAAAAAATTGGGCAGTGAGGAGCCAGAGAGCTACCTTTGTAGCAAATCCTTGGTGTGCGTGCTCACCGACTGAACCTTCAGCTAACAATTAAGCATCCTTTATTAGGATGAAATCTGGGCTCGGAATCCCTGTTGGTTTGTGGGCTTCCTTGTCAGGTGCTCATTTTCTCATTTCAGAGTGAAGTTGGATAAAAAGAAAACCTATTTCCTGTAGCTCATTTGATACCTGGTGGGGA
>PVJL010000071.1:372500-375000 GCA_004026885.1 Lyroderma lyra | reverse complement strand
GACAGCACACCTGGAACCTATGTAATCCTTGCTAACCAATGTCACCCCAGTAAATCTAACAATTAAAAAAAAGAAATTAAAAAAAAAATGAAGCTGGGAAAATTTCTAAAGGATAGAAATTGCAACTATAAAATCTCACTAAGTGAAAGGAGAAGTAGGGGGCATGTGTGTTTGAAACATCAGTGCAATGACTGCTTTCCTTTCGTAAGAGTTAAATAAGGTAATCAAAACTGTTATGCATTCTAGATATACAGGAAAACCCTAATATGTTTACTTTTGTAAAAAAAAAAAAAAAAACAAAACCAAACCAGACATTAAGTCTTTGGGTAAGCATACACTTCACTTAGAGCATTGTGACCTAGGAACCTGGTGTCTTTTTGAAAGATAACTGTATTTACTGTTGTGAATTTTCTGACCAGTGTCTGTTTTTATGATAGTCTGGGAAAGGAAGGATCCTTACTGTTATTCTTATTTGTCATTATTTTTATATTTCCTATCTTTAAAAGGAGACTTGGAGGGGGAAATTATATAACCAAGATGTTATTACCTGCATGTAGAAGCTTTCCCAGAGTCCCAGAAAATTTATGGAAATGTAAACTTTTCTATCACTACTGTATGGAAACTGGAAGCTCTCTAGGTCCAGGGAAGCCGCTAAGATTTCTGGAGGGGGTGAATGGCTCCCATCTTCCCAAGATGCTCCCACGATCAGAAGCTGGAGGTGTCTCAGAACCGACCCTCCCCATTAGAACCAGGGCATTGCAGAAATTCCTCTCTCGTTTTACTTAATATGCATATTTTTTACATAGCTAATCTGAAATGGAAACATTTTATCCCTATGCTCAAAACGGCTTTTGTTTTATCAGCTGACATTTTACAACTCATTAATTTATAATGCGAGTTTAATGTCTTTGAATGTTCCTGGGATAAAAAATTAAAGTGACCAAGCTAGTTTATATAAAGGCTGACTATAGTATGGTCATAGTAGTTCTTTTACAACAGTGTTTTGTACTAGAGAGCACATTCCGTGAAAGTATTTCAAGCTGACATTGTCCTTTCTTCCTAGCATTAATTAATCTTGCCTCCCCAAGTGATAGATAGAGTTATTCCCATTTTCAAATTAGAAAATTAAGGCTCATGCATTTCAGTGACATATGTTTAAATTCAGAAGAATATCTCTGTTTGAATGTCTCTTTGCCTTGCCGTACCTCTCATGAGACTCCCCCCCCCCATTATTAAATGCGAAATCGAACCTTGAATTTAGTCCTATAATCTTTATCCACCCAAGTGCAGAGGCAACAAGTTAATTATGATACAGAACGGCTGTCACTGGGTAAAAGTTCTTGAAAAAGAGCCGCATTCTGTCCTTAAGAGCAGCACAGTGCCTGGAAATGCAATCTTGGGGGGTAGGAGGAGTTAGAAAGGGCTAAGGTTTGGGTAAGGAGTCTTAGAATATCCTCCCAACACTTACCACACATAAAAATATTCTAAGAAAGCAACTAGGCTGTTAATCCATTGACTCAAATATATAAATGCTCTCTAAGCATCTAAGCATAAAAGATTTAGGAAAGTAAATGACGCATAAAATTCCAAAGGACCTCCTTTTAAACTTAAAGCCATGTTATCAGAAGAGACATTTTAAAAATGTGGTTACATGTCTGTATCACATCTTAGCTGAAGGAGTAAGCATACTCTCTCCCATCATGGGCCTGTTTACTTGCGAGACACGTTTGCAAATCAATTTTTAAATGAAGAACCAACACAAAAATTGTGACTGGTACACACTGAAATCTTCTCTTTTCACCTGTAACTCCACCTACCACACCCCACAGCAGCAGACAAAAGAAGACACTGGTGTGATGGTTCCACTCTTATTATTATTTCAGTGTTTTATACTTCACAAAGTGCCATCATACAGACAATCTCATAAGCTCCTTGTGGCAATCATAAACAGGGAATCCATCATTATTTTTACCTGTTTGTATTTTTTTCTTAGATGATAGGCCAAGACCACACAGCTGGTTACGTGTTAGAAGTGGGACAAGAAGACAGACAGGTCTTCAAACTCATACTTCTGGAACTGCCTCTTTATTTCTATTGTTCCCAAACTATGGCGGGAAACATAGGTATATTGTTAGAATCTGGTAATTGATCAACTTGATAGGCTTCTATAACTCAAATTAAGGGGATCAGTGAAGGTAGCAATCACCAAAACATTTTAAAATTAAGCAGTGATCTCCATTTTGCAGCATGAGAATCCCCAAAAGTCCCAGGGATTTCCAGTCCCTTACTTGGACCATGTGGAGTTTAAATTTAGATTGCATTCTTCACTGGGAATTCATATTATTAGGTATTCTTTTGTGTGGCTGTTGTATGCTGAAAGATGTGCCTTGTAGCTCTGACTTTGCCACCAACTGGCTGCAGAGCCATAAACAAGTCACTTGACCTCATTGTGCCCGTATTACCTCCTTGGTCTCATGTCAAAGGTTGACTTCATGTGCCT
>PVJL010000071.1:330000-367500 GCA_004026885.1 Lyroderma lyra | reverse complement strand
ATGTAGCCTGATCAAACATCTATACCGTCAGGATAGAAAAATGGAAGCAAACATAAAAATTCACAACCAACACAATTTTGAAAGTTTGTGTGGAAGTTATGTAGCAATATAAACCAAATAGCTGTCAGTTCAATGTAGTCTCAGTGTCTATATGACAGTTCCTATTGTAATTCAACCATCTAATCATTTCCCTTTTTTAAGCGTGAATGTGATTTCACACTTTTACCTGGTCAAGTAGTTTCTTATTATTTAGCAGCTAAGTACTTGACAGTGATTCCTGCTATTTAGTGGAAATCTCTGGGGAAGTAAAAACGATCCAAGACCAGCTATAATAAAAATAAGGTAATTTAATGTTCAAACTAAAATTTCAGATGCCATTGTACAAATGGAAAAATGTCTTGGTTTAAAATTCACTTAGGATGGAACATGACTAAGGTGTGAACTGATTAGCCAAAGAGAATTAATCTTATTCCTCTGAACTCCCTTGGTCCAGCTATACTCGGTAAGGTGGCCTGTAAAAATTTTTACATGACCCTTCTAATTCACCTTCGTGCTTCCTTAATCTCTATTCCCAGGACCCAGTGGGAGTTATCATGATTTCCCCCACCTTGTTTTTTTTTTCTTATGATATAAATAATAGTAGCTTTTTAAAAATAGGTGAAGTGAGTGGGAAGGGAAATAAATAAGCACAAGAGCCTACCTATCACATGCCAACCATAATAAAAAATTGAAATAAAAAAGAGTCTACTTATATGTTATTGTGATGTCGCAGACTATAAAACATTGAGCATAGGCAGAGTAATTGTTTGGTACACTAGAAGGAGGATAATGAAAGCACTTCCACTAACTAAAGAAAATTAAATGTGATAAAAAGAAGAAAAAAAAAGACTGATGGCAGTTTGAGTGTAGTGTATTTGTTCTTCGTTTTCCTAATATACTGTGCCAAGTTTTGTACTCTGTCTGTTTCCAATTTTGCTTTCGGTGAAGGTTTCTCGAATCTCAGCAATCCCACACATAAACATTTATCGTTATATCCATTAAGACTTAAGGTTTTAGATTTTCAACTATGAGGGAGAACTCAGCCAAAGATGCTTGAAAGATAAATACGTTTAATTAGGGGCAGAGGATGATCATTAAAGGAAGTCTGACTGCTGCAGAAGTCATTAACAATCTTAAATGAAATTTTTATTTTTATGATAGCCATTTACATGTATAATAAGAGCCAATGATTCTTGGGAGCAGTGTGACAGAAACAGAGTGTGGCGAGAACTCATGTAAGACATACTATTTAAATGAGCTGGTGTTAGCTATTCATATTTGTTAATGAACTAGATATGCAGGGCTATAAGAATGAATGTTCTGATGCTTTAAATTTTAATATCTAGAAATCAAGGGTAAGGACCAATTACTAGCATTTCCACCCTTAAAGGAATAATTAATAATGATATAACAAATGTACTGCACCAAACTTCTAAAAAAAAGTTTAATTTAAAAAAATTAGGATCAATAATTGAAAAACAGCCAAAACAGTAATGTCAAGCTATAGTAGTTTGTAATCACAGCAGCTTTTTGTGTTGGTTATGGATCACAATTCTAAATGTTTTAATATACAGTGATCAATATGAATGCATTACAAACCCTGTTATCACCTGTAGTTAATGGTGCCCGTGATACAAACGAACAGGCTATTCTTTGCTCTACCTTTATGGTAAGTAAACTAGTATTCTGGAGTCACAATAATTAAATAAAATGTAAATCCCTAATCTCATTTGGCTATTTGGACCAAGAAAGTTACCCAGCTATTACCTGTCTAGTTCTAATGATTAGTAGTGATTTATTGTTCTGTTTTATATTGTTCCAAAAGTGCTCTGATGTGGTGCCTTGATGTCTAATGAAAAGAAATTGGTCTTAAAAAGCTACTCATTGTTTATCCTGACTCTTAGATAACACATTTTTCTTCTGATAAAATATTTTTCTTTTATTGTTCAAAACACACAATATAGACAATAATTCTAATTCTGGTGCTGTTTTATTTAGTAGTGTTTTATCCCTGGTGCCTGGCTGTCTACCGTCATACCTCAGCACATAGCTTTACTCTGAGATAAGCCCCCTTGCCTTTGCTCTTTCTCCCGTGCTTTCTGTAGTTTGTCTGCAGGATGCAGGTTTTGAACTGAAGAGTGCAGTGGAGTTCTTACTGTGCCTTTCCGGTTCCAGCACAATCAAAGTTTTGTGTTTAGAATTGTCCTTGACATTCTTTCGTCCCACAATGGGGTGGACACAGTGTGCTGGAAACCATGACATCATTATCATTGACACGGACTTAAATAAATCACCTGCGTCTTGGCTTCTTTCTGCTTATTCAAGGATTCTTCATCTTAAGGAAGAAAGTGTTCTTTATTTTTACAAACCTTCATCCCAAGGGTGACTGGAAAACACAAACTTTTACAAGTGTTTTAAAAATAAATATACTATGTGGTTTTAGACACAGTATGCTGAGTCAGAGGTGTCTTGGAAAATGTTTAAGGTTAGGCATGAGGCAGAAAGACAGCCAGGATTGCCATTCAGTCAGGGGAGATATTCCTTAACTACGTATTATGTCCTTCTGAATATGGAGTCACGTGAAACCTAATTAGATAAGTGTATACATAGTATTTCAAATGCACACCTGAAAACTCTCAGTATTTCATTTTCATCAATCATGCTTTTTATTAAAAAAGAAAAAAGGGTAAGTCAAAGCAAAGTGCATTTCAGGTAAAAGTGACACCATCTCAGTTGCACAATTTTTGGTAGAAGAGGATTATAGTTATAGCTAAACTGTTACTAAAGAATGTAATGCACACTAAGTGCAGACTACACGTTTGTATACCGAGCATGTAATAAATTGGGAAGCAACCACCTACTGTAACTTCTCTTTACTTTTTCATAAGAAAATGACAATGAGGAAGGAAGTGCAGCAGAAATCTTGAGCATTACCACTATTATGCAAAAAAAAAAAAAAGTGGTGTTAACTGTTTTCCCCTCAGTGACTTGATCTCTCAGATGGAAAACTTATGATACTTCTGACTCTTAGCTACCAGAAATCACATGAGATGAGCGAGGAAGAAAGACACAAAAGCTATATTTATATCTAGGACTGAACTTCTCAGAAATACCTTAATTTAATTCCTCGCAGAGACTGATAAAAATATCAGATGAGGGAGCCTTTCAAGCGATCAATTATCACAATTGACAATACAATATTGCTACATATTGAACTTTTAAATATTTTATGCAAAACATCCCTGTGAAAATATTTCTTAAATGAGAGACAAGTCCAGAGCAAAGAATGGATTGAAAGTGGTTGTACAGTTTAAACAAATACCATTTAAATTTTCTGACTATTATGTTCAGGGATATTAAATTAGCATTTACAAATTTTACCTTTAAAAGCTTATGATTTTTCACTCCTGACCCATAAACAGATAAGCTGCACGACACTACTTAAAAAACATACATTTTTATTTTGCTGTAATATTTGCTAGAACATGTTCTAGCAAGTAATTATGACTAGAATGTGATGAGCAAAGAATGATGGGATAAATTTGGGAATACAGAGACTTATATATAAAGTTTCTGCTGTAAGTAAAATGATTATCACAGAGAGCAATTTTTCCAGGATCATGTTTGTTTTTCATTAGTTGTAAAAACACAATCATTAAAAGTTCATATTTCATTTACTTGGAGGATGTTAAACTATCAGCTGTCCTTCTCTGCCCTCTCACACACTCTACAATTTGGTAGGCCGAAAATTCGAGACTTCTCCTATTTTTCACACTTGCCCTATTTTCAAATATGGCAGTTTTACAAAATGGCCTCTTATCAGTTATGAGTCTTCACTTTAATGTTCCATAATTTCATCTTCATCAGAACATTGAGCTGTTGTTAGATCTATATGATTTTCCTCAGAAAATGACTATGATTGTTTACTGGGGCATAAATAAGGAAGGGAGATATTTATGGAATGGTAAGGGAAGGCATCGAGAAGGTATTGTTTAGAAGGTTATCTAAAACAGTGAAACAGGTGTTCTCAGTACCTCTGGAATGCTTGTCTTATGAACTGGGCATTTCATGTTTTAATATGTATTAGGTTTCTTTAAAAAATTAAAATAAATATAAATATATATACACTTGTGAAAGTCAGTGCCATCATAGCTACTCCAAAAGGGGAAAAAGTATGAAAATAAAATAAAAAATTCTGACTTGCCACTAATCATCCAGGGTATCAGAGGCATAGCCGCCGGTGTGTCTCTTCCTAAGGGCAAATACTTAGTTGCTTTCGACTCTTATTGAAAAAATAATATCTTTCCCCCTGTTTGTCACTAGCACTGCCACCAAAAGAAAAGCCCTTCGTTTGCCCCAAATAAACACCTCTGTTTTTCACAGCTTGCAGTAATGCTTAAAGTAAATAAGTTCTTGTGCAGCTAGCACTGTTGGATTCATTGAATCGCCTGAACAAAGCTATTGTTTAGAGGTTTACAACAAGCCTTTTCTCTGTTCCCTTTAAAAGAACCTTCCTTGTTCCTTTGGTTGGCATGCTTAGTATAGTAAGCCTTTCTTCAATTTTCAAATGCTAAAGATAATTTTCCCCCACAGAAGAAATGAAGGAAGATTATGACACTATGGGGCCGGAAGCCACGATCCAGACCACAGTTAACAATGGTACAGGTAAGTAAGTTTACCGCACTAAAATCATGTTGCCCTGTGTCATGTGTATTTAGTGAGTCATAGAAAGAAACACTGACTCTTCCATTTGTATCTCCATGACTGAACTATTAAGTCAGACATTACTAGTGTCTTATTTACTTTCAAATCTAAACCCTATATTTTGGTATTTTATTCAGCAAATACATATTTCCTCCTTAAACCCCTAACTTGCCTGTGAAACTTGAGAAAAATGAACTGGATGAATACATTCTTTCAGGGGATGAGTTTGGCAAACTTCTGGTAGTAATTTTTATTTTAAAAGACTGCACAAATAATTTTAAAATCAGAATATGCCTCTTCTAGCCATCACTTGGTATTAGTCATTGAGAATTCAAATGATATGATGTAATTTGAATTGTGAAAATTTTTTACAGAAAGATAAACCAAATTTCCATCAACATTCCTCACAAAAATTGATCAGCTGAGTTCCTTTTTATTCTTTCTTCACTTTAATTCTCAATGCCTTCTAGCCACTCTAAATGTTTTCTAGACAGAAGATTTATAAAGAAGAACTGACCATTTCACTTATTTTCAATGCAGCTAAAAAATTACAGCGGGAAAGTGGGAAGTGTTGTTCTGTTTCACTCTGCTGCTGTTAGAGAATTGGAGTTTCAGGACAGTTATCTATGTCCATGTTCTTTCCCCAAACTGAACAACGTCTAGTCTCACACTCTCATGTCACCAGTGCGAATTTACATTGACTTACTAGGTTTATCTCTCTTTTCCTGAATAAGGCTAATGATTTTTGGTCTTGCAAACCATCTGTCATACTACCATTACAAATATTAGTGTAGTGCTCAGTATAAGGTTATCTTTCAAAACAATCCCCCCCAAAATCACGTAACTACTTTCACTCGTGATTGAAAAAACGTTGCAGTTTTATGCACACTTAGAAATGTAAATAATTAAGAGAATATTCATATCTCCCTTGTGTTGATACACATCATAATAAACTGCTCATGCCGTGCTTCTATTTAGAATGCTCTTATTAATAACTTACAAGGCACTAATTCACTTTCTTGGGTATAAAATGAGAGAAATAATGAAAAACTATTGTAATTTTATTTGAATAATGTTCATTTAAGCAACAAAAATAATACTACACAATATGAGATGATGGGAAAAGTATAGAATTAGGAACCAATAATCCTGATTTTTACATAGAGCTCTGGCAATAACTAGATGGTGATTTTGGGCAAGTCAGCTACCCTCTTTGGATTGCACTTCCCGCACTTGAAAAATGAATAGATGGAACTAGTGGCTTCTTAACAATATTTCTAGTTTTAATATTCTATGTTACAGAAGTATCCTCCCTATTTAAAATAGAAACAAGAAACTTCATATAAAAATATGATACCATAAAAATACTTACTCTAATTTCCTAATTCATGAGATCAAAAATGGCTTCATGTTTCTTCTAAAGATAAATATTAAATTTAAACTTCAAGCATAAACAAATATTAATTTATATTAACTTTATAGGCATTTAAAGTGTCACAAAACTAAATTATTCCCCCAAATGACAATTTACTAGTTGTTTTCCATACCGAAAGCCTAAAGTAAGGTAATAGAAATTGTCCCTATTCAGAAAATTTAAAAATCAATCTTGAATGTTTTTCACCTACCTTTAAGGTCCCTTTTTCTCATACTGCTTACTATTCCTTATATTTCATATGTATTTGGCCAATAAATAAATCAATATGCATTCATTCGAGTGTCTTCTATATACTCACTATTGTGTGTATGTGTGATGGAAGGTGGGTCAGGAAGTCTAAGACATGATTATTGTTTAATGTGGAAGATGAGACTAACACAAGAAAAATTTATGAATAAGTGAAAATATGTGATAAATATGAAACATATGGTAGGAACAATAATTATTTCAAATTATAAAAGTAGGAGAGATCCTGTGGGGTTAGTATGTAGAAAAGGTTTCATGAAGGAAGTAAAATTTGAACTAACTACATTTTCAGAGAAGTCATAGAAGAGTGACAAAGGGCTTGCTAGCAGAAGAGGAGTATGTAAGCCAGGGGAAGAAATTGTGATTTATTTAGAGGATAGTTAGTAAAAGGATTTGGCTGAATCAGAGGGTCCTAGGAGGTAATTCATGGGGAGTGAAGCTGGATATTTAAATTGAAGCCAGCTGATGGAAAATGTAAAGTATCAAAGAGGGTCATGTTAACCTACCGTGATTTCTATGGGGAAAAACCAGACTTTGAGAGACCAACTGGAAGTCATTGTAATTATTCAGGTGTGAAATGATAAAAAAGCTTGTTTAGGGTGGCGACAGTGGTGAGATTAGCCACATAATTTCTTAACAACCAATTGATTATCTGGGTGATGGAGTCAAAATAGCTTCAAGATTACACATCTGCATGTTTAGAATATGGCAATACTTGCCATTTCTGGATAATCTGAAGAAAGATCCAATTTTTGGAAGAAGATTTTGAGCTAGTCTTTAGACATAAGTATTTTCATATAAAAAGTTAGACAAGTATATATGAGACTATGAGAATGTCCATTGAAAATGAGGAATTGAAACCCAGGAAGTCAGGGCTGGCTATAGAGATTTGAGTCATGCAAATATATTCAGATAGTATTTAATATCTTGGTACTATGAGACTAAGAATTGAGAGTGTGTTTATTGAAACAAGTAGAAAGCTGAGGCCAGGGCTCCTGGTGTATAGGAAGAAAAGTCAAATTCATTGAAAGAAAAAAAGACTGTAAGAGAGAGAAAAAAATATTAAACATCCAGAAGGCCAAAAAAGAAAATTTCAACAAGGAGAGAATGGTCAATTCAAACAAAAGATTCAGATAACTACAATTGTGATAGAAAGTTGAGGAAATACATTGGACTTGGTAATTCAGAATTCACTGCTTATCCTCAGTTTATAACTGCCCTTTTCAAGAATAAATATATACCTCTTCCCTACCATAAGCTTATTACTTCTTAGCTCTAGCATCTTTTTAGTTGCTAAATACATGTGGAACTGAAATAAGACATCTTTTCTAGTTGAAATTACTTATTAACGAACCATATCTTCCTCTTCATCCAAGTCCTCCTGATGAAGACCCAGCCATACCAACTTAAATGGTATCTTCCTCTAGTGAACTCTCACAGAGCAAATGAGCTAACCTTGCCATAGACACTGCAGTGTGTTGTTAATGTGTTGTCTTTTCCAAGTTAGATTGCAAACGCTGAAAGCACAGGTTGTTTCTTAGGCTACCACATTGTCTGTAAGAGTGCCTTAAAATTATTAGGCTCTCAATAAGTGTTTTTATTAATGAATGAATATGAATTGTTTAATATCAGATACCATTGTTCTTTTCTAATAAAAGCAGAACCAACAGACTTTGGAATAGATCAAGTTGAAACAAATTTGACAAATTTTCTGATAAAAAGTGTTATTAACTAGAATAACTTGTCAAGGGGAGACAAGGAAAACATCTCTAGTATTTCTCTCTGAATACTCAACATACAAATTTCATTTCTAACTAAAAGTAAGGAAAAGACCTCTGGAATTCTTCCTCGAGTCTACAAATATATAAAATTAGTTAAATTTTACTATTTAACTTACTTTGTATAAATAGATAAAGTAGTCCTTTATCTAAAGTATCTAAAAGTATCTCCTTCCTAGTATATTCTGCTGAGTTTAAAGCTATAAGTAGTGAAAAGGTTTAGTTGAATTGAATCACAGAATTCTAAAATTAAAAGTTACACTACAGATCAGTTCCTTAACTGGAATTTGATAGTTGAGGGAACTAGTAAAAAATGCCACATAGCTGATGGCAGACTTGGGAATAAACTCTAAATCACCTGACATGTCCTTAGCCTCGAATGATCTTTCAACACTCTGATGAGCTGATCCTGCTAGAAACTATGGTGTCATCTTTGACTCTTACGGACTTTGTCCAATTAGTCATCAAGTACTATTAATTCTACTGTCACAAATATTGTAGATCACTTTTATTTATCATTTTCACTATCCTAATTTAAATCCTCATCTTTTATTTGAGTTATTACAATAACTTGTTAACCAAGCATCCTGTTTTCAATGCCTAAATTTTTTTTTAATATTATACATTCTTCACACTAACAAAGTGAGTTTGAGGTTGTTTTCCTAACACTTAGGGCAGATGGATAATTGTAACTCATCCCTCACCCCACTTCATATTCAACCTTGTGTGGTTCTCCATTGTTTCCAGAATGAGTTGGCATTTCAGCTGAGTTGGCACCCTCCATAACCTAACCCCATCTTACCTTTAATACCACTTCCCAGAATATGTCTCAGCTCTAAAAAACTGTTTACCATTTATACTCCTTTGCCTTTATTCATGGTTTGGCTTCAACCGAGAAAGCCACTCATTCTTTCCTAGCCTGATAGCATCATGCACGTTTTAAAGGCCATCTCCACCAGGTAGTCATCTTACAGTCTCCCACTCAGGATTAACCACTCATTTCTTCCTTTAGAATTTATTTCATTCTCTCATATTCTATTTAGTCACTTGCAGGTATGTGTTTTTCCTACTAGATTGTAAGCTACTTGAAGACAGGAATGGTAGGGGTTTTGGTCACTTTATCACCATAGATCCTGGAATAGTCTAGGTCAGAAAGACTTTTTGAAGAAATGAAGGAGTGAAGGAGAGACAAACAACACTTGACTTCTCTTTCATCTTTCCAAGTTGACATATTTTTGATACCTGGCCTGAAATAACCAACCAGACATTTTCATCTTTAATTATTCTAGTCTCAAGCAAGAAAGACTTGGTTACATTTGCTTGGTCTCTAGCTTTCATGTCCTTCTCTGTTTTGTCAGTTCACATGCTTCCAATAATCCTTTGCTCATTGTCCAAACTCCCTTCTAGAATCCTTAATTGCTGGTACCTAAAGAGCAAAATCCACATTCCTCACAGTATTACTTGCCACCCATTTCATACCCACAGTATTCCATTCTTGTCAGACCAAATCCCTTGGTAATATTGAAAGGAATCACATTTATACCAACCCGAGTCTCTGCCCATGCTATTCCTTGGGACCCTAATCTCCTCTTCCTTTCCCCCAGTCATCCAAATTCTTCAGGGCCAGCTCACATCCCGTTTCCTTAATGTGGTCATCCTTGAACATCCACATCAGTCTGTTCCTTCTCTGAAATCCCACAGCCCTCAGGTGCACAAAACTAATTTTAGCACGTTGAATTGTTCCTCTTTATATGGTTTGCACCTATTTCACCCAGTTAATTTCATGAACACAAGAGATTTCATCAGCTGTAAAACAGGGGTAGAATATCATGTTATCTACCTCATAGGATTGTTAAGGTAATTAAAAAATATAATGTACATATTTGCCTTAGTAAGTGCCCCCAAAATATTTACTTTAAGAGAAAGAGTATTCCTTGATTTCCTAAATGTGCCCAGTATATCACTGAACACAAATGGTACATATTTTGACTGGTAAACTGAATGAATGAATGAATGAATGAATGAACAAATGAACAAATATTTGGTAAAAATGGACTCTGAGAAGGAAGCCCCAATAGGAAAACGTTCCCTATGGAGAGAATTAAGTCCAGCATCTTCAGAGAGTGAAACCAGAATTTAAGTTCCTGAAATCAACTTATTAAAGGCAAAGAACAACAGCCTAAAATATCACTTCTGTTTTACAACAAAGTTAGATTAGCAAAACTGATTTCTAGCAACATAAAGCATTGCAAAGTCTGATTTATATTAATAATTTTCCACACTGCATTTAATGTGTCTACATTTGTTTAAAGTTTTAAAAATGAAAGAAAATTGTATGTCTTAATACATAGGACAATAATGCATTTTTACAAAGAACTTCAGATTTTCCAGATATTAATCAGAATTTAAATTCAGAATGAAATTAGTATGTGCAAGTGTTAAAAATGTGTGAAAAACTATTTTTCAAGATGATTAGAGAAATGCAAAAGCTAGGGAGCATTATAAACATGAGTTTTCCTATGCACTAGTAGTAACAAGGCTCTATCTCAGATACATGGTCATCATTAGCATTAATGTGGTTCTATGTGCATATCAAAACTCAAATGGTCCCCTGCTGTTTCTTCTTTGAAAGTGTGAAAGTTATATTTACTCAGTCTACTACTCTAGTTATAAAGGGCTATTAATAACTACCTGCACCTTTGCTTCTTTTACTGGGAAAAGAAAAGCACTTTGCATCTAGAAACTGGGCAAGGCCAATGTAGGTCTCAGTTCTTAATCTTATATAATGCAAGAAAATTATTGTCCAAGAAGTAACTATATTGACTGTAAGTATGGTCATTAAACTTGTTTCCAATATTTTAAGAATAATATATAACTGCTTTTACATATATAAGGCAAATGTTGTTTTGGATGCTCCAGATTCTAGAGTCAGATAAACTACATTTGAATTTTGTCTCTCCCAGTTACTAGTTACATGAACTTGAATATATAATTAGCCTTCATCTCTACACCAGTAAAGTGAACATGATGATTCCCTTTGTAAAAACGTCTCATTGTAAGAGTTAAGTGGTATATCATTTTTAAAGTACCTATTATGACACCTAACATATACTAGATGCTTATCATGTTTTGTTTTATTTTTGCCAGTTTGTTTGCATCTACAAGTAAGCTTCGAACCATTTTTATCCATGAAGAAATAACTTCATTCTGAACTATGTTCTCCCTTCACCTTGGTTCCTTATTAACTTCTTCTCTAGAAAACAAAATTACAATATTTAACACATTTGTCATGGAAGGAAGTCAATTTTAAGAGCCTTTGCCAATTAAATTCCTTGGACATCTTATAATACTTACTTTCTGGATAAGTTGTGGGACAAGTTTCTTTTCACTTCTGTGACAATGCATTTGTGGTTAAAATATGAAGATTCAGAAGGAATAGCTTAGTTTACTATTTCACTTCATCTTTATCTAGCATTCTTTTTTTAATAACAAATGTAGGAGAATACTTAGTAGTGTTTATAATGTGTATATATTAATGATGATGAAAGCTGTCAAAGATTTCTCCTTAACTTAGTCACTGACTAGCATTGGGAATCATCTTGTTTTAATTCATGTCCTGGATAACAATCAAATAAACAAATAATGAAATATTTGTCAGTTGTTAATAACCACTAAAGTAATTACATTCTTTTTTTTTTTCTTTTAGTCAGGGTATTTGTTTTGTGAAAAATTTGACCTGAAGCTTGAGAAAAAAACTTTGAAGAAATAGTAAATCTAGCTCCAGACCTTAAAGAATGAAAAATCTCATGGTGTCAATAGGAAAAACAAAAATTATAATAACAGGAAGGCAAAATTTACAAATAAATAATTATAACCTCATTAGCCATTCTAATCTATAATCACTTAGGGAGACCCTACTAAGTACAAGGTATTTTGTTAGGCATCATGAAAGATAGAATGAATAAACAGTCATTAAGGACTTACATTCAATTGGGTGAAGGACACATGGTAGATGAATAAGATATGTGGTTAAAATGTTCATCAATGTCAGACATAATCGTTGATAGCCATTATTTATTATTATATTAGTATTAATTATTGATCTGTGGATTAAGGTGTTTTATTTCAAACACGACGAGCTATGTAGGTTCAACTGAAAAGTGTTCAGTTTTACCGAGGCCTTCTGACAGAACACAGAATCAAATATTGGGAGACATGAAAACAGGTTTCTTAGAAGACCGCAAATTTCAGGGAAGGTTTTCTTCAAACGAAAGTTTTGTTGATCATGCCTCTGTGCAAAAGAGAGGAAGGCTGAAAATGCAAGACTGAGTCAAAGTGGAGTATAGGTTCTCAGAAGAGTTCTGAGGGTATAGCTTTAGATGATAGCCCTGGCTGTGGGCAAAGACACATCTTTTTTTTTTTTTTTTTTTTTTTTGGCAATACAATCACATAAAGCATGGAGAATGATGGTAGAGAGATTTTGGTTGAATTAAAGATAGTTTAGGGAATTCACATCATATGGGTTGCATTCTTTAAAGTATGTGAGAAAAGAGTTCATTAGTTGACTGTAAGAGAATGAGAGAAGGGTTGGAATATTGAAGAGTAGAAATTTAGAGAAATTCCTCTGGACAATGTATGCAAATTCAATTATCATCATAAAAGAACATTTCATTTTGACACCATAGACTGAAACAAGTCAATACAATTATTTAAGTTTCTTTACATATTTTGGATAGTCTAGGAGCAGGGAAACTGGACTGGATTTTAGTTTGGGAAGGTAAGAATACTACAGGAGTAAGCAACAGGGATGGAAGTGATTTCGAATATTTAGGTGAACTGAGGCAAGTATAAAAATCAGAATGATGAAATGGACTGGGAGACTTGTCAGGGCATAATTATCACAACGAATTACATGTTTCAGGGTAATGAGGGCTGGAATGATGGGGAAGGGCAGAAAATTGAAATCAGAGAGTGAAAATTTCAAGTTCTGGTTCATAGCGATCGAATTGTCCCAGGGTTAGCTCACTACCACAGTGTAGCCATTCATATTGTTGGACTAGAAAAAGTCAAGGCCGGGATTCCCCATGGACTACCTTTTGAGTAATGAATGTTTTTTTGGTTTTTTGTTTTGTTTTGTTTTTTCAGAATGATAGTAATGGTAGCCTGTGGTAAACCTAATAATAAGAAAAGTGTCATTTTACTTGAGTTATAGGTGGTGTCATAAAACATGATAGAGAAAATGGATGACTTAAACTTCAAAAAATTACTGTTACACGTTGGAAACTTTTTGAGGTTAGAGGTTAAGTTTGCTCTTCTCCATATTGTCTCTCAGGAAACTCAGTGTTTATATAGCCTTGATGGTTGATAAACAGGTTATTTGTTTAATTAATGAATAAAGGAATAGCATAAATAATTTGCTAATTAATAAAATAGGAATACTGGTTTGAAACGGTAGTGTGAATTAATGAGTATGTTGACCCATCCTCTTTGCTCTGTGTGTTAAGACAGGAGTGGCTCTGCTGAACGGTCTGTGAGGGATGGGATATTATCGATAGGTGACACACTTTCGTTTAATCTAAAGAAGTAGAATGCATATAGGAGGGTATCATCAAGCATGAGGGGAGATAAACAAGTAATATGTGAAATGGGAAAGCAAAATGAACTGTGAATAAAGTCTCTAGTCCTAAATTAGTGTGAGACATTTTTTATTTACTGTAACCTTAATAGTTAATAAAAACTTACCTTTGTAACGTGCTTCATAAAGTTATTCCATATTGAGTGCCTTTAGAAACATGATTAAAAATAAGAATATCCAAATTAGGAAAATGCAGTCCTTAAATATTAAAATGGAAATTTTAAATAAGCATCTCAAATGGAGAATTTGAAGAACTTTTATGATGTTTTTGCTTTGCCCCAAAGGAATTAGATATGAATCACTCAGTTAAAAAAAAAAATAAGCCTAAGATTCAGAAGAGCAGGAACACGAAAAGAAAAATAAAGAAAAAAGTTGAAAATGTAATATTTTATTTATATTGAAGCAGGCATTTACACTGGTTTTCCCCTAACTAATTTTATGGATTTATAATTTGGTCATTTAGAACTACTTATAACGTCCAAGTGATCTTTTCAGCATGGAGAACCTATTCAAACCGTAACCAAAGGCATGATGAAAAACCAAAAGGCGGGGTTCTCTCTCATTCTCTCTCTCATAATGAATCATTATGATATAGTTGAAAAAAAAAATGATGGGTTAAGAGTCAGGATGCACGAATTCTCCATCCAGCTCTTCCAGAAATTATTTGTGTAACTTTGCATGAATCATGAACCTCGCTTCGTTGTATCATCAATGGAATGAGGAGATTAAACTAGAAATTGTGGACTCCACCCCACCCTACCCCTTCTTCTAATGAGATTTTATCATGAAACATGAACAAAGAAAACAAAAAGCAAGAGCTATACTAGTTGGTGTGGGAAGGGGAGGTTTTCAGGAGTCCTGCCTCATAATATACTCAGGGTCAGCATCCTGGGCATGCCACTTGCACAGTTAGACAGGACCCTGTGCTTGGAAGGGCCTCACCCTCGGTTTAATGCTCTGTTATTGATTGACATTTTCCATGGTGCCCCACAAATTTAGTAGCCATCCCTGCTTATATCTCACAAAATGCATTAGGATAATAGCAAAGTGTAAGCCAGGACAGGAAGGGGTGGGGTCAGGGGTTTGTGTCTTAAAGTACCCCAAGGAAATTTCAATTCTGTCCAGGTTTACAGAGTATTTCTGGGGATCTCCAGAATAATTGATTCCCAGGTAAAGACCTAGACCAGGACTGAAAAATCTTGCTTGAGAATGAACTATCATGGAACAAGTTATAACTCTCCTAAATTAGTAATTTTAAAGGTAAGTTTAGGAGACTAGCAAGAGGTTAGGTCTCTTTAAGCATGAATTCTGTGAGTCATATCTTTAACATAGAAAAAGTGGGGAAAAGAGTAAGAAAGTTTCTGTACCTTTATTATCTTTTTGGTTTAATATCTTCCAATTCCTCTTAGTACCCTTAGAGTGAGTGTAAATTAAAATTTTAAATTGGTTAACTTTCTCACATGAGTAACAGAAGCCACATGATTTTGATCATGATGTATTTCTCAACAAGGGTTGAGTGGATGTATAATGTTAGTTAATTGTGCAAGGTCAGTTTGTCAGATAATTCAGTTAGTACCTAGATACTTCACAAGGAGAGAGTCATACTATTATAAAACATGTCATGTTCTTCTTTTGCATGCCTATTGCATTTTTATGTGATAGAAGAGTTTTGTCATCCAAATTACTTCATGCAAATTATCATTTTAAATGTTTTTGGTTAACTTTATACAATGAGTTTTCAAAAATAAAGTAGAGAAAAAGATAGGTTCTGCAGAGAGAAAAACAGAAGTAGCACTTGGCAAGTTGGACAGGAGGGTCATTTTTGGACTGTAATCAGTGTACACCAAGAAGAGTCTGTCACTTCCTGGCTAATGAATACTGTGGTTTTATTAGCTTTGTTTGTGATTAGGAGCAGCTATCTCCACTTCACAGCAAGAGTTCCCACAAGAAATAACTGATATCCCAAGTTTCTTGAGTGTCTCCTTCATTTATTCAACAAATACTTAATAAGTATTGTTTTTTTCCTTGTGACGTCACCTGTGGTTTCTAGGCAGCTCCAAAATATTTTGTCTTAATCTGTGTATGTGGTTCCTCCATCTGAAAGCGGTGCTGATTTGAGTTTTTAATCAAAAAAGAATACAGATGAAACTCTTCAGTAGGCCTAGCTGGTGAATAAAAAAGCTAAGTGATTAAGGCAATTAACTAACTGAAATTATGGCATACTGAAACTTTGAAGATATCCCAGAAAGCACATAGTGGCTCATTTTACAGATGAGGCTATTGAGATTGAAAAAATATAAATAGCCCAGTCAATATGAGAAGTCCAGTGACCCTGAAAGTGGTATAAATATTCAGTCATTGAGCATTAGCCGTGCGCCCGGCACTGTAGTTGACACTTGGTGATGCCAAGCTGAATAAGACATGACTCATATTCTCTCAGCTCACAGACATGTAAATGAAAGATTACAATGTGATATGATAAGTTGAAAAATTGAGATATGCTGATAATATCTAATGAAAGCAGGTGGAAGGCATGAACTCCGGTTGAGATAGTCAGGAAGGCAACCTGACATGAGGGCTGTTCTGTGCTGTTTCCCAAAACCATGCTACTAAACGCCTTATTTAGCCAGGTGAAACAGAGACCTGAATTCCTGGAGTCATGGTTCTTAAACTGAGCATGCATCCAAATCCCTGAGAGGCTTTTTAAAACACAGACTACTGATTCCAGAGGTCTGGGGTGGATCCCAAGAACATACATTCAAACAGCCTGGGGACCACGTTTTGAAAACCATCACCTTAGAGCATATTTACATGTCATGTGTCCCAAAAGAAAGCCTATAAAAAGCTCACTGATTTGCTGGGCAAAAGCACCTTACTTCATAAATCCATCTAAAATATAGTGAAATAGTCTAAGAATCTTTTGTGTAATATGCCAATTCCAAATTTTTAGATTCCACATTAATGTGAAAGATAATACAATTATCTAGTTCGGGAATTTTTTTTTTTAAAGACATAGAGTCTGTATGAATATATAGCAATTAAAGTTGTCTAAGGGTTAGTAGTCTCTAAATCTTGATATTCACAATCCCCTAATGTAAAACCTCACTTTAAAATTAGACTCTGTCCCTGACTGGGCTGCTTCGTGCTGTTTAGGGAGCTACTTGATCCCACTGAGTAGTTAGTTGATTCCCATCTCCCTGTTCCCTCTGCAAGTCTCTCTCCTAAAACTCTTACACATGGGGAACTCTTACTGGCATCTGAATGTGTGTTCCCAGGATAAAGCCACATGAGAGCAGGCATGGAGAGACCAGCCCAGACACTGTAAGAATTCCCAAGAAGAGAAGAGAACTTTTTCACTTGTGCAGAGCCTTTCCTGGCTTTACACGCACCTCCAAGCAGTCAGAGGCTCTGTTGGGCGGCCCGTGTAGCTGTGTAGTGAGAAAAAGATCATCCTCTGCCCTCATGGTTGTTTTTATTCATTTATTTTTCCTCGTGGTTGTTTTTAGATATCTGGTGCCAATATGTATTTTGGAAGCCTTCTGCAGAAAGGCATACGTGGATTTTTAATGATGAAATGCTTATATTTCATTAATTAGTCAACTTTAAACAAAGTAGCCATGAGAATTTATATATTAATACCTTAACAAATGCTGAGTATGGGCTCCTTTAAACTAAAAAAAAATTCAATACAAATTGAATTAAAAATTATTTTCTGTTTTTTTATTATTTAAAAAAGAGGCTATTTTTCAAAAATATGATGAATGTAGTTACCTGGATTTGTGATTGCTTCTTCTGGTCCCTTTGCCTGTACATCTGAAGTGAGTAAAAGCCACATAATATGATAAATGCATAATTTCTTTGTTATACTGAGGAAGTGTCCATATCCATGTGTGTGTGTGTGTGTGTATACATACACATACATATATAATCCCATTATTTTTATATATATATATATATATATATATATATATATATATATTTAATATGTCTGGATACTGCAGAATTACAACAATTTTATGTATGTCTCTAAATATGAGAATCACAGAAATAGGAAAAATGATCCATCAACATCATTGTGCCCTCATCCCCAAGCCTACTCTCTGGCACTAGTAGGCACTCAATAAACAGTTATTACACAAAGGCGTGGATGAGTGATTCTACTCTAGATTTTTTATAAATACTTGCCTCAGCTCTTCTAGGCCCCCCCAGATATTTTCCTTTCCAAAATGAATTATTTATTCACTTTGATGTTTATTAAAATGGTTTAGCATCATATTCAAATATATTCCTTCAATTTGTAAAGAAAATTAAAAACAATCTGGATATTAGGCAAGCAATAATAGAGTACTTGTCTTCCTGCATGAACACATGCTTGTTACAAATAAAATAAATGATGAGGCGATGAAGTAAAGAGAGGAAAACAAAAAGGGAGAAGAATTAAATATAAAGATCTCATTATAATTTAACTACTTGTAAGCACTAAGTAAAAGTCACTTTTAAGAATCCTTAAGAAAGTATTCTAAAACAACTCAATTATGGTGGTGGGGGGGTGGTGGTGACTGATCTGAAGACCAATATGTCTCTTTTATTTAGAGTTCTGTTACCATTGCTTGTTTTGGGGCAATAATTTTTAAAATCAATCCATATTGCTATTTACTATTAGCTATGTAAATATATGACTAAGCTAGACATAAAAGTATTTATGAAAGTATCATTAATAAGGAACATTAGTAACACTGACCACAATATTTAAAAGAACTTTGAGGCATTTTTGACTTGAAGGGACCTAGAAATTTATCCTAAAAATATTAAAATACATGAGGGTATAAGGAGATGTTTTTAATGAATGAAGTTTTTTTTTAGAGAAAACTTTACTTGACTTTAGGGAAGGTTGAGATATTTGCAAGACATTAGGGTAAATTTTAAGACTAAATGCAAAATCTCTGGAGAAGGTATGGGAAGAAATTTCTTGAGGTTTCTTGTGAATTTTTATTATGGTTTGATCATAAATACCATGCAAATATACCTTGTCAGTGTGTTTTGGCAGTTCTTCCAAGGAAACCAAGGAGTGGAGAATTACCTAAATAAATAAATAAATAAATAAATAAATAAAAATAAAAATGGAAAATTGATTTTAGACTAGAAAAATGCAGTGGGAATCTATAACTTTCTAGCACATTTTCTATCTTATTCTTGTGTCCACTATACAGTATTAGAAAATATTTACAAAAATAAAAAAACATGAACTTCCAAATAGAATCAAAACTTCATCTGCCCTAACAATTTTGAGAATAACCAAAATGTAACCCCATCATTTGTTCCAGTCTTTTAATCATTAGAATGATTTTGGATCTTAGCGACTGAACCACCACATGACCCAAAGTTAGAAAAGGGAATCTTTGGGCTCCCAGAATCTAAGGAGGGTTGACAATAGAGCTACTGGAAGGCAGAGGTGCAGCTTAGTCTCAGAGGCAAATATAACTAGGAATGCATTGTCTGGACTTGCCATTTTGTCACTACTTTTCTCTTTATATACGTATCTGCTCCATTCTGTCCCTTCATAAGTCTTCTTACTCTATGTGGGATATATCAATCCCTTTTTTCTACATCTTATAGCTATAGTCATTTAGCAGGGTTGGGGGCGGGGGAGCAAAAACTGTCTTGATGTTCTCTTTGAAGCGAAGTCCTAAAATCATAGGGAAGGGATTTACTGAGCTCAGTTGGCTACACCTGGACCAAGCAATGGTTTGGCCTGGAGAAGGGAGATCTAAGATTGGTTTACTTCAGGTGCAGATTAATCTGCTGTGGCTAGGGAAGCAAGATCATGCAATAACATGGCAGCTGCCTTGGGTATCATAAGGTTTGCTAATAGGGAAAATGGGAAGCCATTCTCATGCAAAGGAGAATGTTGTGGTGCTGGTTAGGAAAACCATTTACTACTAGTACCCATAACGGCACCAGGGTAAACCCACGTTATATCTATATGTTGGTTATACCTAGTTCATGGAAGATCAGACTCCAGCACTTAAGTGACTCTAGACAGTGAGATACATAGCTAGTAGCATATGTATACCACATGAAGAAAAATCCTGATGGAGCAAATAGATGTAAATGATTGAGTGCTATCTTCTTCATGAAACCCTTTTTGCTTACTCATCTGGACCCTATTGAAGTCTTGCAAGTGTTTATGATTCCCCATTACAGTTTATCATATAATTGTTCTACAGTTGCTTAAATAGTAGGTCAAAGTTTCTCGCTTAACTGTAGGTATCTTACTTTATGGTTCCTTTTACTAGAATGGTTCTACATCAAGATTAGTGTTAAGGACATAATTTATTCCACGTACATTACATAAATTATTCTTGAGAGTCTACTAATTTCTAGGCAATATATTCGATGCTTGGCATACAAAGATGATCAAAAGTGATCCTTAAAGAGAACACATGATTTAATGTCTTTTGTCCCCATCACACTTGACATAGAAGTCTAGCATGACAAAATTTGATAGAGCAAGTGAATTGCCTCTCCAACACCAGTGGTGTACCTAGATGCAGTTTAGTTTGCCTATCCAAAAAAATCATAATTTTCCTCTCTTTTCAGCCAAAAGGCTACTAATGCAAATCCAATTGAATTTGCATTTGATTACATTTCTGATGGAAACATTCATATGCAAATGAAAATTTATGTAAAGATAGACAGATAATTTAAATAGTTGCTGAAATATCAAGACCAAATTAGAATGTTAAATGTACATCCATCCATGTTTACTAAGACTAAGGATCTTCAAGGGGGACAATGTCCTGGAAAAACTTAAATAAATCGTGTTGTGAACATTTAACATTTGAGTAGATCTGGGTTCATAAGGAAGCTATTACTTTATTTTCTACTGCCACAGTGCTGAAAAAAGTCAATCATTGGTCAAATCAGTCAAATTGTTCCTAAGAGGTTCATCTTGGAGCCACCATTTTGTGCCCTTTATCTCTTCTTGTCCTTAAAAACAAAAGATGATCATTGATAGATCTGACATTACTTTGATGATCCAAAACAATAGACAAATAGTTCGTGCAAGTTGGCAGTTCCTTCATACTTTCTAGTGACTTAATGATGGAGGCTAAATGATACCATCGTAATCATCACCAATAAGAACCCTTTGGAAAACATCCACAGCATCGTGAGTATGAGCGCTGTTTGGAAAGTATCCAGCCATGTAATATGAAAGATGGAGGCATTTATGGCTGGATGTTTTTGGGACAGCCCTTAGACACCAGTGGAATAGTGACTCTATGTCCATATTCTTGTAAGAAAATAAGGCTTTAGATTCTAAGAAAATTTTTAAGCAAAATTTCAAGATATAAAATCCAAAACTACTATTGCGCATTCCATACCTATATTTGAAGGAAATATAGGTCTTGAAATGACACTGTTGCTCTTGTTAAAATTAGCAGAAGTTGGAGTGGCAAAAGAGAACAGTTTGAGATCACCATATATAGGATTGTTAGCACTTAGTTTAATAGCCTGCAAAGTGTAATGCTCCCCAGTTTTCTTTTATTTGATCCAATGTACTAGTTCATAGTTTCAAGTCTTTAGAATTCCAGTGCTCCCTGCTTTGATGAAGACCAGCTACCATGCATCAAATTTGAAAAACCTGAACCTGTGGGAGGATCTTAGCCTCCCTCACCCTCTTTGGCACACCCAATTCTTCCCTAAGTGCAGTGATTTTTACCTCTGAAGTATCTCTCAAATCCAGACACAAATGGTTTAGTCTCTATTACCAATTCCTTAACCTTTATTTTTGCCTGGCCTATGGCAAGAAACCCCTAACTGGTTTTCCAGAATTGACATTTTTCTTCCTGCAGACCCTATCATACTATAGCCAGAGTTGTCATTTAAAAATGCAGAAAATCCATAATTTCATCCAACCATCCTCCTTGTTTAATACCTTTCAATGGCTTCCTGTTTCTCTTAAAATAAAACCCAAATATTTAACAGGGCTATCACATGCTGCGTGGTCTGGTTCCTGCCTGCCTGCCTCTCCACTCTTACATCTCACTGCTCCACTTCCATTCTGCATCCAGCACTGTCCTCTTAGGGCCTGAGATGCTCCGTGTTCCTTCTAGTCACTGCCACTCTTAGCACCTAGTGTTAAACCTTATTTATTCTTAATTAAAGATTTCCTGATCTTCCAGACTCCATCAGGTCCTCCTGTCACTTCTTTTATACAAGCATACAACTTCTTTTCATAATACTTAATTGAGTTTGTAATGTTATATTCATTTTTGAGGTAATATAACTTCTATTGACTGCTCTCGTGGCTTCCTGAAGGATGACACTGAATCTGTTTTTTGCTTGTCAAAACAAGACATGATGACTGTCACATACCAGGCATTCAGTAAATACTTGTTGAATTAATGGAAGGTTCCACTTTCTAGTCTCATCTATAATCCACAAGTTCATTGCAGTGAAAGCCAAAAATAAAAATTGACAGACTTGCTTGAATATCACCCTGCCACAAATTGCCAAGGAGAATTAGTGTGGCAAGTACTGTAATATCTTTTATGGCAAAGCAGGTGAGATGAAGAATACAGTGAAATCAAGGCTAACTGCACTCAGAAAATATGAAAGTAGGGGTCCATCATTAATTCTATAAGCAAATGATTTTTTTCACCTTCTTATACTAAAATATAAAGTAATAGCCACTCTCCTGACTCTGTCTTATGCATAAAAAATTTTATTAAAGATGTTTAAGACACAACTTATTTCAGAAACATATGCAGTAGTTTCAAATATACAGTCCAAGAACACAAGTTGCTAAACTTGATTTACAACTATTATTCATTTTATGGGAATAGAATCATATTTACGAAATTTAAAAATAATATAAAAATCATATAGCCATATAGTCATTATCTTAACTGATTGTTACTTTTTATTTTATGTCAGTTGTAACCTTAATTTTATTTTCAGCAGCTTTAAAATCTGAGGCAAATACTGAAATTATAGGAAATGATAAACTAACACATTCCATGATTTTTTAACAAAGTCACATTATTGTCTCTCTAGGAATATCTGTCCTTTCATATCTGTCTCAGTCTTGTAGTCCGGGTCGTCTGTGATATTCAGAGTGGAGGGTTAAAAGCTTATATTTAGCAACAGGATATATGTGTGGTTAGGAATGGTTAAGTTTAGTGGACAATAGAAAATTAAATATACTTTTATTTTAAAAAAAGGAAATTTTATATAGACAATGTAGCTTTGAACTCATATTATCTCACGTCGATGAATCTTAGACTGTGGTTTTCAAGAATTTTTCCTAAAAAATATTTTTAAAAATGTTTTTTCATTCTTTGTGAAATATGTGCACTAGTATTCCTGGAAGAAGAAAAGAAAATGTGCCTATTTAGCTTAAAGCAAAGTGTCCTTTTTGGGGAGAGGGCATATTTTTTGAAAACGAGCATTCAATGGTCATCTGCACCATTTCTTCCAAATAAACTCAGTACAGGAGACTCTCAGTTAACTGGCACCGGGGCCAGATTAAGTGTAGTACTATTCTTTTTTGTCAGTTGCTTGAGAGTACTGGTTGCTTGAGTTCTGGTTCACGGAGAATCTCCTGTATTTGTAGTCTTTTTGCAAGTCAACATTTCTTACTAGAAATGATGTAAGTGGACTTGAGCTCCTCGGAAGAAGGCCCTGAAACGACATCTCTTCTCCTTTTCTGATTTCAGTTAAGAATGCAAATTGCACATCAGATTTTGAGGAATACTTTGCCAAAAGAAAACTGGAGGAACGCGATGGCCATGCAGTCAGCATTGAGGAGTACCTGCAGCGCAGCGACACAGCCATTATTTACCCAGAAGCCCCTGAGGAACTGTCTCGCCTGGGCACGCCGGAGGCCAATGGACAAGAAGAAAATGGTGAGGCTGTAATTCATTTTTAGCCACTACACTGACCTCTGCAGCTGTTACAATTACAAATGCACTACATGCCTGGGTGTTTACCTTAAAATTTGAAGAACAGCTGCAGAGGCATGGAATTTCATGAGCAAAGATTAGAACTGTAATTTTAGGGTATTGTGAAATTTTTTTGTCAGCAAATTTGTGTCATTTGTACATCCAATAAAGAACCAGAACAATTAGAGCCCATTTCTGAGAGATAAAAATATCTAAATTGATTCCTATCTTTCTGAAACATTTCACTTTTGAGGAGAGAGAAAAAGAAAGAAAAGGTTTAGGAATACTGACCCTAACCTTTTGTTCTTGCATAGGGATACCTGAGACGCTCCTGAGTCATGTGTGACTCAGGGTTTACTGCGAGCTGTCGGTCACCTACAGAGAATTTCCTCGTGTATCAGCTGTTTAAATTCCGCCCCCCCCCCCAAAAAAAAATAAAAAGCTCAAGTAATTAATTAATTTTCTAACGCAGCGTGAGCTGATTCCAACAAGTCCGCCCTGGGCGTGCGAGGGGACGGGTGTGCACAGAGGCCGAGTGCAACGATGGCGCTCTCGCGGAGCAGATTGCAGTGATTCCTGTCATACCAGCCCGGGCAGCCAGCCCATTAGCTGCCATTGATTTACTGACCTTTTGGCCTGCTTTTCTCCCTCTCGTCTCTGGGCTACAGACCTGCCACCTGGAACTCCAGATGCTTTTGCCCAACTGCTGACCTGCCCCTACTGCGACCGGGGCTACAAGCGCTTGACATCACTGAAGGAGCACATCAAGTACCGCCATGAGAAGAATGAAGAGAACTTTTCCTGCCCTCTTTGTAGCTACACGTTTGCCTACCGCACCCAGCTCGAACGGCATATGGTGACGCACAAGCCAGGGACAGATCAGGTGGGGGCCGGTTTTAAGTGATTTCTTTCTATAATAACCCCTTAGAGAAACGATATTGCTTTGATTGGCAATCATTATTAATTTTTCATGGCATTTTGAAGATGCAGATCTTTTAATGGTAATAGCTTTAATTGAGGTCTAAATGATTTTTTGATGGTCTCTTCTAATATGATTTAATAGTCTTATGTTCACGATCGAATGAGTGTGTTAATTTCTAATTTAGAAATTTTATTTGCACTTTAACTTGACTTTAGTTTCATTTTTATGTTCCACAAAAAGTGAATGAAATTGTAGCATTTTAATTATACATTATTAAACATCTCAGCAATTTTAATTCCATTTTTCACCCAGTTTTACTTAGAAAGCTTTTTTTATATAGGATCTAAGTCATAGTAAAAGAAGTCACATAACACCTTCAATTAGAGTATTTTTACAAGCTGCTACTAGTTTATGAAATCTAAGTAAATGTCTTGGAAAAATTTTAAAAACATACCATGTATGTGTGTGTATATATTAAAAATAAACTGGATTAATACTAAAATGTTGGGCTATACATTAAAAATAATCCCTTCTTGATATGCATATTTGTTGCTTAATGTTAAAATTACTCTGCCCTCTCCTTACTTCATTTATTTATTTATTTATTTGTTTGCTTACTTGTGTTAAAAATAAAAACTCTATCTTGGACAGGTAAGCATTGCTTCTTAAAGCCTTCAAATGACTGAATAGGATTGATTCACAGCGTCTCTTAAATGTCTTAGCAAAAGGACTCTTTCTGTCCTCCTGGGAGAATTGACTGCAGATTGATATTATGTTGTGTTCGAATGGTAACAGAAATGGGGTGCCTGAAGTCCCAGTAACTGGCCCTTCACAGCTGGAATCACGCTAGAGCAGCCTTGCCACCCTGTCTGTTTTAAAAATTATTCAACAGGGTATTCCATAAAATTCTTGTCTTTTTAATAGACTTTATTTTCTTGGACTAAAGAAAAGGAGAATAAGCAAAACAACCAAGCAGGGGGGATGTTACTATACTATGGAATTTTACCAATTTAACAGAACAGTTCCTATAAATCATTCCGTTTACTTCTGATTGGGCTCATCACCTGCACGTTTTTCAAAGTTCAGTTCTAAAAACTATGCTTTTATAGTTGCACTTATGTAACGGTTCATCTCCCCTTGCTTATATGCACAAAAACTCTAGGAAAAAAAAAAAAACCTGCCTAGATATTTATCTAGCATAACTGCTTTAAATTTCACATGCAGAAGTGTGATTGTGTTGGCGCATTATGAATGGTAGCTTTGGTGTTGAAAAGTCCCCTCATTTGCTCATGGCATTTACAATTAGTAAATTAAAATGATTGTATCATATTAACAGTGGCACAACTAAAGTTTATAGTAGTCCTCTGAGGGCTGTGGGGGGAGACAAAGCAGCTGTTGCTGTTTGTTTATGCAACTCAGCAACATATGAGCGCTGGTCCCTCAATGGCGCTCCGCGGGCTGGGCTGCGCTTGATCTTTGAAGGTTGCTGCTGTTTGAACAAACCTCCCTGTGTCCCATGTAACACCATCTGTCTCACTAGGAATGTGGGAAGATTCAGCACACCCTAGCAGTTGTCATACCGTTTCTGGGCTGTCTTTTTGCAAAAGGCTTTTGTGTCATTGCTGCTTGGAAAAGGCTGACCTCCTACCTTGAGCATCCCGAGTGGATGACTATATATTTTTGTCGTCAGGATTCTAAACCACAGTGCTTTTTTCTCCCCCTTGTTCAGAAAGGTCAGCTGTGTTTGATTATATCTTCATTGCTTTTAAGTTGTCTTTTCAGCAAACTTTTTTTTCTTTTTTGTCCCTACTCCCTAGAACACTACTAAAAAGGAAAATGAAAAGTCGTTGAAGTCTTTCCTATGGCCTGTGATAAAATTGCTCAAGCAGCTATAACCCAAGATGTTGTCTCTAACATTTGATAATGAATCAGATCTGATATGCTCCATCTCAGGAAAAACAGGGTCTTACATTTGCTACTAGCACAGTGAAGTGAACATTGAAACGTGCTTATCGTGTAATGATGTATTTATAGTCAAGGATTTTCTTGTTTGTGTGTAAGGTTTTTTGGTTTTTTTTTTCTTCAAATTTGGTACTGCTTCAGTATAAGATACATTTTACCCTGATACAGAAAATTTGATAAATTCAGTTATTTCTGTGGGAAGGTTTTTGGGGGACTATCTAGAATTTTTTTCTCCTTGACAAAATAGTTGTATTAAAACAGGGAGGCTTCAGATTTTAGAATTTGCAGTAAACATAGAGAACCACAAACCTCTTTACAATTTTGCTTTCTCCTCTCCAAAGGCTCCAAGATACATTTTGGAAAAGACACTAGAGAGATAATGCTAAAGCAAGTGTTGGATGTACATGTGAAAGCACTTTTTTTTATTTGTTCCAATTTTATCGCCAGCATTATCACTTTTATTGCAACTCTGAAAGACCAGGCAAATAAATAAACATGCACTCAAACCTTTTGGCCTGTCTGAAAAATAGAGGCCTTTTAAAAATATTTGTAACAAATTTCCTTTGTTCCTCCTGCACAAAACTGATGCCAGTCTTTCTTTTATAGCACCAAATGCTGACCCAAGGAGCAGGTAATCGCAAGTTCAAATGCACAGAGTGTGGCAAGGCCTTCAAATATAAACACCATCTGAAAGAACACCTGCGAATTCACAGTGGTGAGTAGCAGAGGTGCTGGTGCTTGCATTTGCATTTTGTTTCATTAGGGAAGTTTTAAAAGGCTGTTTTAAATTTACACAACCCTGTTTGTAGCTTTTTGGAACTATCCATTTATTTCATATATGTGCTGGTCTTGTCTTCATGAGACTCATGTTACCACCAATAGCATGATCTTGGTAGTAAGCAAGAGGAAGGATGCTTATACTTCATAAAAATTGCTAAGACTTTAATTTATCACAAAGTCTAGAGGTTCCTTTTTATCTTTTTAAACATTTTTGACCGGCAGACACTTAGCTGGCAAATTCTGAAGGGTACTCGTTTTTAATACCTAATCATGGAAGAAAAAAATTGAAAAATTTTGGAAGAGAGCTTTTATATGATATATGTTCTTTGATTCCTGAGAGGTGTATATTATGGAGCAATATCTTACTGTTGAGATTTCTCTGTTATAACCATTTTGATAGTTCTGCCAAGCATTTTATTACCAAATTGGATGCTATTCAAAGGACTAGTTGGATTGGTGGAATCAAATGGGATTGCCACAGTGTTGATTAAAGCCATGGCTACACTTCCCTTTAAAACTGTGACATCTTTATTGTGCTATTGACCACACATTAATCTGACAGTATGTTTAAATAGGAAGGAAGCTGCCTATGGCAAGACAAGATTTGGGATCTTGGCTGAAAAAGGCATAGATAGCCCTTATCTTCCCCTGTTAACATCTTGAATTATGTCCTCCCAGGGTAGATAAAGCCCAGAAACAGTTATGGCCACATAATTCTAATCTAAGCACCTAGAATGTAGAGGTACCCCTATGTGTTCCTTTCATTTGGTTTTACAGATTCTTGTTTTAGTAGACAATTGCAGTTGTTACTCAATCAAAGAAATATAATGCTAATTTTAATTACCATTCTAGGTGAAAAACCATATGAGTGCCCCAACTGCAAGAAACGTTTCTCCCATTCTGGTTCCTACAGTTCACACATCAGCAGCAAGAAATGTATTGGTTTAATCTCTGTAAATGGCCGAATGAGAAATAACATCAAGACGGGTTCTTCCCCTAATTCTGTTTCTTCTTCTCCTACTAATTCAGCCATTACCCAGTTAAGAAACAAATTGGAGAATGGAAAACCACTCAGTATGTCTGAACAAACAGGCTTACTTAAAATTAAAACAGAACCACTAGACTTCAATGACTATAAAGTTCTTATGGCCACACACGGGTTTAGCGGCACTAGTCCCTTTATGAATGGTGCACTTGGAGCCACCAGCCCTTTAGGAGTTCATCCGTCTGCTCAGAGTCCAATGCAGCACTTAGGTGTAGGGATGGAAGCCCCTTTACTTGGATTCCCCACAATGAATAGTAACTTAAGCGAGGTACAAAAGGTTCTACAGATTGTGGACAACACGGTTTCCAGGCAAAAGATGGACTGCAAGGCTGAAGAAATTTCGAAGTTGAAAGGTTATCACATGAAGGATCCATGCTCTCAACCTGAGGAACAAGGAGTTACCTCCCCTAATATTCCACCTGTAGGTCTTCCAGTAGTGAGTCATAATGGTGCCACTAAAAGTATTATTGACTATACATTAGAAAAAGTCAATGAAGCCAAAGCTTGCCTCCAGAGCTTGACTACTGACTCAAGGAGACAGATCAGTAATATAAAGAAAGAGAAACTACGTACTTTAATAGATTTGGTCACCGATGATAAAATGATTGAGAACCACAACATATCCACTCCATTTTCATGCCAGTTCTGTAAAGAAAGTTTTCCTGGCCCCATTCCTTTGCATCAGCATGAACGTTACCTTTGTAAAATGAATGAAGAGATCAAGGCAGTCCTGCAACCTCATGAGAACATAGTCCCCAACAAAGCCGGAGTTTTTGTTGATAATAAAGCCCTCCTCTTGTCATCTGTACTTTCTGAGAAAGGAATGACAAGCCCCATCAACCCATACAAGGACCACATGTCTGTACTTAAAGCATATTATGCTATGAACATGGAGCCCAACTCTGATGAACTGCTGAAAATTTCCATTGCTGTGGGCCTTCCTCAGGAATTTGTGAAGGAATGGTTTGAGCAACGAAAAGTCTACCAGTATTCAAATTCCAGGTCACCATCACTGGAAAGGAACTCCAAGCCGTTAGCTCCCAGCAGTAACCCTCCCACAAAAGACTCTTTGTTACCCAGGTCTCCCGTAAAACCTATGGACTCCATAACATCACCATCTATAGCAGAACTTCACAACAGTGTTACGAATTGTGATCCTCCTCTCAGGTTAACAAAACCTTCCCATTTTACCAATATTAAACCAGTTGAAAAATTGGACCACTCGAGGAGTAACACTCCTTCTCCCTTAAATCTTTCCTCCACATCTTCTAAAAACTCCCACAGTAGTTCTTACACTCCAAACAGCTTCTCTTCTGAGGAGCTCCAGGCTGAGCCTTTGGACTTGTCATTACCAAAACAAATGAAAGAACCCAAAAGTATTATAGCCACAAAGAACAAAACAAAAGCTAGCAGCATAAGTTTAGACCATAACAGTGTTTCTTCGTCATCTGAAAACTCAGATGAGCCTCTAAACTTGACTTTTATCAAGAAAGAGTTTTCAAATTCAAATAACCTGGACAACAAAAGCACTAACCCGGTTTTCGGCATGAACCCATTTAGTGCCAAACCTTTATACACAGCTCTTCCTCCACAAAGCGCATTTCCCCCTGCCACTTTCATGCCACCAGTCCAGACCAGTATCCCCGGGCTACGACCATATCCAGGACTGGACCAGATGAGCTTCCTACCACATATGGCCTATACCTACCCAACTGGAGCAGCTACTTTTGCTGATATGCAGCAAAGGAGAAAATACCAACGGAAACAAGGATTTCAGGTAAGATGACATATCTTTTTGCTGTGCAAAGAGATGAAAATTATATCATTTATGTGCATGTGGGCAAACAAAATCATAGTGAAAAAATCAAGTGCTGCGGTTTCAGCAGAAATAGAAGAGTTTGTTTTAACTTCAACCCAAAGTAGAAAATTAAATGGAGAAACAGTGGAACACTACTTTTAAAGCACATTTGCCTTATAAAAGATAAACAAGAACCTAATATTTATTTTTGAGATTTGTTTAGATTAATCCATCTGCTTTTATAAGTTGATAACAGTATTTGATATAACTTACATAGATGCTAAAATTAACATTTATAATAGTCACATACTTTTATAGATATTCTCAATTTTCAATAATGCAAGTATAAATTTGATATGTACTTGGTTTTATAGGGAATAGTTTATTTTTAAAGAGTATTTTTTTAATTTGTATATTCCACATGACTTTTTATGTAATTTTCAAACCAGTCAGTAATTTATGGTTTTTCAAATACAAAAGCAGGTATGTTTTAACATCATGGAGTATAATCCCTGTTTGCAAAATAGGAGCATAAGTAGCTGTGCACCTCCATAACAGCTGTTCCAGTATTCCAATTTATAGTACATCTGCCCTCTCTGTAAATGTATTTAAGCCTATTTAATCTTCTCTAATATTAATTAGTGCAAACGTAGTCTAAGAAAACTGAACTGTGGACTAGCAAATGGAAATGTATGTTATCATGCAAGTTTGCACTCCTTTGGATCAAGACAAAATAAATATCAAGAAATTTAATAATTTACTGATCCACATTCATTATTGCTCAATGCTGAAGGCTGTTTTAACATAGATAGAACATTGATAAAAAGTGTTATTAATATTCCCTATTTCAAATTAGAAAATTAAATATAAAAATATAGCTTGAGGCCCTTAGTTGGTAGACATACATTTAAATAGATTGCATAATAATAACATTTTGTACCTAAATATAAAATTCAATTAAAATGAGGTTTCTGCAGCTACAGATCATTTCTAAAGTTAAGCACATTGGAAAATACGCAAATTCTGATGTTGAATTTTCACTCGTGGATATTTCCTGCTATAAAGTAAATCAAGGATTTTAGAAAAATTCATGTTTTTCTCACCTTCAGAGTTGACCGTTTTTTATCCTTGAAAAGCAGTGAGCTCTCCCATTGAGGGCAGAGAAGGTGTATATTCTTGTTGAAATGTGAGACCTCATATATTGTTTATGGAAAGTGATATGTTTTTAGATCAATTAGTAGCAGGCACTTTTGAGAGTCTCTGAATGTCAGCCTACGTGAACTTGTTGGTATAAACACAAAGAAAAGAGATGGTGTTGAACTATGTGATCCTGTCACAGGGGGAATTGCTTGATGGAGCACAAGACTACATGTCAGGCCTGGATGACATGACAGACTCCGACTCCTGTCTGTCTCGAAAGAAGATCAAGAAGACAGACAGTGGCATGTATGCGTGTGACTTATGTGACAAGACATTCCAGAAAAGCAGTTCCCTTCTGCGACATAAATACGAACACACAGGTATGAGTGACCTTGACTAGCTAGTTAGAGCTTCCCAGCCTGCTGTACATTTCATAATATTTAATAAGTACACGTGTGCAACATAAGATGCAGCATATGCTGATGCCTTCAACAAGGAAGAAATCACGCTTTTGCCTAGCTCAGTAGGACTGTCTTATTGTCTGTTTATTGGATCACTCATGTGTTTATGAGTGTGCTTGTCTTTCTATCTTCTGAGTTAATCTGCATACTAAATTCACAAATCAGGTCGAAGGTATAGTTAACCGGCCACGGTGATGAGGTGGCATGCACCGGCCAGTTATGGAAAATAACTCCAAATACATAAGCTGTGATGAACCTACATATGTAAAATTTTAGTAACAAAAATTTAGTCAATGCTGTATTAATTTCATCATCCAAAAGTCAAGTATGCCATGATTCAGATATGATTCTGGTTGGTTTTTAGAAATTTCGTCATTTTGAATAAACTGAAAGTGTAAGTTCTGTAAAAGAAAAGACGTAAGTCAAGTAATAGGTCAATTGAGCTACTGAAACTACTTTACATTTAGGAGACTAAAATAAAACTTTCTGCATTTGATTAGCTTATTTCCATTTTGGAACAATTATAGATTTGACAAGATAGCCTAACTCTTTCCTACGAGTAGGGAGAGATAGTGGGCTAATGTTCTTAAAGAAAGGTGACGTTCCATAGTGTGAAGCAATGTTAGTTCCCACACGCCAAGATCCAATCTGCAAGTCTGTGGTGGAGCTACGCCTGGGTGCCCTCCCTTTCCTCCTCCCTTCATCCCTAACAACAAAGTGACTCAGCCTCGTCCCTGCCCCAAACCATCTCCACCTTTTTCCACTAGAAATTTGGCATGCTGTACCAGCACTAGATAGGAAAATAAAGAGTGTAGGATTTCAATCAAAATACAGGCAGGAGGAAATTACAGGGAAAACTCTCACTTTAAACCAGGAAGACTAGTATTAAACATTTTCACCTTATAGAGGGGAAAAGATAGCATTAATGCTTTTGGGGGAAATGTGATGAAGAGACAAAAGAAGAAAAAGGAATGGGGATACTTTCTGTCATATTTTGACTGTCTAAATATGTTACTTGGCACCCTTTTGAGAGATTGAAAACTATCTTTGGGAAGCACATGTACTTATCATCTTCCCTTTTTCTTCATTGGGCATGTGCAGGAGACAGCTCAAGTGACCAGAATCAGCCTGAGAGTGGGGGGAAAGTTAGGTGAGTTCTATAACATGAAGTGTTGAGGGTATTTGTGAAGAGAGCAAGGTTAATGAATTATTCCACCCAACCCAGTTTTCTTTTTTCTTCAACTGTCTGATATTAATTGCTATTATTTTAAAAGTTCAACTAATGATACTTAAAAGACATCTTAAGTTGAATTGCAAATCTCAACAGTTTTTATACTTGTGTTGATATAATTCAATACTTGCAATGCCAAAATTGTCCTACCTTTGTCTTTTTGATAGATATCAAGGATATTTTCTGTAGTACTAAGTCCTATTTAAAGTATTTTTAAAGATATTTTCATACCTAAATTTACTTTAATATTTTAATCAACCTCAAATATATTTTGTATTTCATTATTCAGCTACAATAGGCACATCACTGAAGGCATCTTTCCCTCTCTGATTGGTTTTATTATATGACCATATGCAAACTCTATCATTTACTACATGGTGAGTGCAAAACTTTTATTTTAGTGAAGGCTATCATATATATTGACATTCAGTCAATATCTTTATTTCTTATAAATTAGATAGTTCAGAAACATCATAGGTACATAGATAATTGAGAGACCCAAAAGTTGACAAACACAAATATGCATAATCAATTTGAAAAACACACTATGTATTTTTTAAAATAAAAGGGAAATGTTCTGATTCTTTAAGATATGAGATCTGCTGCCTAGAAAAATTGCCTAGCAACAAGATTCTAACTATCCAATAGTTTCTCTCAAAGTATGATTAATTATCCTCCTGTTGACTTCCTGGCTTGTCAAGTTTCCAGTGGGTTAACTTTTTGGTCTCTTGACCAAACATTTCATGACATTACTACTGTCAGTGTATTAGGCTCCATCAAAGTGAAGTTCTTCTTGAATTTTTCTATCTTCATGACATATGTAGAAATTTAGTCCATTTTCCTTCCCTAATTAGGCCCCACAATCCTTTTATGTATTTATATTAAGCACTAGTAATACTTTGAGAATGCAGTATATAACTGGGGACAGTTTTGGGGCTGATTTTAAAGATGGGAAATGAAGTTGAATCATCAGTTGATTATATGTTGATTATGAATGTGTCATTGATAAAATGTGTTTGTCTGCAATTTAACATATAGAATAGATTAAATTAAGAAGGAAATTATGAACTACTTATTCTTGAGATCTGTGCTCTTTTACCTGTACCTGTTTAATTTATTCCTAGGCAAACACCAAAGATACGTATAATAATGCTCAATGGTGTATTGCTTGTTTGCTTTTCCTGGGACTTGGGCCTGGGACAGAGGATAGAAGCACTACCTAAATGTTGACTTCGTTAGGATTCATTGTCACAGACAAGTACTGTGAGATAAAAAATCTGAAACTCCTGTTGGGCACTGTTAATAACTTATTTGTATTCTACTAAAATTTAAATCTGACATTTATTGAGTACTTTTCTCTGTTGAGACATTGTGGTAAGTGCTTTTAAACCCACCTTATTGAGAAAAGTAATAAAAATGTTTCTACTTTAAAGTAGATAAAGTTGAAGTTTTAAATAAATTACTATTCATTTTGTTTCTCAAGCTTTCCATTTATTAACTTCAGTTATCATTCTAGCTGTCAGGTGAATCATGAACCTCGATATTAGAGAAAAAATTTACCCTCAAAAAGTTTTGATCATTCAGTGTCAATTTGGATGTTTTTCTGAATCTTATTCATGTGGAAATTTAATTCCAGGATGCCTTGATTTGAATCAGGTAAACCAATCAAACATGTTAAAAAGAGATGACTGTCCAAGTCAGTTCCTATTTAAATTGAATATATTAAATACTTTTCAGTAAAACTTTTGGAGATTTAGTGCATATTCTGGGTCAAAACTCTCAATCCTTCACTACCAAATTCTGTCCATTGCATCACGTAACAGTTGAGCATTTTATTCTTTCAGATTGTCATAATGCAGAATTAATATATTTTGATTGTGAGCATATTTCTTATCATCAAATGAATTCCCCTAAAATTGGTTGCCTGTAACCACAGAATATTTACATAGTACATTGCTGTTTAGTGGGCATCCCCCAAGCATTTTTAACAGGCCTTGAAACTGGTCCTGGAGAGTGCTCATTCTCACTAAGGACAGTGCTTCGTGTTTCGTTCCTTTGGAAAAAAGAGAGCCCTATCAACTGTGACGTTTGTTCAAAATCATTCACACAGCCAATCTTTAAAATGACCTATCTGGTTGACCTTTTTGTGCTCCTGAGCTAATGAGACATTAGTATCTAAAGGGGATTATAGGACAGGTCTACCAATATTTGCTATAGCAACTAAAGCACCAAGAAATTTTTCATCTGCAATTTCTCTTGTCTCCACTCCAATTCCTTTCTTCCATGTACTCTGCTCCTGGTACATGCATCTTGCTTATAATTTAGGACATTATTGAAAATGTATTAATGCATGCAAATAAAAGTATCTAACATTAATTGCTTACCACATAACACTCCTTACACCAAATGCTCTTCTTACCCATGTTGTCTCCTTTACTCCTATGCCCAGTCCACAAGTTAGGTCCCCAAATAATCATCCTTTTACTGACAAGGACCTTGGTCCTTAGAGAGGTTAACATGCCTGAGACTGCACAGCTGGCCGTAAAAGATGGATTTAACACAAGCAATTAGACTCCAAACCTATTTTTCCTATTTAACACTGCACCATCCTGCCTCTGTGAATGAATCGCCACTGTCAGAAATGTATTATCTTTGCTCCTAATAGCATGCTTTTCTTTAAGGTCCAGAAGCACCCAAGAGAGACCAAATTCCTACATAACAATTTCAAGTTTTCTGGAAGGCAAAACCTCTTTTTTTCCCCCAAGTAACACTTCTGCTTCCTGTTAACTGAACTTCCCATTGCAGTAGTCATATCAAATAAAAAAGCACACTGTCTGGAATTTCCAAACTCTTGACATTCCATTGGAATTCTCTTCTCTCTTACTCAGTTTACCTCATTCAAAGCATCTTTTCCAAAAGTTAAGGAGTGGTTCTTGTGTGGTTGGAATTAGACTGTTTTGCTTCAGACTATTAGCTATAGACTAGAAGTAGATTATTTTCAATACAAAGTGAAGTCACCAACAGATGTCTTTCCAATTGCTTCTACAGGTACATAACTTCATCTTACTCTTATATTGTGCCTTACCACAACTATCATCACTACATTTATATTGGACATTCCAGGAAGATCAAGCCCATTAATGAAAAAACATAAAGCAGCCTACAGCATTTTCTAAATAGTAGCATGCCCCAGAGGCATTCAATAACATTATTAAAGATATTTGATTACTAATTGAGATTATAGCTCACCATATAACTGAATACCTGAAGTGTGTAGAATGGGTTTCTAATCTCATAACATGACACTTAACAAATGAAAATGGGGTTGAATCTACTAATGCTGATTTTTAATTGAATTTGCTGAAACGCAAGTTTGAATTAGGAAACATAAGCACATGGCTTCATGTATGTTATGATGATACAGAGTGCTCTACATGACACATTTCTGACTTTAACTGTGGAGCATCAGTCTGATAAATTTTTTTGTCAGTTCTATTTTGGAAATAAACTTTTTAAGTATGGCAGCTATGGAAGGTGTTGAAGGCATTCCAGTGCTATTTGTGGCCTGGAATCAACCAGATGTGTTTAGGCTTGGCACTAGTTTCAAATTGCAAACACTGGTTAGAAACTGCCTGGAATGCCAAAGGAAATACAGCATTCTCTAGCTGAAGAGTATTTTAACACTTAACAAGTGGCTGACATCTCATGGAAAACTTTGTGGGAAACACTAGTTACCATTAGTTCAGCCTCCTCGACATCCATCTTTCTCCTTTGCATTTTCAAGTGATTTCTTCTCTAATTTTTATTCTTAGGATCATATGGCTGGTAAGACATTCTTAACATCATCTTTCTTCTGTGGCTGCTCCTGCCTAACTTAGCAGTTTTCTCCTGTATGAGCCAAACAGCCTATTTGCAAAGCCACTATTTGTGACTTAACAGGCAGAGGGCATAAATGCCAATGCCGGCGACGATGCCATCTTTATCACTTTCACACGAGTCCTCGTATTCACGTTGTAAGGCAGAGAATTACCTGATTAAAAAAAAATGTACCAAAGCCCTAGAAATTGCTTGCTCAACAAGACATATTTCCAAGTTTTTAATGAGGCAATTAGCAATTACAGGCTTCCTTTCTGAGATTTTCCCTTTAGTAGTTGTCGAGTCTCTTCTTGTTTATTAATTGTATCCCATAAGCAAGCACTTGAGCCTCAAATGTATGAGATGAAAATGCATCTTCCTAACTCTCCTTCGATTCGATTGACGTGTGGTGTTGATCTTCCCACCACAAACAGACACCCTTATGCTTCAGTCTGGACATTTGCAGACTTCTTGGAAAGCGACCTGATGCCCAGACACTAATCACCGTGTAATCTTGTTCTT
>PVJL010000071.1:27500-325000 GCA_004026885.1 Lyroderma lyra | reverse complement strand
CTACATTTCAAGACATAAAAAATCACAAGTGACTCATCTGATCATTTTATATATTAATAAATATTATGACATATATGTGAACACATCACAAATCATATAGGTATACCAAGAGGCAATTTATGGCCTCCCTTAAGTATGTACTGACATAACCTAATATACTAAAATGGGAAGGGGCGTTTAGTCACTGAAATATGCATCGTGTAACAAAGATGAAGAAAATACATGGCTTGTGCCCATCATAAAAAAGATTCAGACTGAAGGCTTAGCTTTGGTTTTTATTCAATTAAATTGTTAAACTGTGCACAGTGATTTTTTTTTAGAACTTGAGACATTTGTGATGTTGGCTGTTTAAATCTTTGTTACCTTCGCTGTGAATTGAAATTGTACATATTTAGTAAATCATGCAGACAAAACAAACTTTTTAGACAATATTTTTATTGGAGAGTTTTCTTTTCCTGTATCCATGTTAAAAAAAAAAAAAAAAAGACCTCCTTTCCCAAAATAAAAATGTCAATACTAAATTTAAAGAAGTATAAAGGAATGATTGCTTCCTTTAGAGCTAAATATTTAAATAAACATGGAGATAATTGGCAACATGTTCTTTTGGGCTAATAGGCCGTGTCCAATTTTTTGGGTCTGATGTTTCAGAGGGCCTCTCTGTTTCAGGGTTGAAGATGATATAGTAATCTCTGAATTAAACAAATGCTATTAAATAACAGAAATAAATCCCTCAGTCTTCACTTGTATATTAAATACTCAATTAGTCAAAGAAATGACACTGAGATGATATGACACTGAATATACCACAAACTAAAACTCTCTCTATTAACATGTCATCTACCACCTATAATCTAGTATGACATCTTACAATGCTCCAAAATATTGAAAATATAAAATGAACACTACTGTTCCCATTTGGCCCTGAGATGAATATGTCAAAGAGTCTAATACTTTTAGTGAAAGAAAATGATGAGTAAAAAATACAAGAAGATTAAAGTGGTGACAAATGATCTTTTAGGTATCCTAATTGGTCTTTCCCCTTCAAATCTTGATTCTCCAGAAATTGCAAATCCTGATGATTCTGATTTGTGAGTGCACCCAGTCAGCTTTCTCTCTTTCACTCCACAGAATATGCCTGTTAGATTTAGAATGAAGACTAAGCCCCCACCATGTTAAAAATAGACTACTGCCCTGGCAGGAAATTTAGCATTGGCAAGCACAGACCTCAAAAGGAACTGATCTAACATAAGGAAACATTCAGAGAAAGATTTGTGCATTATGATCCTGTTCTGACCATTTTCAGAGCAATCAAAGGAAGAGAGAGAGAGAGAGAGAGAGAGAGAGAGGAAAAGAGAGAGAGAGACGAGAGACTGTGTGTAGGTTTGCTAACTGTGTACACGTGAATAGCTAGTGTTGAAAAACAACAATACCCAAGAGGTGAAAGAAGCACGAACACTGGGGACATTTTATATACTGTCCTCTTACAGAAATGGAAAACACTTAAAATGTTGACACTAGAAAAATAAAAGTTTCTATAGACAGTATCACAAAAAAATTCTATGTAACTTATAAGATGTGCCAACAACATAACAGATAAAATAGTAATTTATCTTTATTCTTTTTATAAGAAACTTAGATTTTAGTTTATGACCTTTCCTTAAAAGAGAATAACTTTGTTCCATTCCTAAAATATCTTCTTGTAAGGCAAAGAATTATAGTTACACTCCATTCTAGTTTTGTTTAGGAAAGGAGGGATATAGTCTTCAAATTACTTGAAAAGAATATAAATTTAGAAAGGAAACTCAAGAACATCCCTACACTCAGAGAAAACATTCTAGTGTATTTAGTGACCACAAGCAACCTAGGCCTTGGTTTTTACATCTCTTCTGAAAGATACGACTTCCAACACAAACAATGTTTCCCAACCGTGTAGGGTAGTCCAGAAGTGGTGCAGACTTAAAGGGCGAACACGAGCTACTGAATAACTCTCAACCACTTCCTGCAGTCCTGACACCTTCCGTGGAGGTCTACCACTTCATTACTGAACATGCTTCGAAATTGTGAGCTCACAGGTTTCCGGTTAATGGGATATCTATCAAGAGGAGAAAAAGAGAAGTACAAACCACCCTACCCAACTTGTTGTAATACTTCAAATGCCATTGCTGGAGAGAGTAGGCTTGAGAATAATCAGTCTGACATCTAAGTAGACAATTTGTCCTTTCTTTCCTGCAATATAAAATGTTTTTATATCATCAAAGATAAATCCATGAAAAGGAGCATTTCGCTTTAAAATAAATGGTGATGGAACATTTAAAAAAATCTTATCAGACCAAGAAGAGTTCTAAGCAAAATAAATGTTTAACATATACTACTCTAACTTTTTACATGAAAATGGGAATGATGATTTGTACAAATATTTTTCCAGAAATTGTCGTGATCCTTTGAGTCAGATGCCTTCACCTGTAAGTCAGCCTATAACTATATTACAAACTTCTTTATGACCTGACCACATTATACATACGTTGCGTCCGCCTTAAAATTGTCAAAAGGCTTATTCTCATTCTTCAATAAAACTGTCCTATGAATTGGCTAGGAAGAAAATTTTTATGTTTGTAACATTTAGAAAAAGAACAGCAGTTTATCTACCATTCACATCTTATAGATGAGGAAGCTGAAGTATACATATCCTTGGGGCCACACTGGTTGTTTGTTTTCACCCCCATGATGATCTAGAAGGTAGTTAAGCATACACTGTCAGAACCCCAGGCTCTTGACAGCATTCTCTTCAACATTTCACAGTAAAACACTCCTTCAAATGGCTGTGGAAACATCAAAAGAATGAGTTTGTTGCCCTACTTCCTGCAAGAAGTTCGTTCTGGTCCACAAGAACTCTTCTATGCAAGAGCGGAATGAAAATAATCTACTTTGAGAACACTGCCTTACGCTGAGATGTCACATCCTCATCTGAGGGCTGGTAACCCCTCCTGGACTGGACTTTTCCTTAAATGAGAGCCAGAATCATTCTCAATTTTGAGACAAGTTCTTTAAAATTACAAACTTTTGTTCATACATTTTACCTACTAGTTGTGTCAAGACTTTTGATCGTGCTTATGTCCATGAAGACCTCTGGCTGCATTGAGACTCGTCACCCACGGTTTTCAGCCTGAACCCGCTTTGTGCGTCCCCATGCCATTCTTTCTCTAGTTGTGGCCTTTCCAAATCCCAAGTGCACTAAAGACCAGAGATGGTCAGAGGAAGAAAGGAGGCAACAGCAGAGTAACAAGAACAATAATAGGTTCATAAACCTGCAATTGGAAAGTTGGAATAGACTAAAATAGACAAAAGAAAGAGTATGGAGGAATCTTGGAGATATATATATATATATATATATATATATATATATATATTTTTTTTATCTAAAACCTCAGCTGTTAAAATTCTGGGGCTTATAGAAAATAAAAGCCCAAATCAACTCATTGCTGGTAGAACTGTTACCCGAAGCCAGGTCTCCAGTTACGGCACAGATGCTTTCATTGCTTCTACTGATGTTTCTATTACTTCTGTGATGCTTCTATTCTATTGTGTGTAGTGGGTCTAAAAATAATATTAATAAAATATTATTAACACATTGATAGTGGTTCAGTTTACTATATAAGGCATATTACAAAATATTATAGAATGTGCAAAGATAAACAAGGTAGAATTACTGGCCTCAGGTTTCTTATCTGAGTTCCAGGTGCCATAGGGAATGCACTGATAAGAAAGTCTCCAGCAAGCTCTCTTCTATACCATGGTGTTTCCTCTGTTTAAACACAAAATAACACCAGTCCCTCAATAATGCTGTTGAGTGATGCTATATGTGGGGCCCTGTTCTAGGTCTTTGAAATGCAGTGAGACAGACAATTTCCCCACCGTAAAGGACCTACGTTCTAGCAGAGAAGGAAGGAAACAAGACAATTGTGTAGGATCACTTCACATAATGCTAAGTGTTTTGTTGAAAATAAAATAAGGTGATGCAATAGTGAATGAAATGGAAGTGGGGAACAGACACCCTAAGCCGGGGGCAGGGAAAAGAGGGTGAGGAAAAGTGTCTGCAGCAGTAGTGCTTGAGTTGAACTTGAAGAGTGAGAAGCAGTGAGCCATAGAAGACGGGGAGTGAAGTATTCCAGAAACAAAGAACAGCAGGGCCGAGTACCTGAAGAAGGAGTGAGTTTGGCTTTTTGAGAATAAAAAGGGGCCAGTCTGCCAAAGCATAGTAGAAAAGAGAGGTGGGTAGAAGATGAAGTCAGACCGGAAAGAAAACATTTCCCAGGTTACGTGAGTGACGTATGGTGTGAGCTCCCGTTAATCGTATACAACAGCAACTTGACAGATAAACGTTTGAGAATTTTAAGAAATAGGACTTCTTAGGTCCTTGAATCCAGTGTCACATTTTCATCAGTGAGAAAACTGAGTTTGTCTATGAGGTTTACCCTGTGGGAGAAGAAATATAGGTTATTATTCCCAGAGAATAGATAGGAACTTAGCCAGCTGTTCGTGGCCTGTTCATAATTTCCTCCCCTATAAAATGGATAGTAACAATCTATGCCCTTCTGATGTCAGAAGGAGAGAAATCTCATTTCTCTGATTCTTCCTAGACTGCCTGTCTTTCATCTGGTCACAAGCAAATCTGTCGGGCTTGAAAACAGAAATTGTTTGGGCCAAAGAAAATCTGTACTTTGGAAACTAAAGCACTACATTCCGCAAACAGGCCGCCACAGTGGCCTGTCACCCTGGAAGCACCTTCCCCAGTCAGCATGTCCCAGCTCCGTGCCCGTGGTGGCCAGCTTGCCCGAAGCAGCTGTGCTAGAATCAGGCACAAGCAAGGGCCCCAGCCACTTCCCCTTCCCCTGAACTTCTGAAAAACACAAAAACTCGCCGAGCTGAGAGAGAAGCCAATGAGAAGTAAGGAGCATGCAGCAGGTGGTACCATCTGTGCCTGGCTGATTCCAGCCAAAACAATCTGCTCCCTAGAGCTCCCAGTTGTGGAGAAGAGAAGAGAATCTGACAGTGGCGGAGCCGGGGAGGGGGTGTAGGAGGGCAAGAGCCACAGCTATTATTCCAACGTTTAGCTGGTTGGGGGAAGTAGATTGTGGATGCCAGTGAACTATCATCTCTCTCCTTTTCTCTTTGTATCCACTGTGGGAGATTCCTCCAAAGTCTCGCTAAGCTGGCAAGTATCAGATCCCACACCTGTGAGACAGACATGCAGGAATCACTGTGAGTCTGTCACCACTGCGACAGGAGGGACAAATATTCCACAGCAAGACTGGAAGCGCAGCCCATCCCACGATGGAAAAACAAGGGGAGAGGGAGCTTAGATTTATTTTATTCTGTTTTCCTAGCAACCAAATTCTCTTCCTCTTGCCGGTTCATTCTTTGAAAATTATCCACGGTTCTGAATGGGCTTATATTCCTCATGCATGATCCCCAGGCTGGCATTTTCTAAAATAAAATTCTTTCACTTGATGGACTTCCTTGCAAGGAGCCAATCTTTTCCCCTGGCACACTTACAATCATGGGATGAATAAATGCATGCAATTCAAAGATAGATCAAATGGGCTGGAGCAATAACTTTCCCTTAAGACAGTAACAGATAGACAGGGACCATCCTTTTCCCAGATGGAGGAGGCAGTGATGATGGGAGGGTCAGGGAAAGATTTGTCTACTAAAGAAGAAAATCTTACCCACTGCAACATTTCCATCAGCACCTTCAGGTTAAGGGGCCGTCTCCAGAAATTCATTTGTTAAGTGCAAACACCCAAAAGGAGTGTGATTTGCTTATGATCACCTTCCCTTAGATTAATTTATCAATTAGAGCTGAGAGTGGAGCCCTGAGTGAGTGGGCTTTTATTGGGAGAAGTGAAGGGAAAGTCTACATTGCAGGTGCTGACCCAGAAAGCCAGGGCCTCATGGGTTTCTAAAGGAAAGGGGGATGGCTCCTGCACCTAACTCCCAGTTTAGACTGAACTGTGTGCCCCACAAAAAGGTCTGTTGAAGTCTTATCTGCTGATACCTATGAACATGACCGTGTTTGGAAATAAGGTCTTTGTAAAGGTAATCAATTTAAGATGAGGTCATCGGGGTAGGCCCTAATCCAACATGATGGGTCCTTATTAAAAGAGGGAAATTTAGACACACACCCACACAGGGAGATTGCCTTGTGAAAGCGAAGGCAGAGGTAGAAGCGATGCAGCTAGAGCCAAAGAACGCTGAGGATGCTGGCCACCATCAAAGCTGGGAGAGCAGAATGGAGCCCATCCCTCAGAAGGGAGCAACCAGGGGACACCTTGAGTTTGGACTTGTAACCACCAGAACTAAGAATAAATTTCTTGTGTTTTAAAGGTGTTCAGTTTGTGGTACTTGGTTTCAGCTGCCCTAGGAAACTAATGCACCCCAAAAACCAACCACAGTAAGGCTGGTCTGGGCTGTGTCTGGGCTGGTCTGAAAATCAAGATCAATGTTTGGTCTAACTACTCTCTTAGTGCCTGGGCTTTAACAGATAAAACAATATCAGTAGGAGCAACCCTTTTGGTTTTGAGAAGCATGTCATGGAAAAAAAAAAAAAAAGACAAACGGCTTACTCTTTTTCCCAAATGTCTTCTCTAAGGTAATCTTTTTAATTAGGATAATTAAATTCTTGTTTCAAAGGGCACTAAAGTGCACGCATTGTCGTAAGATTTCCTATGGAGTCTTTTCCTGCCTTCTGTCCCACATGGTGTCCAGTAACAGGAGAAGCACCCAGTGAGTCAGACATCGTGGTTACAGGTTTGTGGCCCGTGTCAATGCTGAGAAGAGGGAAACGGGAAAGGAAAACCTAAATTGGGAAACAGTGTCAGAGGGCAGGCCAAGATAAGGGAAGAACCAGAAAGCAGAGGAAAGGGGTGTTGTGTGGGAACCCAAGTCTTGCTTCAGGTAGGAAATGCCGGAGAAAAATACAGAACCATTTTTAAATTAAGGGCAGGTGAGCAGGGAGCAGAAAGCCAGGTCGACCTTTGCGGTTTTCTGCAGCCTGAGTTCAGTAATAGAAATTAGTGAGTGTGCCCTCTCCCCTGATTCATTACTGCTGTAGGCTCTTAACCTTTCCCAGCTCCATGTGTCTTGCAAAATGGACCCTTAATTCCTGCCATGTACATACTTATGTCACTGAGATTCGGGAAGAATATTGGGAGTTTGGTGGGGAGGGCAGGGTGAAAACCCAAGGCAGGAGCGAGTCAACCGGTGTATGTTTTGATATACGCGGGCTGTCTGGGAGAAAATCCAGCCGTAAGTGCCTCTACTTTCCATACGACAGGGCTGGGTACTTTCCAGACAGCCCTTGTATTGATGCTGCTCTGGTCTCCAGTGGCCTACAGCCCGGAATCAGTGAGACCAGGTTCTGGGATGAGTTTTCAGATGTGCCCACGAGCTCTCTTCTGCCCCATTGCTCCGTGCCAGCTGCTGCCTGCTCACTCCTGAGTGGGCCACAAAAAGTGCAGGTAAGAAAGTCAGTAGTTCTCATCTCAACTCCATGTCTTCTTCACAGAAGACAAGACACATGCTCTCCTTTACATTTTATTTCTAGGAGATGGTATATCATCTTAAAAGCCTTGTTTACTTTGCCTTTTTCTAAGCTTTGTGGTATTTTTTTATGTGCCATTAGTCAGTTATTGCATGTTGTCAGCAGTAACAGTCCCACCTAATGTATTTAATTTGTTTGAAAATCATAACACATCTTTACACACAGAAGAGGCAGCTTTTAACTTCATTGAAGACATCCTCTTTAAAAGTCCTTCTTTAAATCCCTAACCACATTGTTCTTGGTTTTCTTCCTACCCACTGACCAAGATCTGCTTTCTTCACTCAATATTTAAATGGTAGCATTTCCCAGGGCTCCTCTGGGGCTCTTGGCTATCTTCATTCTGATCACGGCTGCAGTTGACTTTTTCAACACCCACAGCTTCAGTTCCTAACCATATCTATACACCAAAGACTCAAAACTGCATTTACGTATTTTCCCTGTAAGATTTCTCTCCTACACACTAGACCTGAACATCCAAATGAATCCTGGGCATCACCACCTGTCCAAAAGTCACCTCACATTTGACAGGTTCAGAATGGACATGGCTTCCACCCTGCTCTGCCCCAACCCCTGACCCCCTAGACCCTGGTGATTGTCACTTCCTAGGTCACTCAGGTGAAAGTCTTGAGAGTCACCCTGTTATATCTCTAAATGAGTTATCAAGTCTTATGGGCCACACTCCCCATTATCTCTCCTACCTATTCCTCCTCGCCAATCACCATTGTCACGCCCTCATTTCAGGTATTTATTAAATCTCAAGAATTGCCCTCATAGCCTCTTAACCGGTCACACTGGTCCCAGTCTCATTCAAGGTGCTACCTTGTTTGACCAAAGCAGGAGATGGAACTGTCATCTGAGGGCTGATGGAGGAGCTGTCGGAGAGGAGGATGCCACCTTTTATATTCTTTAAAGATATGTCTTCATAGTCTTCATATACACTTTACTTGAGCATTATTTCATCACAGTGTTAACAACAGTTATGTTGATCTATTTCCTTAAATATGGTTGAAAAACGTGTGCAGGAGAAACAACCTGCCCCCCCCCCCCCGTGTTATACCCGTACATTTGCTTGCGGGCTTACCACCTTCTAACACATTCCACATTTCTCCATTGGCCAAAAGTGCTCTCTTGGCACTTCTGTTTCCATGTCCATCTTCTCCTACGTAAGCATGTAAGCTTCTTAAGGGCAGGACCATGTTATCTTAGTAGTCCCATTTCACCATGAGTTACTGCCATCAAGTAGATAGTCAATAAATATCCACTGATTTAATTCACTTGTGCAAATCCGATCATGCCAAAACCCTACTCAAAAATCCTTTAGGGGTTCCCTAAGTCCTCAAAATCTTGCTCAGAATTCTTAGCTCGGCCCACAAAGCTGTCATGCACTGGCACCTCCTTGCTTCCCTTCCCATCATCTCTCAGCATCCCTCCAGTTGCCTATGCCTGGACACACTTTTCTATTTTCTTTTTGTAATTTAGAACATAGCTCAAGGGCCACCTTGTTAAGACAATCTTTCCTGAAGCCTAAATCTTAGACTTCCCCCCTCCGGGCTTCCCTAAGCATCCTGGATATGCCTCACGGCTGCACTATCCAAAGCTTGCGCTCCCAAAGGCAGTGTGTTCCTGAAAGGCTGGCACTACGAACATTCTGACTGCAGCACCCAGGACAAAGCAAGAATCCAGAAAACATGGGAGGCTTCCGGAAAGAGGCTGTCAGTGACGTCTCGTTCCTGTTGACCCTGATCATTAGCCAAGAAGAAGAACAATTTAATGACAAGACAGAAAACACAGAAAGTGAGTGATGTGAAAACAAGGAATGGTGGAAGGGCCACAACGCAAACAAATTTGTCATTTAATACACCTGAAGATTTTTTAAAAAAACATTTACAAGATTATAATGGGTAGAAGAACAAATTTTACCCACATGAATTAACAAATTCATTTCTCAAATAACTACTGATGACGGCTAGCAGCATTCACCTTCACGGCCAGCACCCAGACGTTGACTGAATTATAAAATTAGTAAGGCGAAAGCAATCCAAGTGAGGTAGGTTACAGGGAAACACGAATACGACTTTTTTCTAATACTGAATGTGAACACACCCTTAAAACCGTGTTGGCCATGATTCGGACGAGGACCATGAACTGTGTAAATAAGAGAGGAAGAAGCCTGGAGTAATCTGGGATGCATTTTCTTCAACTTGTCTGGAATTTTCGGTTACCTCAGTTTCCTGACAAAGCTTGGCTGATGTCAGTAACAGAAAGTCTGTGTGGGCCAGGGGCAAATTTGGGTCTGAGGTGAGTAGGACTGTATCCTGCAGTTGAGAGGCAGTGAGAGGCATGAGCAAAGGTACAGTTTGTATTAGAGATTTTTAAATAAAACCAAAGCCATACGCATATGTCACAGAGCAGGTGAAATCTTGTCTGCTGCCCTCTCTGTTCTTCCACATGAAATGTAACTACTTCCTTGTCGAATCCTAAAAGTTTGGTTTTTGGTTTTTGGTTTTTACTGGTAAAGACTCTACCATAGATGCTACCTAAGTTCTTCACAGAAGATAGACTCTAAGATGCTCTACGTTTGTATCTTAACATTTTACGTGCCAGAACACACTGTGATCACCCTCTGCATTTAGAGAACTGTGAGTAATTACAAACGAGATCGCAGATACAATTCTTGTTGTAGGCAGCATACAATTATTTAAATGAAGTTAAGACAAACAAATGGAAGGTCATGGAGAGGCAAAAACAATATTTTGCCAATAAGAATCCTCTGTAAACCAATATATACAGGTGAACTAAATTTCTTCAGTTACAGAGACAATTACAAAACTTTTTTCCCCAGCCATTGTGACAGTGCCTGGCAAATTGTATCAGCCACTTTTGTCCCAGAGCGTGAAGCTTGCAGATCACAAAAGCATTTATCTAGGTTGAGAGAGAACATTCTTGGGGTCAGCATCGAAAGCTTCATTTCTCTTTGTACGGTGCTGAATGCACTGACCCCCAGCTTTCCCTGACACTTACTTGGTTTTCTCTTGAAATTGCTGATATGAACTGGTTCTCTCGTGATTTTGAGTTTTCTCCTAAAGTTAAGTACAATGAAACCAGAATATTTAAACGGAGGATTCTGGTATAATTTTCTTGTCAATAAAATGAGGGGTTGTAAAAGAGTCTTAGGCTCTTTCCTAAAAACATTATGACACAGGGGTGGTTGTGGTTAAAGGAATTTTCCCTGCTTAATACAAGAAGCTTTGTGGTCATGGGGAGAGCCTGCACTTTCTCATGAAAAGGCCAGCATTCCAGTCCCAACTCTGTCCCTCCCTAGTGATGTGACCTTGGCCAAGCTACATCACTAAACCTCAGTTTACTTATATTTAAGATGGGGATGATATTGATAACTATTTCACAGGGTGGTTGTGAGAATTTAGTGAGACAAAAGATGTTTAAAATAATTTGCAAATGGTCAAGATGGCAGACACTGATAAAGAGGCCAAGTGCACAGAGTTTATTTATTTCATCGACTCTCTTTTGGACTACCTTCCACCGTTGTCTTTCTTCCCTCTTGGGTTTGAGGGACACTTTCCTTTGGTAACTTATTCCTGTAGTTAGGTCCACAGAGAGTTCTCTAAAAGGAATGCAATGATTTTAGTACATAGAAACTTTCCAGGATGTAATTTTTAGGGGGTCAGGACAGTCTTAAATTCATCCTCAAAGAGACCCTTTGTTTCTTGGTGGGTGACAGCCTTGAATTGCCGAAAGAGGAAGGAATGCTTGACAATTATCAGTCTGAAGAGAAGCCTCGGAGCCTGAGAAACGAGGAGGTTGTTCTGTGTTGATTCTAGATATGTGGTGCCTCTGCTGCTCTAAATAGATAATCCAGGGTGATAATGAAGTAGTCACAAGGGTGAACCTTTGTAAAAGGCAGCCGAGGCACGGCGCACCATTTGAACCTTCCCGTTAGCCTTTCTGCATATTTTAAAGAGAGACGTAAATCATGAGATAGCCTTGCCTGTCAGATTAATCGGTCCATAAGGGGAATCTCTTTCCTAACTTGAGAAAGACTCAGGAGGGGAAGCTGCTGGAGATGAAAGCTGATGATCCAAATAGCAGGAAAAGGTTTCTCGTTTACGACTATTCTTTTCCTTCAGCTAATTTTAATTCTGATGAATAATAAGTTTTCTTTGGTACTTTTTGTTCCTCAAGTCTTTTTTTTTTTTCAGTTATATTGTTCGGCCAAGTATTTCTTAAGCTTCTGTGAAAACAACACTACGTATTTCTTAAGCCCATGTAAACAAACATTTCCATGAAGACTGGCTGGGAAAACTTACGTAGATCGTAACCTGAAAGACCATTCCTGTTATAAAAGCTGAAAAAGTTTTTGTACATCTATTAATAGGGAGGTAGATAGTATACAAGACTTAATGTTAATTAAAATAGATTAGAATTATGTTAACCCTTACCATCCTGTTCAGTAACTTTCTATTTCTCCAATAATCTCAACAGGTGGAGTGCCTTGATATATTCTGACGCTTGGATGGCACGATACATCTCCAATCCAATTGTTTTAAAATAGATCATTTGTAAACAAATATTTACATTAGTCATTATGCCAGACAACAGGAATAGATGAGGCATAGAAGCTCATGTGCAAACAGATAGTTACAGGGGCAACAGAGGGAAGGGACCCTGTGTCATTCTGTGAGACACAGGGAAGCCTTCAGAGAAAGGAGCTATTTGCATTTGGTGTTGAAGAACCCATAGCAGTTTCTCCTCTTTAAAATAAAGGGTAGTGCTCAAAGGCTTCCATGCCTTTGAGCATTCAAAGGAGTTTATAACTGAAAAAGTTCACAATCTTCCTTGAGCTTTCAGTTATAAACTCATTTGAATGAGACCAAAGTAGACTTTATACTTAACCAACAAATATTTTAAAAATCTATACTATAATAAATTAAATTGGATCCACCTTCCTCAGTATTATCTATTTTTTACAATTGTTAATGAAAATCTAAATGAAGTAGCACTGTTTGGGCACGATCTGTGTTGTTAATGCACACCACCTTGCATTCTAGGGGGAGGAGGAAAGAAAGCCACTTCACGTCTCCCCGCGCCCCATGCAGATAAATATGGCTGGAATGTAACCCTAGAAGCGGAGTACGTACCTGATTGATAGGTCATCTCCACTCAGATATTGACCTTTCACCTAAAACAATACCTTCTAGTGGCTTCCAGATGTAGATGCCTGACTGTTAGTAAGCAGTTAAGACAGAAACCTCATGTCCCACGAGATTTGAATAAATGGATGACTTACAAGAACATCATCTCATTATTACGAACAATACGAGAGAAACTTGAGGAAATAATTTAAGCATTTTAATGAAGTTGTTGTTTTATCTCCCCTTCTTGAAAATGGTATTTCGAGGTTAGCCTTTTTAACAGGAAATAGAAAAGCTTGACAAAAGGAACCACAACTGTCTATCTAAACGGCCAGCAGATTTGTATGGTGTCGAGCGATACATGTGTTCACCGCCCTTTACTGGTTAAACTGTATGTTATTATCAACTCCTTGTTTCCACTTCTAATTCTAGCAGAACTACTAATTCCTATAAACAGGTCAGTTGTCTAGCAGTTTTGAGCATGAATTTTTTAAAATGCCTGATCCCAACTTTATTAAACAGTGTTTTCCCTCATTCTTAATTGTAGCCCCTCAGGCACACATTTAACAGGTCTAGTATCATAAGTGGAGAGAAAAATTAATTTACCACCAATTCCAAATCACATATATTTATGCCATTTATGGTTTTAAAAAAGGACTGCTTGGATTAGGAATATCTATTTGTTATTAGTACAGTGTAATGAACCTACAGGAGTGATCATTGTAAGAATCTTCCCAAATTGACAAGTTAATCTTTTAAATCTAATTCATTTCATTAAAAATTGCTATCATTTGTGTACAGGGAAGATGTTTTCTGTATTGTGGATTTTGGGGGATTTTTTTTTCATGTCATTTTGGCTTAACCTTCATGAGAGTGTAACATTCCCTGTTACTGGCTGAGATCCACTGAGTCTCTCGTAGGTGTGGTAATGTTCCGGAGTGCTGAGTCATAGGATGTGGACACCGAACAATTTTAGATAATGGCCACCACCAAAAATGGCGTTCACCAGGAAACCATATCCAGATGCCTCCCACCATGTCCAAAGTCAAAGATAAAGCATCACACTCGTCATTGACTACTTCTCCCTTCTTTTCCTCCTCTTCCTCTTCAATATGGACTAAAAATAGACCGCTACTCTACTCCGTTAGGGTGTTATTTTTTTTCATCTGAAAACTTTAGTAGAAAAAAGTGCAATAAGGGTTCCTTTATATGGTGAGGAGGTCCCCAGGAAAGAAGTTTTTGTGATAGCCAGGCTTCATATGCTTTCTGCTTGAGAAACCAATAGTGTCACAGGGCATTGTGAGCAAGATTTGTCACCAAACCAAAAGTTCTGTGCTCTCATATTTAAAAATGAATCTAACAAGAAATATTCTGGGCAGTTAGGAATCCATACCCTAAAAAATTCTCTTATATTCTAAATCTAGATTAACAAGTAACATCCAAGTTGACTCATTTTCTTTTGTATAAAATGCTGATGTCTTTATTTTTAAAATACTTAACTTTTTCTATTCTCCTTCCAAACAAAGTATTAATAGTATATTTGATTTTATTTTAGTTAGATTTTGAGGCAGAAAAGATAGATTGATGCTATTATGGGTTTTAGTGAATCGGTATTCTGAGTAAAGAGTGAGTTTAAGGCCAGTCTCCTCTTAGAACCACATCTTTAGACCAAGGCATAAAGTTAAAAAAAACAAGAGAGAGAGAGAAAGGTTTGAATTTCTGCTTAATCTTGAGGGATCAAGAGAGAGAGAGAGAGAGAGAGAAATAGAGAGGGAGGGAGGCAGAGAGGGAGGGTGGGGGAGAGGGAGGGGGAGAGGGAGAGAGAAATTCAAAGAGAGAGAGATGGCTAGAGAACTGGGCAGACAGAGCACAGTAGCCATGGGATACAGGAGAGGTGGCAGGTGATCTACTGCTCTCCCTCAGGTGCCTCAGTACAGAACTTCAGGTAGTGAATAGGTCAGCAGCCTGGAATCAGTGGTCTAGACACAAGAGAAGCCTTGGTCTCTTCTATATATTAAAATTTGAAAAAATGTACAAAACATGGTTTGTATACATTTTAATATTTTGAAATTATGTATGTTTAGCAAATTAATGGTTCTAGCACACATATAAAACAACTGTATTATAATCTCATTTGCTTTAACTTTGTCAAAGGTACATATACAAGCAAAAGAATGGGATGTCCGGATAAGCTTTGGCCAATCGTGAGTCTCCTCCTGGATTTACAAGTGGAGTGGGACCTATTCCACTCAAACTGAGAATAGGGATAGAGTGTTTTCCAATGGAACTTTGGGCTACTGTGAAGAAAAGAGGGAATGGATGCTAAAGAGGCAATCAGAGACTCATGCTTAAAGCAGAGCCATTTCCCAGGTGAACTCATTCGAGAGGAAAGTATTGAAATGCATAATAATATCACAGTCTCCGGAAACAGCAGGTACAATCTGAGGAGAGGCTCTTTAAGAAGTGTGATGCCATGAAAACATTTAGGGTGACTGATGGTTCTCAAAATTTTCCTGTGAGGATGCCCGGTCGCACAGAGTTCCTCTGTGCAGAGCACTACTGCAGGCACGCTCGGATAAGTTAGGTGGCACGCTAGCCCGATCTCTACTCATTCCTCTCTTACCTAAGCCTTTGCTTTATACTAGAACACAAGTGAATGAGAGTGAAGATTTGTTTCTTTAACTTATAAATTTAGTAAAAGATTGTCAAACTTCAATGGTTAAGTGTTATATGTCACACATCCCTTAAGTAATTGTTCAAATTGATCAAAACCCATCAAGATGCCTAACCACAGGGGTTGAGATCTGATGCTCTAAAGTCAAAATTCTCTGAATCTGTGCAGGAGGTGTCATTCTAGAATGTTAGTGCCACGGAAAACTTGCAGCATATATTCTCTTTCCATCCCTCACCTAGGATTTGAAAAACTATTCAATCAAACCTTCTTCATGCCCAACTGGGATATTCTCTTTTCTGGGTCAAGGAAGTTTAAGGACTGGTTAGGGCTTCCCTTAAGGCTATAAGTGTCCCAGACTGAAAAGAGATTCTCACCACGTGTGTGTTAGCGTTCTCCACAGAAACAAAACCAATCGGATGTGTGTGTGTTCATATTTACCTATATTTTCATATAATATGCAAAAGTTTATTTTTAAAAACTGGCTTATGCAATGTATGGAGGATAACAAGTCCGAAGTCTGCAGAGTGACTCAGCAGCCGGGAACCCAGGAGGGCCAATGGAGTTCCAGTCTGAAGGCCGGCAGACCTAAGACCCAGCAAGAGCCACTATTCCAGTTCCAGCCCACCAGCAGGAAAAAGGCAACGCTCCAATGTACAGGCTAACAGGCAGGAAACATTCCCTTCTATTCCAGTGAGTGTGAGCCTAATTGCTTTATTCAGGTCTCCACTAACTGGATGAGGGCCACCCACATTATAGAGGACAGCCTGCTTTACTCCGTCTGCCAATTCAATCTTAATTTCATCTAAAAACACTCTCACAGAAACACCCAAAATAATTCCTGGCTAAATATCTGGGCACCCCATAGTGCAGTAATGTTGTCACATAAAATTATCCATCATATTCTAAAACATGGAGAAAGGTGCATAGATTTGAGAGTCAGACATATATAAATTTGAATCTCAAAGCGGTCTCTAGTTATGTGAAAATCTGAGTTTTTTAAACTCCTTGAATCTTAGTAGCCTCATTTGTAAATAGACTGATATACCTACCTCCTCAGTTTATGTGTGAGAATTCAGTTAAATCACATATGTATATAATAGATAAACAATAAAAAATGAGGCCCCTACCCCTGTTTTGGGGTCTAAGCATTTCACAAACTAGCTCATTTCTCTGGCAGAAACTGCTTGTGACAAGTTATTTCGTGTTTCACCAACATCTACTCCTCATTTCTCCCTCTGTCTAGAATTCTGATATTTTTCAAGTAGGAGATACCAAGGATCTAACTTACAGACAACTTAGAAAGATTATAACCTTCCTCAATTCCAAATGGATGAACCATGACCAACCTAAGCCAATCACAATGCACAATAATCCTGTTCACCAGATTCCAGTGGTCTAGGGGTGAACACGTGACCCTTCCTGCCAATGAAAGGGAAGGGGAATGATACTAAAGGACTTCTTGAAAAAGTTTCCTCACTGACAAGAGGCGATAAATGTGTAAAGAAACCGTCTTCTGCCTATTCTTTCCTACCTTTGAAATAAGTTCTGGATAGACAAGATGCTTAGATATAAAGTATCCACCCGGTGACTATGAGACACTCAGAAAGCAAAAACAAAAGATTCAAAGAGCCAGGGCCCTTGAAGGTATTTTTTTGTGTACCGTATTTCCCCTCCAGACATGCTGTCATATCATCTCATCTCATCTTATTCTTTAAGCCATTTTTGGTTGGTTACTCAGTTATTTGCAGCCCAAAGCATCCTAAATGACATGGAGGCTTTTGCCAGTTTTGAACAAAACATTTCAAATTCATTTAGACAGCAATAAAAAATTGAAACCATTAGGATATTAAGGTTACTTTTTTTGGCACTGGACACACCAAAAATAGAACCCTATGCCTTTATCACAGACATTTCTTCACACATGTATGTCAATAATCTTTGGTTGAAAGCCTCCAGTGTGCAAGACACTGGGATAAGCCACGGCAGAAAGAGAAGACTACAAAGATGAAAAAGACCTGGATCCTGTCCTAAAGGAAACTTACAGCCCAGTTAGATAGATAAAAAATAATAAAACAAAAGCAAAATCCATAGTTCTGGCCTTAAAAGGAAGCTGGAATCCATCTCTGTAAATCACTAATGCATGTACCTATCACATTTTACATTTTATTTTTACATGCCCAGAATCTTGAGCTAAACATGGAACAAAAAGAAAAGAGTAAAGAATGAGGTAGTAGAATAAAATAGAAGATGTTAAACAGGAGGGACTGAGTCACACTCTCACATTCCACTACGCAAGTTGGAATATTGGGGCAAATGTGATTGATGCCTTAGTATGCCTTAGACAGTGAGAAAGGCAGCTTGTTCTACCTGGCTTCCTTTTAGCTCAGGAGTTGGAAAGCCAATACTGAACTGAATTTCTAGGTTTTCTGGCTTTAGTACAATATAATCAATAAGACTCTGGCGATTTGTGTTAGACTCTTGTACTGGGTCACCAATTACTCTGTGTGTGAGTGCTTCAAAACGACAATCTTTTATACTACACTCCAAATGGGTTTTCATATGTAGAAATATGATGTACTTTGCTCTTTGGTGTTTAACACTTAACTAGACAGAAATGACTCTTCATCATCTACAAAATAGCTAGAGTAAGCCCAAGACAACTCCCCAAAGAAGGATAAAATCCAACATCAAAAGAAAGCATGCTATAGTGGATAAAGATTACAGACTTGGGAGCCTTAACAGATCTGAGTGCAAATCCTGTTTTTACTGTTTTGTTCATATGACCTTGGACAAGTTATTTTACCACTGAGAGCTTCAATCTTCTCATTCAGAAAATGAAGATAACACATCCTTCATAGAGTTACTAGAAAGATAAATGAAATGATGCACACTGACAGCAACTGGCCTTAACATGTATACTCAACAAATGTTACTCCTCTTCCCTTTATCTTGATTTTTATCTTGGATAGATTTTATAATTTTATTAGTACAGTTACCTCATAACTAGACAGTAGCAGTAACATAAATAATACAATGTGGCAGATCATCCCAGACTTACATATTTTTTTCATTGTTAAGTGCTTATCTGTAATTACATTTGATAAGGAGTAAGTTTTAAGAGAATTCACAAGACTTCAAAAAATTTACATAAAACCAGTTTGAGATTAGCTGGAAAATTCTTTGTTTTGTCTCTTTTGCAGAATGATATTCAATAACCATTATAAAGTGGGTACCTACTGTGTGTCTGCTGTTTTATAAGGCAAAGTGAATTAGAGGTGAGGATTCTTTACAAAAAGGAAAGGGGCATCTTCACTTCCCTGAAAGAGGTAGTAAAAGTTGAACTCTCTCCTTTTCTCTCCCATCTTTCTCTTTTCTTGAAGCCTATGATTGGTGTTTGTCCAAAGAGGAAAGTTAGGGCAGCTGGGTCTGGAAATCGCCATGGTTATTTTTGCCCCTCAGATTCCTGTGGCATTGTACTCTGTGGATGAGTCAGTGGGTCAGCGGTTACATGGCGAGTAGAAGGTTACTCAGCAGAATTTCACGAGAAAGAACGGATGCGGATTCTCACAGGGAGAAGTCAGAGCCAAGGACTGGATAGCTCTTTTCAGAAGGTCAGGCATGGCCGGCCCACGGGAGTGTGATAGCTCAGGCTGCATATTGGAAGAAGGTGAACCTTAGACAGCAAAACAGTAAGGGAACTACACTGAGAGAAGGGAGACACATTTAGCAGGGAAATTTTAAGGAGAAGCAGAGAAGTCTAATGATTTTTCAGAAGCTTTCTGTGTGATACATGATGTGAAACCCCTGTTTTAGCTCTTTACTTTTAGTAAATATCTTCATTATTCTTCCGGATCCCATAGTCAGACTGGAATTTCCCTGAATATGACAAAACATAGCATCCAGTCTGGGGGAGGATGGGTTACACATCACCAAGGTAGTTAGATAAATAGAAACAATATATAAGGAAAGATAATATTAGTAGACAAGGCCCAATCCCCAATACCATCACTTCCTGCCTGCTCCCTGTTTGAACTCTTCCTATTGCTTCCAAGAGTGTCATTGTGAAAAAATATAGAGCTTTTAGAGAAACGTTGAGCTCAGAAGTAGAGAAAAGAGGAAATTTTGAAAAGTAAAGTAAAAGCAAATAAAATAAAGCAAACACGGTAGAGGGAATTTAGCTGGTGGCTAATACTGCAGAAGGCCTAGGGTATCATTTGGTGTTTCTTTCTTTAGAAATTTCTCATTCCAAGAGAGAAGAAGGGAGGGGGCGGAGAGAGAGAGAGAGAGAGATGGAAGAGAGGGAAGAAGCCCTCACAAAAATGACCCTGGCAAAATCAAGGGTCTATTATTACTTCACTGATACCCATGTGAATTGGTGAGTCAGATGTCTACCTGTTGCCCAGAAGAGAACATTCTCTGATGATGGGGTTGGGGGTGGGGGTTGATTAGAAGAGACTGGGAAGTGTTTTGCTGGAGCATGAAGCAGATGGGTAGAGGTCAGTAAGGAGCTTAATACAACGAGGAAACCAGACACTGAGAGGTGAGGTTCTAGGAGGTAGAAGAGAAGGGAAATCATGAAAAGACTAGTCTCAACCTCTCTACTTCCTCAAGTGATCAGGCCTTTAGTTTCTGTATGCCCATTTGATAACTGTGGTTTTTAAGTGTCGGAGTGCATTAAAAAATACACAAGAAGCTTGCTAGAAACATATCTTTCTAGGCATGATACCCTAAAATTTTGATTTAGTAAGTCTGAAGTGAAAACCAAGGATGTGCATTTTTCTTGGATTCCAGGTGATTGTGATGCCGGTTTTCTTGGTAAAGTTTGAAAACTGGTGGAGTATGTGTCCTAGAAGCAGCTGATTCAATATAAATGTCCCATAGGAGATGGTACAGGGCGTATTAGGCCTATAGGGACAAACATGAATAAGCCCTCTTCAGGTACCATTCTATAAACGTCTACCCATTTTGGCCTACATACTTTAGACATAACCCTGATTTAAAATGTTGGTTCAAGTTCAGGTTTAGGTAGTTCACTATAGAATGGACTGAGTAGTTACTAAGTAGAGCTGCATACAGTGCACTGCTTACACACATGGCAATTACGAATAAGCCTCAGAGTCTTTCTTGGAAGTAGTTCTCAACAAGTATATCATAGCATCCTTTAATAGTATGCTACCAAACTTAGAACAGTGGGTAATTTTTATTTTTGTTACAATAATGTTCTTGATGTTATCATATTTTTCTGAGCAATACTGAGCTGAGTAGATTATATATTTCAATGCATAGTTCTAGGTAAACAATAGAATTAAAAGGTACAGCATGAGAGCAACCTGGGCTCTGTGAAAGTTGCATGTATTCTGGAACATGCAAGGAAATATTTAAGAGTCCCTGCCTTGAAAATATTCAAGAGTACTCAAAGTGACATGACAGAGGGGCTATTGAGTGTCATAATTATGGATAAGAAAGGAATCTGCCTGAGTGAGCTACCAAATACTCTAGAATCCAGATGTGTCTGAGAGCACCAAAACTCTCCGAACTATTACCTTACAGTGGGATTTGGTTTTTAAGGAACAATCATGTCTCATTAGAGTATTGAATACAACAACCTGCACAGATTCACGTTAGGCAGCAAAAATGGTGAGGAGTGGTCTAGGGGGAAAGCGGAAGAAGCAGAGAATAGACAGAACCAAAGCCAAGCTAACTAGGTTTCTAGGATGAAGGGCTGATTCCACAGATTTCTCTATCAATCTAGAATAACTTTGATGCTTAGGATTCTGATGAGTGAGGCAAAACATTAAAAGTCTCCAAGAAGTGATGATATTCACAATTAAGCAATCATAGCTAGCTTAAATAAGATTCCTGGAAATAGACTCTGAGTAGCAGAGTGGCGTGCAGATGGTCACTGGGAAGTGATCTCAAATGATAGACCTACGTGGAAGTGAGGACGGCAAGATTAGGCAGAGGGCGGAGTTGTCTTACAATTTGGTTCCAATTAAGTCTTTGGCTCATCCTACAGCGGGAGGCGACATGGGCATTTTGAGTTGTCCCAAAATGTGTGGAAAAGAAACTGGACCTTTGTAGTTCCCAATGAACCATTCTGGCCTTGGCCTCCCCCTTGGAAAGGATTATAACCTTGGACAAGGCAGTGCTCAGTGTGGAACACAGCTGTGAGCCTCAGCAGCTGATTTTCTCAGAAGCTGAAGATAGATATTATATTAGTCAGCTCAGACTGCCATAACAAAATACCATAGACTGGGTGGTTTGAACAATAGGAATTTATGTCTCACAGTTCTAAAAGCTGAGAAGTTCAAAATTAGGGTGCCAGCCAATTCTGTTTATGGCTGAGGACCTTCTTCCTGGCTTGCACACGGCCACCTTCTTATTGTGTCCTTACATGGTAGCGAGCAAGAGAGCAAGAGAGCAAGCTCTCTGTTATCTCCTCTTGTAAGAACATTAATTCCATCATGAAGACTCTACCCTCATGTTCTCATCTAAATCTACTACCTCCCAAAAGCCCCACTTCCAAACACAATCCTAATGGGGTTAGGGCTTCAACATATGAACTGGGGGGACACAATTCATTCCAAAGCAGGAATATTAATCTGAAAGAAGGGATCTGAGCAAAGCATGGTAATATCCACTACAATAATATAATTTGGGGTACAATTTAGGGTGGAAATTCTTGAATGGGGGCTTTGTGGCAAGACTAATGAGAAATGGTAAACAAAGACATGTCTTGGCTCCTGATAATAAGTGTTTGACAGAGGTTGAAAAGTTACCATTCCCTTAGGAAAACAGGCTGGATTTGGATGGACTACCATTCCCAACAGGAAACTGGTGACTGTCTCAGGAATTGAGATAAAGCCTCTTCCTAAAAAATAGGAAACCACATTGATGTAATCATCAATGGGAGAAGGCAGTTGTTCAATAATCTTGCATATAAGCAGGTACAAAGGGAAAGATCCTACATTCCCCAAATACAAGGCATAATAGAGCAGTAGAAGTAACTCCAGATCTCTGAAGGGTCTGAGTCTTGGGCCATTGGGTTATTTGTAGCCACTTCCCTGAAACTGAGCTATTATATTAATTGCAAAATTCTCATTCAATATCTATGGTGGCTAAACGTTCAAACTTCTTCAGGGGTCCTTAAGCATATGATCCACAATTATCTTTGATCATTGGTATTTATATATGCGATGCTCCAAAGGTGAAGATGTGGAAGTGTGACACCAACACTATCTACAGAATGCTGTGTTCTAGTGCAGTAGGAAGGTTTTACAGAACTTAGCTGAAAGCAGATTATAACTGTTAAGGCTGACTGAAGTCACCAATCCCCTTTCATGGATCAGAACATATGCCCATCTCCTGGCTCATTTGTCTGAATTCTGAATTGAAAATCTATAAAGCTGTGCCTTAAAGAAAATGAATCAACAGTTTGCTCCATATTTAACTACGTGTAATGGAAGATAACCCAAAATATTACATTGCTATGATTTGGAAGATGATGTTAATTATCTATTTCCCCTTCAAAATAATCCATGTTTTCCTCTTGATTTTGAAGGTTAGTTGTCTTAAATGCTGCTTTTTCTTTCCTAATGAGTCCACCTCCACCCCCAGGTTCACTCAGGAACTTTCTGTGAATTTAGTAACATTTGAATTTTGTAGTCAGAGCACAATTGTATATACAATTCATTCTTACAGTCCTTGCCTGTCTTGAAAAAGCCATACTCATATGCCAGTCCTGAGTTATCACACCAAGAATTTGTAATGCCAATTAACTAAAAATTTCCATCTTGTATGAAGATTTATGATTACTCCAGTGATGTCTTGATTTGCTAAAATGCAAGCCCTGAGATTTCTAACACAAGGTGTGTCTTCAAGGATGAAAGAGTAACTTCAGGAAAATGACATTTAGCTCATCCTTTTCTGTGCTGATTATTTGAAAAGAAACACTTCTCAAGTAAAATTCAAGTCATGCATTCCTTTTCCCTTATGTCATTCATATGATACATTTTATACTTTTAATTTTACAATAATTTATAAAAAAATATTCAAAGTAATTCTGATGTATATGGGGAATGCCATCTTTAGGTCAGTGTTTCTGTTGGCCAGGAAAAAAGTTACATGGCTTGTTTTAATAATAGTATCTTTTACAATGCAACAAAAATTAAAACCCTTATGTGTAATGTAACTAGAGCAATGATTATATGTATGGAAAAGATCATCTGAACATTTATTTAAATTACATAATTTATAAATTGCTAGAATATTGAATGACATATATGTGACTCCTATATAATTATCTGCTCAGACTTATGTGAAAAATGGGGCCAATAGGCTAATTCAGAAGAATGCTGTGAGTTATGTTTACCTTGAACAAATTCTCCCAAAGATTAGGTATTTGTGTATAAGAATAAATAATTACTAAAACATTCAATTGTATCTCCATGGCTAAACTACATAATTCAGCAAAGAAAAATATGTTATTTTACCCATGGAAAAGATTATGTGATGATGAGATTTGTTTTTCCCTATATGTCCCCTCCGTTTCACTCTTTTTGAAAGCAAATGATAATTCCTACGTTTGGCAATGTTTCTCCTGTCTTATTCTCATCTAGACCAAAATTCCAGTCGTGGTGTTCAGAAAGGGAGAATGTCTCAGAATGAACTTCGCAGGTAATCCCACTGATACTTTACCCGTAGGAAAGTCACATTTATTGAGCCAGGCTTGTACTTACTAATGTTTTGATACTTCATTAATTAATTCATTAATTCATTCAGTAAGCACTTATTAAATGTCTACTATTTGCCAACCACTGGGAATACGAAAAGAATGTAGCAGATTCCATAAAGAATAAGGCAGGTTCCATAAAGAATATGGTTCTCTAATCCAGATTATTCAATCTCACAGAAAAGTATTCGTATTCATTTTTATTTTGAAGATAAGAAAACTGAGACTCAGTTTCAATGACTTGCCCAAGTCCAGAGGAGTGTTTCCACTCAAGTCCATCAGACTCCAAACTCCATTCTTGCTTTGTTGTCTTTTCCTTGTTGCAGGATAAAATATTTTTACACTCTATTTGGAGTGCAATGGTGGGAACTGAAATGTCAGTAAAAGTACTCAATGTTAAAATGCCATGATGTATACTCTAAAAACTTTTCCACTTTCTATACTGCTTATATAAGTGATACCTACAGATGGTTCTTTGCCTTCCCCCAAAATTAGGAAAACTGAGAAAAGAGTACCTTATCACTATCAATCTAGGAGTCATTTGTCAGTGCTAGTTTTCACAGGAGCCAAATCTGAGTAAACCATAACATTCGGACTCAAATTTAGTCAGGGCTGGTAATCTTTAAGAATATGCTAGTTGAAGTCCTTAAGTGTGAAGTCCGCTCAAGTGAAGTCCAAGGTCACTACTTCATAGTTCATTTCTCTATCCTGAGGATTCTCAGTATGAGTTTTTATTTTCTGTGCATAAATGCAAATGCTAGATCAGGGCAAGCATTTAGTTATACTGTGTGTGTGTGTGTGTGTGTGTGTGTGTGTGCATGCGTGTGCGTGCGTGTGAGTGTGTGTGCGCGCATGCGCGCGTGTGTGTGTGTGCGCGCACGCGTGCACGTGTGTGTGTGCGTGCGTGTGAGTGCGTGTGTGTGTGTGTGGCGGTGGGGGGGTGGGTAATTTGAATGATTGACCTGGGGCTTGGCCAAAGGCCAAGTGCATTGGAAACTCCCCTCTATGCTGTGCAGTTTTAGGCTGTGGCCATCTTTGGAATTTCCCCCCAAAAAACCTCTCTGTCATGGCAGGAATGTAACAGCCCCTTTTCAGAATAGTATACAAAGTCAGGTTGTCAAAGTGAGTATGAGATAATTTGCTTTACATCTTGATTTCTCTATTCTACTGAAATCCTTCCTCGTTCTTATTTTCTATTTGCATATTCTTAAACTTTTCTCTTTGCATTTTGAAGTCTTCTTGTAAAAGTCTTTGCATTCTCCCCAAAATGGTGCACTCACCATTTCCTGACAGTCTGTGTCCCACAAAATTCTAGGTACTTTTGGTTTATTATAACCAAGACTAAAGAGAAACTTTCTAAATAGTATCTGAAAGGCTTCCAAAGTATTATAAGTTACAGACTAAACGTTTTGTCAAGTACAATGACACAATCGTGTTTCCAGCAAGCTATTCCTTGGTTAAAAGCTGAACTAAACGTAGTATGAAAACTAGAGGCATTTATGGATGGATTTTTTCTAGACAGCCTATATACATATGACATGCATATTCAGAACAACATATTATGTGTATTAAAGTTGTTGCTAAAAGCACCCGATAACCAGATTTTATTTGTTGTTCAGCATAACTGTTATGAAAAAGAAAAACAACACTCCTCGGTCGAAAGGTATCTATCTAAATTATTCAAATTCTTTTATTTTCCAAATAGGCCTATTACTTCTATATGTACTAGAAAACTAAAAGGATATTCAGAAATTACTAGTCAAAAACTATCTGTGACCCAGATACTATTTGGATTTGCATGACATGTTTCCAAAGCAGTCCGGGAAAGCCCACAAATTCAAAGCAGCTCTCTATCCTCACCCCATTTCTGCTGAGTCCAGGAACCTTATTTCATTTCCTGCATGGTAGGCATTTTTTAGGGACGAGGTAAGCCATGACATCTGTACTGCTTTCTGAGTCACTGTCGTGAAATGATACATGCTTGGGTGTAGTACAGCTACTTTGTTCCCAGAGAAAACAAACAAACAAAAGTCAGCTAGGAACCCGAATTTTGCTAAAAAAAAAAAAAAAAAAGACAACATACAATTCAATTTTTAAATTTATTTTTAAAAGACAAGTCACTCAGCTTTTACATTTCCAAATGATACTTTCTAACCCTGAGGAAACATTTTAAATGAGAGCTTTTACTTTGTATACCTCATTTCAGGCACATGCCATAGTTTGTGAAGGAAACTTGTCAGTCCTCTTCTGAGAAGGTCTGTCTCTGAGTGATTGAGACATAAAGCTCCTCTTTTATAGACAGACTAGGCATGTATTCATAGAAAAAAAAAACTATAATCAAATAACCTTAAAATTATTTTATCATTTTTATCTATATAATGGATAAATATTTATTGGCTTTATTCACTGTCATACACGATAGTGGCTGAAATTCTGGACATTTATAAAGAGTAAAATATAGTTCTTGGCCTCATAGAACTTACAGTATAGCATATGGGGATGAGGATGAGACATGAATACGTGTCCCTAACTTTAATAGAATAGGAAATTGCAAATAAAGCATAGAGGACATCAGGGGTGGAAGATGAAAATATGTCTCCTACTAGTTAGAATATATTTAGGAGAGTAGTCATATTTCTTAAATCTTTAAAACAAGAAATGAGAGCCACAAGTGTTATTGGAAAATTCTTATAAGAACAACAACAACAAAAATTAAGCGACTGATTAATCTTACCTTCCTCCAAGGTAAGAAATAAAATTGGGTTGAAAACTGCTATCAAGTGCTTACATTATGCCAGGCATAGTTGAGATATTAAATCCCCTAATCATAATAATCTTAGTATCATTTGCTTCATTTTTAAGATGAACTGATGAGAGGAGAGGTCAAGTAACTTGCCCAAGGTCTCGCAGATAAAAAATGGTAGATTCAGAATTACAACCAAAGTTCAGCCAGCTTCAGCTAAGTGGCCTTGAATAAGCAAAGTCTGAGGAGGAAAGGAAACACAAGGCATGTGAAGCAATTTAAGGCTTCAATAAGCAATCTAAGCCTACCAAGTTTAGACTAGGTTGCACTGTGGTAGCAGTACCCACGTCTTGGTGGCTTATAGCAACAAAGTTGCATGTCAGCTGAAGGTGTGCTGGGGCCCTGCAGAGCGTTGTCTTCACGCTGGGGTCCAGGTTGGAAGAACTACCCTTATTTTAGACAGTGCAGCTCTCGTGGCAGGAGGGAAATCCCCTTAAAGCTTTTGCTTAGAATGGCACAAACCGCTTTTGCCCTCATTTTGTTGACTAAAGTAAGTCGCATGGGCAAGCCTGGTGTCAGTAGGGGAGGGAGGTGTAGCTCCCCTCAGGGAGAAGCAGCCAATACTGTGAACAAGAATGCAGTCTATTACCGTCTTTCCCTTTTGGTCGCGTAATACCACTCTCTCCTGTCTGCACCATATATTTACCCTGTTTCCAAAAGAGACAATTCAAAATTCCTATTTATTCATGGGTCTAGGCCCAAAGTTCAGGGCCTTATAATAGCCTCTATGTCAGATCTGGGTGTTGTTCATTTTTGTTCCAGAGATTTATAAGTTAAATCATGAGTTATTTGCCCCCTATACACCCAACGTACAATGGTGGAACAAGAGAAGGTAACCTCAATAAAGATTTCCACGTGAACAGGGAAGAAGAGGAGACAGATGACAACTTCTGGGTCACGGAAATTTTAAGATTCTACTGGGCAGCCACAGTTAGGGGTTCCCAGTTCGAGTCACTACAGATCTGGGGTGAGCTCGATCTGCAGGATACAGTGACAAGTTTTGAACTGGAAACAAAAGTTAAGGTTGATTTTCGTTTACCTGGACTAGACTTTTAAATAATTGAAAGTGAGTCTTAATCTGGTACAGAGAAAGAAACTAAAAGCTCTGTAGATCACTTGAAGATGTTTTATGGGATAGAGACGGGAAATTCAACAGGACACTAGAGCAAACAGTGACGAGAGGAACTGCAAAATCACTGCATGTTTGCACCTAACTCTACAGAAAGTTCAGACTTTCTGTAAAACCAGAATTGGCAGATAGAGGTGGGGGAAAATCCAAGATGACTCCATTTTCTATCCTTGATAGCTGGGAAAACAATGATACTATACATAGACATTGGGAAATGTAGAAAACGGATCTCAGCAAGCAGATGACGGCTTCAGCTTGGGATACTCTAGATTTGTTCAGTACACTGAGCCAAACATTACGGTCAAGAGAAAGGGAAAGAGCAGTTATAAGAAATACATTCAGACTCAGGGAGCTCACAGTGGATTGGGTCAGGTGAGACTAACATACGAGGAGCAAGGGTGGCAAGATGATGTTTGGATGTGGTTGTCTAGCTGCTTTGCGTGGAAGTGGAGGTCTAAGACACTAAGTCCCTCTTTTCTTGAGTGGCGTGGAGTCAGTGCCCTGTTTATCTCCATACTACATTTATCACCCCTAAATAATGTCTTCTCCAACATCTGGCTAAAAACCCCAAACGTCAGTGTTTCAAAGCAGCCCTCTCTCGTTGCACAACATACAACCCTGATTGCTGAGGAATATCCTTGAACAGGCAGTTCTCAAGGACAAAGGAAAAAATGGGCAGAGTGCAATGGAAATAACATCGATGGCCTCACCACCTAAGCCACAGGGAAGTCTAGATAGGTACATGTCTGACTGAATCGCATGCCATGGATAGGTACCCTTGGACCACCACACTAAGAATCTATTTGCTGTCATGGAATAGTTCATTTTTTTTACTCTTATTTTCCAAAGGTAGTCAAAACTCAGTGTTATCATCTGTTCTATACCACACCATAATTATTTTTCAAAAACATGTTATTTGTGTTAATATATAATAGGTTTATTCTTATTTTAATAAAAGAAAAGATTTTAATATTTTATGTAATTAATACATTATTTAATATAATATTAATAATATTTAATATATTGTTTAAAATAATAATAATTTAAATGTCTCTGCTTTAATTTCTAATACAGTTAACAACAATAGCTATAACCCAGATTTTATTTTACTTTTTCTTTTCAGTTTTATTGAAGAGCAATTCACAAATAAAATTGTAAGATATTCAAAATGTGTATCATGATTTGATATGCATATACATTGTGAAAGGATTTCTTTCATCTAGTTAATTAACACACATATTTATCTCATTTCTTTGTTTGGTAAAAGCATTCAAATTTAATATTTCAGCATATTTCAATTATATAATATAGTGTTATCAACTATAGTCACCATGTTATACATTAGATCCTCAGATATTATTCATCTTATAGCTGAAAGTTTGTACCCACTTACCAATTTTTCCATTTCCCCACCCCTAGCCCTTGGCGACCACATTTCTGTACTGTTTCTATAAGTTTGACTTTTTATTTAGATTCCAAATATGAGAAATTCTATGCTGTATTTGTCTTTCTCTATCTGGTTTACTTTATTTAGCATAATATCCTCAAGATCCATTTATATTGTTTCAAATTTCTCCTTTCTCATGGCTGAATAATATTTTATTACATATATAATAATAGAATGAATTCCATTCATTTGTTAATGGACACTTAGGTTGTTGCCCTATCTTGGGTCTGCTGAATATTGATGCAGTGAACATGGGAGTGCAAATATCTCTTTGATACTCAGTATTTGCTTTTTTAGAATATATATATATACACGGATAGATATAGATATAGATATAGATATGTATGTATATATATGTATCTATATATGTAGATATAGATATAGATATAGACCCCCAGAAATGGGATGGCTGAATCATACGATAGTTCTATTTTTAATTTTTTGAGAAACCTCCATAGTAGCTGCACCAATTTATATTCCCACCAACAGTATACGAGTTTCCATTTTCTCCACGTCCTCACCAACATTTGCTAATATTTTGATGCTAGCCATTCTAACAAGTGTGAGGTGATATCTCATTGTGGTTTTGATTTGTGTTTCTCTGATGATGAGTGATGTTGAACACCTTTTCTTGTACCTGTTGGCCATTTGTATGTCTTCTCTGGAAAAATGTCTTTTAAGTTCCTCTGTATATTAGTATCAAATGGCTTGGGTTTTTTAAGGTATGGAATTATACGAGTTCTTTATATATTTTTTATTTTAACCTCTTAATCAGATGTATGATTTGCAAATATTTTCTCCCATTCCATAGGTTGTCTTTCATTTTGTTGATGATTTTTTTTACTGTGCAGAAGCTTTTTAGTTTGATATAATCCCACTTTTTTAGTTTTGCTTCTGTTGCATTTTCTGTGGGTTCAAATTCAAAAGTCATTGCCAAGATGGAAGTCAAGGAGTTTCTTCCCTAAGCGTTCTTCTAGGATTTCAGGTCTTAAAATTAAGGCTATAATCCATTTTTAGTTTATTTTTGTGTGTGGTGTAAGATAGGAGTCCATTTCATTTTTTGCATGTGACTGTCCAGTTTTCCCAACTTTAACCTATTTTTGAAAGGTTCTTAGGATCCTTATTAAATTTTAGAGTTTGAAAAGATCCTGAGACCAAAAGTTTGAGAACATTTGAGTTGTATCATTCACTCCTCTTGTACAGCCTGCATATCAATTACTGCCGCCACTGCCTACAATGTATCCCGTATCTACAAGGATAGCATTAGTTCTACCTCAGCCATGGACGAGCACTTGTGTTTGCGAGTGACAGGAGAGCCCACTGGAGTCAAAGTATCCTGAGTACAGAGACTGTGTCGTTTTCATCCCTATATTCTCAATACCTATACTCAAGCCTCACACATGGAAGTTGCTTAATTTAAAAAGTGTATACAAATGTAAAATAAATTTCTTGGTTTGCTTGACGTTCAAAAGATGATCTGAAATGATATTAATGACACTAAAATGAGAAAGCACTGAAACGACCTACCACCAATAGACTTGAACAGACATCAAATAACATTATGTTTTAAAATACAGCAACAATAAAATAGTAATAGATAACCTTGTTTGCATGCTTCATGTGTCAAACACTGAGGTAAGAACTTTACATTCATTAACTCATTTATTCCTGAAAATAACCAAGGGTGTTATTATTCTAATTTAACAAACAAAGATACTACTGATAGTTGCAGAAATTAAAACACACAGCTTGCCTAAAGTCACACACAGAGCTTGGCTTCTGACTCCACCAGAATATGCTAACCTCTCTAAAATGACAGGAACTATTTAGAGGCTTTATGTCTATTATGTCATCCTATTCTCACAGCAACCCAGAGAGTCACAGATTATATTTATAAATGTGGAAACTGAGACACAGAAGAGCCCTGCAAATTACATAAGGTCTCACATTAAGTGGGTCCCACCCAGAAGCATCTCCTACTTGGGCATGGAATCATTGTCCCCCAGGAAATTTATAAATTTAGCAGGCATTTCAGTTGAACCAATACTTGCTAAGTCTGTGTCCCAGTGGCAGCCTGAGACGGAACAGAATATCCTTCAAGGACTAGAACCCTATTCGGAACAACAATTAATAGATACTTTGAGACCAATTCTTGATGAGTGAAACTGTACATATTAGGTAAGGAGAAAAGCTAGTTGTGTGCAGGATGGGAAGTGAGTGAGAGGTGATTTATGGTAGAGAAAGAGGGGAAATGTGGGAAATAGAGGTGAGAAAGCCCGACTATCCCTGTCCATAGCAATCCTTTTTTTTTTTTTTTTTTTTTGGTAGTTCCCTGGCTGGGAAACAAAAGCAATCTTTTCTTTTAATGAGGTATGAAGAGAAGCAAACAGGAGATCAAGAGATTGGGTTTGTGTTTTAGACTTTTGAGTAACATTACCTGTATGGCTGAAGGTAAATTGCAGTACTCCTAAATCTGTTTTCTGTGAATAAAATAAGGACGTTGGGCTAGATCAATAACTTCCCATTTTCTCTCTATACCCTCCCCAGTCTTACTACCAAGGGATTAAATTCTTAATACATTGTGTCTTTCCAGAAACAGCATTTAATGTATATATGAGCTACACACATGTATATACATATTTTTACACAAATAAGATTATACTATACATATTTTTCTGAAACTTGCATTTTCTACTTAGTAATAGATTTTGAAGACCTTTCTCTAACAATACATACAGATTTATTTTTCCTTTAAACACAGCTATTTAGTATTCCATTATATGGAGACACTGTAATTTATTTAGACAGATCCCTATTGAAAGACATTTAGGTTGTTTCTAAAATTTTATTACAAACATGTCATGGTAAGCCTCCTGGAACAATTTAAATCTTCAGTGTTTGGCAGAGAATACACCATTCTTGGTGGAGCTCCTTAGGCATGACCGTGAAGCCCCAGGGTTCCAGATAGCACACTTTGAAAATCACTGATCAAGATGATCTTAAATTTCCTTTTATCTCAATTAAGTGCAACTCCTTTACTCTCTCGTGTTTGTTTCTCCCACACATTATTTTGCAGTGTCTCCTCACAGTTTCAAGTGAGTCAATATAGCTTGTTTCTCAAGCCAGATTATAATCAGTTTGAGGCTACTGACTATTTAGCCTCTTTTTCTGCAGCCCTCAAAGCCTTAGCATAGCACTGAACAAGGCATAAGAAGTGCTCAGTAAGTGTACACGTTGAGTGGTATTAGAAAAGAATTGAATTGGTAAAACAATTCCTAGCTATACTTCTCTGTCCATTGTGCTCATCAGATAAAGTGTGAGTGCCTGACAGTTAACCTTGATTCCAGTACAGGGAGCTTCCGGGGGTTCGATGCAGTTTAACTGTCAGTCAGAGAGGGATGTGAGGTAAACTGGGCAATCCCTCCATGCATGCTTTGCATGTTTAGGGTTACCCGCCATGTACAACTCTGCAGGCACTATTCGTGTTACATTTTATGTAAAAGGCACCTACTAGAGCTGAGTTCCAACTGGCTGACTTCACATAGACTACAATATACGAGTGAATTGTGTCCCCTAGGGTTGTAGAGGACATTGGTGAAATGCATATGCCGTTTGCCTCCATTCTCAGGAATTTTGTTCCATCCATCAGTCTTTCCAGTACTTGAATCTGGAATTAGTCCTCCCTATTCTACTTGTTCGATGAAACCTGTTAAGTCTCTTTCACGTCATAGCGGTGCTGCCCATCACGGTGGTGAATAGCAACCCCTTGCCTACATCACATCTCTCTTTCACAGGTGAAGGTCTTTGAAAGTGTAGTCTACATTCCTGTTCTCGAATTTACAATCACTCCACTGCGTGATTTTCGGTTATTATCTTACTCTCTGTGACATGAGCCACTATTTGCCACCTTGACCTTTTAAAAACTCTCCTTCCTTCCCTTTTGTGATGGCACCTTTCCGTAATTTGTCTCTGAGATCAAGATCTCTGTTCACCTCTCAGGCTTATTCAGGAGCCCTTGTCTCTTGACTCAGTCCTTACATCTTGTCTCGCAAAGCTTTGTCCTCTGGCTCTGTTATTTTTGGTCCAGTTTCTTTCCGATGTATTGGCCTTGACTTTCCATTTTTTTCCCATTTATAACATTTAGTTATCAAGTTTAGTCAGTTCTAACTCTTACATATATCCAAATTTATTTGACAGTCAGGGTGTCCAACCTTTTGGTGTCCCTGGGCCACATTGGAAGAAGAACTGTCTTGGGCCACACATAAAATACACTAACACTAACGATAGCTGATGAGCTAAAAAAGGGTCAGTGCATAATTTCCATAATGTTTTAAGAAAGCTTACGAATTTGTGTTGGACTACGTGTAAAGCTGTTCCAGGCCACATGCGGCCTGTGGGCAATGGGTTGGACAAGCTTGGTTTACGTCTTCTTATCCTCCTAGTCACTCTCTAGGTAAACCATTATCTTCCTAAATTATTACAACAATCTCCTAAGTGCACTCCTTGCCTCCAGTCTAGTTCTGTCCAATTTATAGTGCTTCGGGTGAACTTTCTAAAATATACACCTGCTCAGATATTCAGGTGTCTAATGTTTTCAATAGTTTGCTATACTATTCAGGATCAGGTCCAAATACCTTCGCTTAGTACTGTTGAAAAACAAAAGTCAACCCAGTTAATTTGAAAATCAATGTGGCTTTGTTAAGTGATTTCTGGATCAGGCAGCATCCCATCCAGGAACTAGATGGGCACACCAAGGATTATAAAAAAATGAAAGGTTTTTATAGGAAAAATGATGGGGCAAGGGAACTTTTAATAAAAGAAAATAAATTATTTTTAGAATAGGACAATTTCTTTTGTGGGGGGAGGCAAGAGGTTTTTTTTTTGTTGTTGGTGGTGTTTTTTGTTTTGTTGTTGTTGCTGTTTTTATTATGCAGATTGCCTCTTCTTTCTATGGGAGGGGGGTGATGTAGAGACCATGTAAGAAATCACCCACTGATACTTGACCAAAAATTCAGGACTGGTTAATTAAGATTATATTTCTGAAAAAGGTCAAAATAGCAATTAGGTTGGATATTAAATCTAGGTTTGGTATCATGGGCTTTAGCACAAGTTATGCCACCTTGGTTCTGCAATTTTCTCCTTAAAAGTACAAAAAGTCTTCCTTAATCTTGTCCTGTTTATCTCCCAGCTTTATCTCCTACCACCTCTTCCATTTCAGCCTCCTTATATTTACACAGTGAATTTCTTCTGGGAATATCATTTCTCATCTTCCTCTACTTTTCCCTGTCTTTACTTCCTTCTTTGTAACACCGATTTTGATTATTCTTATACATCAACCGCAAGCAGCCTTCCTCAATCCCCAGTTGAAGCCACCTCAAGCCCCGATCTCATTTGACCTCTCTCAGTCTGTGCTCACACAGTTCTTGAACTTTCTCTTAGTATTTGCCAGTGTGTGGTGTAATCACTGATGGGTCTTTCTCCTCGTACTAAATCATAAACTTCTTAATGTCTGTTTCTACTCTGTATTTCTAGTACTTAGGACAAAGAATAAATATTGGTTGGATGAAGGATAAATAAACTGTATTTTGATGGAGTTATTTTGAGGAAGAGTGCCTGTTTTTGCTAAATCCGAATATCCAAATCTTAAAAATTTAATACATGAACCTTAATTTTTTTAATTATAAGAACAACAAGAGTTAGAGAATATACAAAGAAAAGGAAACATTGATGCACTGTTGGTGAGAATGTAAACTAGTAAGCTACTATGGAAAACAATATGGAGATTCCTCAAAAAAGTAAGAATAGAACTACCATCTGATCCAGCTATTCCACTTCTGGGTGTTGATTCCAAGAACATAAAAACACTAATTTGAAAATATATATGCACACCTATGTTCATTGCAGCATTATTTATGCTCCATTATGCAGCATTAATAGCCAAGATCTGAAAGCAACATAAATGTCCATCGAGGGATGAATGGATAAAGAAAATGTGACACACACACACACAAACAAATTCACACATAGTGGAATACTACTCAGTCATAAAAAAGGTAAAAGTCGGGTTTTCAACAACAGGGATGAACCTTGAAGGTATTATGCAAAGTGAAGTTGGATGGAAAAAGACAAATACATGATTTCACAACTATGTGGAATATAAAAACAAAACAAACAAACAAAAACAAACTCATAGAGGCAGACAACAGATCAACGGTTACTAGAGGGGTAGTGGAGTAGAGGCGGAGTGGAGGCGGGGTGAAAGGGATCAATTGCGTGGTGCCAGATGGAAACCAGCCTTTCTGCAGTGAGCATGATGAGTATGATGTAGTACACCTGAAACTTACATAATGCTATCAACTGTTACCTCAATAAATAGTTTTTTTCTTTTCAAAAACTGTGCATTTAGTTATACTTGGTGTAAAGTGCTTTAATGCAAATGAAAATTAATTTTTAACACATTGCTTCTTCTAGTTAACCCATCTCCGTTATATTATTAAAACAAATATGGTCGATAAAGTTATTTTGCTCTAGAGAAAAAAATGAAGCTAATGTCTCTGCTTGTAACGTTGCTAACTGAGTCAACAAAAAGTGATCAAGAGAACGTTGGGGTGGGGGAATCTTATTAACATCTTTTTCTAAAATAAAATGAGACTTCTCTTTTTTAGTATTTACTTTGGTCATCTATGTATTGTTTTATTCTTCTTTTACTGAACTCATGCTTCTGCCTTGAACTCCTTATCTCTCTAATACCTTCTCTGGAGAGCTGTTATTTTCTCTCTCACTCCACCGTTTTCTTTTAGGTTTTCTAAGTCAGTCTCCTCCCCGTGCCTGTCCAGGTTCCCCAGGCTTTACTTGGCCCCCTGACCCCTCCTTCCTCTCCCAGGACTGTATTTCCCCTGCCTCTTATTTGCCTCCCAGCAACCTAAGCAGAACAATACTGGAAGTGGGACTGGCACTCTGACAAAGGGGAGAGCAGTTGGAAAGAAAACTTTACTCATCAAGAAGGAGGCAAGTATCTTAAAAATATCTGTGGGAAGGTGTTTGCTAAATCATCTGCTTCTTCAGATGTGGAACGTTTAACAACATGGTTTCCACTTTGGTGGAGGTGGGCAAGAAGCGCCTTTCCGGGCCGGACGATGGAGCAGATGTGAGGAATTACAGGCCTCAATAACTTAGACTTGAATAAAATTCAAGATTTCTCCCCCTTTATTCATGCTGTTTCTTTCTTTCTGAAAGCCCCGGTGCAGGAATTCAAAGGGCCGAGTCCTGCCCTCAGCTGTGAGTCATGACTCCCACTGAAGCCAAGGAGCTCATATGTATGTATTCAGAGGAAGTATTGGGCCTCAGGGACACAGATTAAATAACAACAGCCCAGTCGTTTGTTTGCTTATTTGCTTAAACCTTTATAAAAGAAGCAAGAGGCCTGCGGTACCTGAATGCCTTTTTATAATCACTTTAAAAATACACAGTAGAATTTAAATTCCCACAGTAGATCTCCTGCATTATAACACAAATAATAACAGTCTATCTTACCCTGTGCCCCAAGTCCGGGAAAGAGTCATAGGAAAAGAGGCAGGAATGAATTTCTAACGTGCCAGCCTTTCACTGAGAAAGTTCTGTTTGTATCCCCAGGGAACAACTCAGCACCAGGGACTGAAATTCAGTGTTCCCTGTAAACAGCATGAAATACCTAAACAGCTTTTATTTTTCAGAGCTAGATGGCTGAAGGTAACAAGGGCCACGCCACTGGCTTTAGGAAAAACAAAGGTGTACGAGTTAGAATTCCCCCTTGGACTTCGTTGTCATGCCCTCTGCTCCTAGTTCACAAACCCTTTGCTCCTCATCGCAGGCTCTCCTCCCCCAAATATATCAAAATTAGATCCAAATCAGTTCCCTTGGTCATCCCTCTCCCAGAGGGATTTTACCCCCTATTAATATGGAATCAGTGTACTTTATTTCATCATGATAACAACTATATCACGATTTAAAAAACAGGATTATGTCTCTAACTTCTAAGATGTATAAACATTTTGTACTCTGCAAGTCCTGTTATGATGTATTTTTATTTTTGAAAAGCTTTCATTTACATTTTATTGGTTTAAAAGGTGTTATATACCAACTACAAAACAATAAAAAAAAAGAGATAAATAAAAGAAAAAGTGAAAGTTCCTCCCAATTCTATCTTCCAGAGGCAACCACTATTAACAGTTTCCATAGTATTTTTATTTAAAGCTTTAAATGTAAAATAAAATATTGAAGTAACTGGTCAGATAGTGTATACTGTTGTCTCTCTTCCAAAAATTTCTGAGTTCCCTAGTCCCCAGAGAGGTTTTCTAGGAGCAGACAGGAGTGTCTAGACATCTCTGGCTTTTTGTACTATCAGCCCTGGAATGTGGCGCCTTCTCTGCCCAAGTACAGATCTACCTGCTGGCAAACTCTGTCCCTGTCCTTGTCCATCATTTTACCGCCTGAACACAAGTGGAAACATCTTCCAACGCTTCTTAACTCCAACTAGTCCAAGATGCCCAAATGCCAGGATTCAGAGTTCATTCTCACTCTGCCCACTCTCTATCCTCCTTTTTTTTTTCCCTCTTGGCCTGAAACTCGACACTTTGGCTCATATGGCAAAATTAGGTCTATGTTTGTTTCCATGAATAAAGAGGATTAAGCTGAACCAATATTAAACAAACCAACAAACAGAACTTTGTAACACTGACATTGCTAGAGAACTAAGGAACAAAAACACAACTTAGTAGGATTATATAATAGCAATACTAAAGATACCATTTACGTGAAATGGTTATTATTTATATCTAAATCCTAATTATACAATACTGATTAACCATATCATTCAATATATGTTATTATTCATTCATCTAACAAGCAAATGTTTATTGACTAATGCATTTTAATGTTGTGGTAAATATTATTTTATTACACATGTATTAGAAACTGTTTTATAGGTTAACACCTTCCTTCTAGAAACATCATCTCCACTTTTTAGCATGATCACTGCTTCAAACATACTTTCCAACCTACAGGTCAGCGTGAATTGCCATATTTGATGTGACCTCACATACTTGACCATTAATAATGGTACTGGTAATAGGCACTAGACCCAACCTAAGTCACAGGGATTCCTTCTCTAGTGATTGAATTTTTTTTGGAGGGGGTGGTTCACCTGGCTGGGAATCGAACACAGGCCTCAGTGTTGAGAGTGCCGAAGCCTAGCCACTGCACCACCAGGGAACACCCCCCACACACACACACCTAGGAATTTTTTGAATGAGAACTGACAGCCTGTCTTTTCCCCCTAAGTGGGAAGCTGTGGGAATGGGACCTGAAACCCAGGAGCTACTGGCTGTTCAGCTTCCCACACATGGAGTACGAGTTTCCAACCCTGGCTGCACATATGAGTAGGATCACCTCCCAAACCTCTAAAAAATGCCCTGGCACCAACCCTGAGAAATTCTAATCAACTTGGTCTGGGGTGGGTCCCAGGTGTCAACATTTCTTTAAAACTCCCCAGGTGATTCCAGTGTGCAGCCAGTGATAAGCATTACTGAACTGGAAACAAGTTTTCAGTAAGAAGGGACGGAGTCTGGTGAGCAGTGAGGGCCAGAAAAGACACATGGATGTGCTAGCGGCAAACAAACCCCTGTTTTAGGTATACTGCAGGCAGAATTGCTTCCTAAACTTTCCTTTTCACTATTGTATTGATACATTCTTTTTACAGCTACCTGCCATATTCCAGTGTCTTTCCAATAGACCCTCCTTCTATCCTAAGCTAATTTAAGCTGCATCTGTGTGGTTTGCAAGCAAGGAAGTCCAAACTACATCTCTTCTTTTGTGTGCTCAGGCTTAATAGATTTTTACACTTGTAGAATAGTTTCTCTCCATTCTGTCCTCATTCACTGATTTGTTAATGCAACAATAATGCCCACAGTATTCCAGGTTCTGTGCTACTTACTGGGAATACTAAAATGAAGAGACTATACAGCCCCTTTATTTGAGCAGCTTCCATTCAAGTCAGAGAAATGTGTATCAGCATGGAGACATAGCAATACAACAAGTGTTGTCAAAGAGGTATTGACTTGTTACTGTGAGAGCACAGAGGAAAACTTTAGTGTGGTGAAATCATGGAAGTCTTCACAGAGAAGGTGGTCCAGGTGCTGTCTATGGAGGACGGTATGAGTGTCATTTGATAGACAATGAAGGATTGACATAAGGAACAACATAGCCGAGGGTCTAGAGATACAAGAGAGTAAAGCATATTAGGTGAATGCAAGTATTTTTGTTATGCCTGTGGCTGAAATTTCATGCTAGGGATTGGGGGACAGAAGAGACAAAAGCTAGACATGAACATCTGCATTTGCCATGCTATATATATTTGAGATTGTGTTCTGTGGCTGCTGCAAAGACTTTTGAATGGTTTAGATAGAACAGTGCTAGGAACAGATTTGCATGCTAAAAAGATTCTTGGGAGATGTGATTGGGCAGAGACTAGTGTGTCTGGAAAGAATCAAGTCAAGAGGACATTGCAATTGTTCAGGAGACAAGTGATAAGACCTTGAGCTAAGATTGATAATGAGAACATAGTAAAACAAATTTAGAAGGTAGATCCCCCTGGATATGATAACCAATTGGATTTCTTAAAGACAGTGTGTATCTATGGGAAGTAATGAGAAAAAAGAATGGGATGAAACCCTAAAGGAGGCTTAATATAAGGAACATCAGGGTATACAGGTAGAAGAAAAAGTGCTTATAAAGGGCATGTAGAAGAAGCTAGACAACTAGGAAAGCATGGTGTTGTGGGAATTAATCTCCCCAGTGACTGCTATATCGGGTTTAAATAGAATGGAATTATTCACTAACTAAGGTTCCTTTTTTTTTTTCTTTTTGATATATCTTATTTTCACTCTGTGACTCCTTAGGGGTGGATTTAATACACCCAAGGACTGCTGTTTTCCTCTGAGCCTCCTCCCATGCCCCAGCCCCTCAAGAGCAATTTCTTCCCCAGTCTGGTAGCCTGGCAAGCCAGAAAACTGGAGAGAAATGGAGACGGGGAGTGGACGAAGTATGCTACTAGATGTTTGGTACTGACCCACTTAGTTCTGATGGCAGTGGGACAAAATCCAGGCCAGCTCTGGGCTTGTTGGGAGGTGAGCAAAGCAGAGGTAAGGCCTCTCTAAGGTGGTCTGGGGACCTCCGGTAAGACACAAGCAGAGTAGTGAAGGTAACCTTGATTGTGGCTTTTGTATGTGGCTACAATGTGGGACAGTTATATTCATAAAGTAAGATTTCTGTCATTATTTTCTTTGTTCTCTGTAGGCCCTCTACCTTTGAAAATGGTTCTTATTTAGATTTTAATGCCCGAGTAGCTATATTCTGACTATTAAAAATCTCCTCTTACTATATATCTATATACATAAAACCCCATATTCATATAAATTTGATCATGGCTCTCATGAGCGGAAGGTGGGGACACTATAACGTGTTGCAGGTATGAATGCAGGGAGGGGCCTAGGGTGAGGGACTGCCTGGTGAGTGAGTTTTCCCCCCCCCTCCAAATACATCTCTACCATAGTTCCTTCTTACATTTAGTGCCCAGAGCATCAGGCCTATGTGCCCTACCTTCCCCCACCTCACCTTATACCCCTTCCCTCCTAGACTACGTTCTAGTCACTGCCCATCCTTTCTTCCTCCCACACCACTGAGCAAGCAAAGTCATGGTGTCCAGTACAGACAATACAATTTCAATAATATATATTGAAATTATATATATAATATATATTATATATAATTTAATATTTAATAAATATACATTATATGTATATAAAATTTAAAAATTAATGGCAACCTGGATTTAAATCAGGGCTTGAAATGTAAGAGAAAATGGAGAGTCACTTCTTAGGAATGATGGATAAGGAGACCCAAATTGGGAGGAAGGAACAGGATGTCTCAGGGGTCCAGGAGGAGGGCTGGAAGAAGCTGCTATTGCTAGATGACCTCTGACTCAGCAAGTCCTCAGACTGTGCCTCCATGGGCAGTCAGAGTCTTCCTGACTGGGAAATGGTGACTCGAGAGGCAAGGAGGAGAATTAAGAACACTTGAAAGAAGAATCATAATGAAAGTAGATCCTGAACGAATGAACTACTCTTTACGCACTATAAAATACCTTATTTATAGAGGGCCCGAAACCATCTTTTAGTGGGATAATCAGATAGAAGAAACTATCTCACTCTGAAATCAAAATAATATATAAATAACTTCATTTCCTTTTATCCACTTAAACACTGATTATAAATTTGGCCCTGAAGGAAAAATGCTATATCCTTCAGAGTTTAGACTGATAGGCTCCAAACTCTTCCATTATGTAGTAAGCCTGTACAGTACTAAATTTCCCACAGTCCAATTAAATTCCAATATTTGTTTTATGCCCACTTCGTGCCACACTAGGCACTGACAAAACTGGTGTATGAATGCAGTGTGTGTGTATATGGAAGGGGATAGTTCTGACAGAAAGGACAGAGGGAATGGCCAAAGTGTGAGCCAAAAAGGAAAGGGAGAGTTTTAAATTACACTGAAAATTTTAATCCATCCTTATTGCCCCCAAAAAGAGAACGAGGGGATATATAGGTACACAGACTCATCATTCTGGCAGCTTGGATGTCATAGGTATTTGGAACACTTATTTTTTACAGAGAAAGGAGACCCAGTAAGAGTAATCATTGTTAATAGTAGTGCATAGATATAGGAAAGAGAACAAGTCAGAGGTATGGAGAAATCCTGGTTTCCAATGACCAATCAATAAGAGCTGAAGGACAGATAGTCATTGAGGAGAGGATGGAAGGGTTTCTATCCTTTCATCCTGCCTCACTTGAATTCACCCACCAGGGATTCATTCTTCTTTTTAGTATTAACACTTGACTTTTCTTTGGGAAACCACCTCCACCTCATTGTGTATGGCCTTGGTGGAACTGCCAGTTTTAAGGGATCCATATCCACAGCGCGAGCACATGACCCAGACTAAGACTGAGCAAAGGAGTGATACAACGTTGGGAAACACTTGGAACTGGTTACTCTCAGTGCTCTGAAGAGATTGCCCACAAGCTTCTGCTCCATAGAACTCTCTTCTCCTAGAGTGTCAGATTCTTGTCCTTTTTCTGGCTAGGATTCAAACCTTTCTGTCCATTCATTTACTTTTTAATTTGTACAAACTTGTTTATTGGCATTATTTGACCAAAGCTCGTTTTCTGTATTTGCAAACAAAGGATCCCAGGAAAAACATCCTAGACATTATCTAGCAGATTACTCAACACAGACATAGCTAGATTGTCAATTCATGTCATTTTTTATAAATTAGAGTGGTTTTACACTCTACAAAATTTTGGAATTTGAGCAGAATTTAAATTTAATTTTCTTGTATCATGCCAACTGCATTGCAGAATTCAGAAATGGTGTAAGATTCTGTATAACATACCATGCCAGAGAAAGGCATAGGCAGGGTCCCAGGGATATGTTAAAAGTAATCTAACCTGAGTGTAGGATTTCTTTTGCTAATTCAAGCGATGCCCATTAAGGAGAAAGGGGTAAAGTAAAGATAAAAATCAACTGAGAAAATGCTAATCATGAACCTACAGTGATTTAAGGGATGTGAGAATATACATTTTTAACATACTTAGGTGTGATAATTGCACTATGATTACATAAGAAAATATTCTTTTTTTCATAGCTCAACTCTGTTGCTAAACAAATACTCATGTTCCCACTGGAAAAAAAAAATATTCTTTTTGTTTTTTGATGTATGCTGTTGTATTTAGGGTAAAATAACATGACATCAGGATTTTCTTTAAAAATATACCAGCAATAAAAACAACATTAAGGAAATCATGAAATCTGAAACAAGTATAGCAAACATGTTGATGACTTCCTGGGGATCTCTTATGGTAGTAACATTCTCACTACTTTGGTGTATGGTTGACAGTTTCCAAAATAAAAAGTTTAAAAATATCGAGTGAAATACCTTTAAGAAGTTCATTCTTCTGCGTATGTGTGTTCTTGCACTGTCATTTAGATCCTTTCATCATTTTTGAAAACTCCTTGGAAATTGTGTCTTTTGGCATCGGTTTTCATCTCATCTTTTGTAACGGTCTCAGTCTAAGGTTTGCTTATTGCAGTCACCTGCTTATAATAAATTATTCTATTAAGCTCTTTCTTTGAAATGTAACTGCTCCCCTGGCCCCCACATGCCCATTTACACCTGAAGGAAAACCAAATGGGTAGAATGCAAAATGAAGAACGAAAAGTTCATGATTAACTTAATTTTTGTGCTCCACCTTTTTAAATGCTAAAATCATGTGCCACCAAAAGATATCTTACTAAATGTCCTTTAGGGAAAAAAAATTACTTTTCAAATATACAAACATACTGTAAAGATGTAAAGGTACCAGATTACCTAATACTAAAAGGCTTTGCTTTAGCCTTGATGTTCAGGTATTTTTAAAAACCCAAAGCTAGACTAGTAAAACCCTATTTTATTTTTATTGCTTCTATTATACTTTTTAATAGCAACCAATCCTGGAGGACAAAGGTCACATAGAACAAAATAAGTCACTACCCAAACTATAAGAATGCTAGTATGAACCATTATTGTATATAAATTAGACCATAGTACTTCATAATGTTGCTTGGGATCATCCCCTTGATTTGTGCAATGTATACTATTATAATAAACAATTTGGTTAATCTACCTGTAGAAATTGATTTTGTTTGTCCTCTAATATTTTGTACTAATAAGAATTTCCCTTTAAAACATAGCTCGTTCTGCCTCATCAACCTCAGACTTTCATTTTAGAGCAAATCTTCTAATTATAAAACCACCCGGTGACAGTCTGGACAAAAATGGCATTCTGGTTAACTCTCACCGCAAAAGACTATGGATGCCTGAGTTTATACCAATGCATATCATCCCCGCCCCTAAAAATGGGAGAACACGTAGCAGCTTGTTATGGCATCATAAAATATTTGATGGTCTTATTATTTCAACATGCAGAAACAAATGTAGGTACTAACTATGCAGAGAGGAATATATTATCTGTTAAAGAAGGTTGGATAGTTTTATGTGAATTAATTTCCAGACACAGTCAGATGTTGAAAAGTTCTGATGATAGGCGACACCAATTGGCATTTTCTCAAACATTCTGCTAAAAGAAAAGAGGGAAGTTTGATAACATCAATATCAGCTTCCCTTTTGTAAAGTTTTCTTGAATCATAACTTCTTTTCTATAGGAACAAAAGAAGCATGGCCCAATTTCAAAATGAGGACAAGTAAATACTAAATAGAACTGAAAAAGATTTCAATGAGTCCATTTCACATGGTTCTTCTACTTGACTGCAGGAATGTTATGTGGATTTGTTCAGGAATTACTAAAAAAGCAATAGGGAAACACATACAGTTTTTTTTTTTTCAATTTGGTCTGTGAATTAAGGGAAAGGTGATGCGTTAAAATATAAAAAAAAATGTTCTTAACTGTACTTTACTCATGGGAGAAGCAAACTGTGGCTAGCTTGTATTTGTTTATTTCTCCTTTGTTTCAAAGAAAAGATTTGCAGCAGCTATAAAGTTGGTAAGTAAAGGCATAGTTACTGGCAAAAGTCTCTACAGTGCTTGAGAACCCAGGAAAAGAGGATTTTTCCCTGCCCCTTCTTTATGTGAGTATGTAGCTCTCAAACAATGATTTTGAAATGGTTTAAAAGCAAAAACTGGCCTGTGCTGTGAGAGAGAAGGCTTCAGGGGTAGATCAGCCATTAGTATACATCAGTGCCCTCAACAAAATGTACAGCATCTATGAAAAGTTCTTCCATCATTCACTCCCTCCACCAACGCTGTGTGATTCACCCTTCCCGCAGATGTTAGACCCAGGTGTTGAGGGCAGCACCCAAAGCACGGAGAGGAAGATTCTCTCTGTTTCAGTACTGAGGACATCTGTGCAGGAATGAATTAGCAATGTAAGTGACTAATGCCATAGAAACTTCATTGATGTACTTAAGGAGTGAACTTTAAGCAGCAAATACAAATAAGAAATCAATCCCCTTTGTACTGTGTCAACTTTAGTTTAGGAGGGTTGAGGTAGAAGTAGTGCCTTAAATCAGTCTTATTCTTCCAATGTGTATTGCATGGGAACCATGAAAAGAAGATTCTGAACTGAGTGTAAAAGTTCTCTTTAGGGGTCTTTGTAAATGAAATGAAACCAAAATTTAAAAAACAAATCATATGAGAAAGTAAGTGTCTTTTAAAGTCACCACTTTTATTCCACAAGGGTGCTCATTCTGCCATATACTCCTGAGAAGTTGGACAAACGTCCCACCAACCCCTTGTAGACACAAATACAAAACTGTCAAAACCTCTCTGTGGAGAATCATGTTAGATCAGAAACTTTATTCAGGTTTCTTACTTTCTCTTCACATTTTCTCCTTTGGCTACTTGCTCCTGTACTTGGAGAAAAAAAGCAATAAAGGAAAACATCATATTTGCTTCTCCATCAAGCTCTAAAATTGGGTCTTTCCATTCTTTCTTTCCCTCTCAGATTGTTACTGAGGCTTCGTGCTCATTAGTTGTTATTCTTTGGAAAGAAAATTAGAAGAAAAAAATAGGTGATAATATGGGTAATTGTAGGCATGCACAAAAACTTCTTCAAAATCAGGTTGCGGTATGCATTCTTATTTTAGATTTGCCCCTGTTAACATCTTCTCAATGAACAGGTGCGTACAATTTCCCAAGCTGTCACTGTTGTTTATTTAGCCTGTATGCTTCAGAATCTACTGATGGATGATACCTAACCAGCTTGATGCTCGACTTTCAGAAACCAGAGCCTTGAAGTCTTAATGAGACTTTCTTAAAGTGTAGTCCAGTGGGTTTGTAAGAATAGAAGCACATCTCTCAAAGATACCATAAGAGTATCAAAATTGTATGTTAATTTTAGTTCAACAAATAGGAAAAATGATTATGAGTAATAGCTCTCAGCTTTCAGATAGTTCTTTTCATGTTCAAAGTGCTTGACAAACATTAATTAAATCACTGGCAGTCAAATTAGATAAATATGTTCTTTGTATGTGCATTGCTGTACCCTCCTTGCATACAGTCTTCTAAATCACATCACTGCACATCAAACATTTTTTTTCCCATCTGAACTTGGTTGGCTGACACTCATTCCAAGCAACAGATAATTACTGGAAGGGCTAATCATGAAGAGAGATTATGTAGGCTTTCTTTGGTTTTAAACAAAAACATGAATTTATCCTTGATAAAAGCTATAGAATAAACCACAGTATAAAATGTTTCTGTCTCTAGGCCAGAAGGTAAGAATGATAAAGCAAATTCCTTCACATTAGTGTTGGAATAGCTAAACCCTAATTTAGAGAGATCATTTCATCAATAGAATACATTTTATGCTTCCTGGGCTACTGATTTTTTGGCTCCTTTAGCCCCCAAAACAGCAAGGCTTTTCAGGTTAAATATGGTGTTGATTTCAGCAATATTGTAATTGTTCATTAATGCTAGGGATCCTTGGTCACTACTGACTCGAGAAGCATTTGGGCCAGCCAATTAAACATAGTAAATTTCATGATTATTTTTAGAATAACATACATTTCTTTTTCCTTCATTGAATTTAATGAAGCTTTCAAAACCACCTCAAGAGATTAACTGCTCCCAATGGGCCCCAAACAAAGCCCATTCCAAATAAAAAGGAGTGCTAACAGCATTCCATTTTTCTATAGCACCTGACAAATTAACACACTCTACTCACCTACACCAGACAATTGGGAGAAGGCATGCACATGCATGTGTGGGCACAACTTAGAGCCAGGCATCCTTGAGATGCTAAAGCTGCACAGTCACGAGTGGAGGGGACTTAAGTTTCTCCTTCCTTTCTAACTGCCAAGCTGGTCTAGTCTGTTTCCAGGGAAAGAAAAGTACTCATTAATGATCTTGCAATTTGCTGAACAAAAGAATATGTAGTGCAACCTAGTTGTCTTTTCCGGAAAGACTGCAAATTACCCTTTGGAGTCATACTAGTTGTTCTTGTGGATCTCTCAGAGGGCTATTTGTGTCCCTTTTATAGAAGTGCTAACCTGTATGCCTATAAACCTAAAACCTGAGAGATCCTCTTCCTTCCTAAGGAAAATCAGAAGTTCAGTAAGATTACGTTATGGTCAGGGTAATACTCGTAGCCCCCACCATCTAGGTCTGGCAGGTGGCAGTAATGGAACCACAGCTGATAGGGTACTGCATCTGTCTTACCATTTCTACTGTTAGACTCTTGCCATATCCTAGGGGCAAGGGTGAACTTTCTCTGATTGCATTTAGAGCAGGAAGGCATTGATGTGACTGATTTTTGGCTGAGAAAACATATAAAATATGTCTCTATGGTGTAAGTTTGCTCTCTCTTCAGTATAGAGACACAAATTTAGAACTGGCTGGGAATGCTTAAAAGTCTTTAAAAATGTAATAGTATCCCAAATGTAAATGGCCTTAAAACGAACATATGCTTCGTACATTTTGAATTGTACTGATACTTAACAAAATTCACAGCCTCCATTTCCTCGCTGCTTACCATTTCACCCTATAGAGACTTCTCTTAGAGGTCACACGTGACATTGTTCTTAGTAACTATACTAGCTTTTCATTAACCCTTATTTTCCTTGATCTTTTTGTAGCATTTGACACTGTGGGCTCTCCCCAACCAATACTGCCTACCACCCCTCATAAATACTTGATTTCCTTGACGTTTTTGTCTCTCATGCTAACATTGCCACTAACCTTGTCTACCTCACATCACCTCCTGCCCAGATTATCACACAGGCTTCCATCTGGTCTTCCAGATCCTAATCTCTCCCTATTTTAATCCAGAATGTCAGAGTGACTAATCTTCCAAATATGCATACCTTAACCTGACCTCAAAATCCCTTCCCATCTACAAAGCCTGACTTACCTCTCCTGTTTCATCTCCTTTCCTTTCCTCCTGGCTCTGTACACTCCTGAAACACTTGCCTTTTTCAACCTCTAACACACGAGCTTGCCCACTTCTTAGGGCTGTGTTCACTCTGTCCGCACCGGTCTTCTCCAGATCATCTTATGACAGGCTGTTTCTTTCATTCAAGTCACTGTTTAAATGTTTCTTAGGAAGGTCTAAGTTGCTCTCCAGATAATCGTTTTGAAACCTCACATTTTATTTTCTTCAGAGCAATTGTTACTATTTGGTAGTTGTGTGTTCATTTGTTCCTCTCTGTCTCTCCCGAAAGGAATCCCAAATGGTTGCTTCTTTATTTTACTGCTTTCCCTCCAGAATTTAGAACAGGGATTAGAGACTAATGAAAATTTGTTGAATAATGAACACTATAGATTATATCATTCCCATTCGATTCAACCCTATTCCCCATTATTTCTGTTTCAACACATTTTATATGAGTATGGTCCACACAGGTTGTTGTCACTGTCTCTGGAATTTATTCTCTATGGTCTCAGGTGCCGTTGACCTTTTTTCTCCGATCAGATTATGAACTGTGGATAGGCAGAAGCCCTTTTTGTACCTTTCCAGCCCCTCAGGCCTAGCAGAGTGGTGAGCAGCATTTGGTATGTATTTAACAAATAGTTTTTATTTCCAACTGTAACATTATATACTGCACCACTGAGCTCTTTTGCATCAGTGAGGCTGAAAACGGAAATAAAAATAGGTCGACCATAAAACACAAGCTTAAGGGCCCACAACAGGGTGAGAGCTTTCTTTCTTACCTTCTAATCTGAGTAGCAAACTAAAGTTTTCTGGAATAGGATGTGAAGAATAGGAGCGTATACTCCTATTCTTGCTTCCTTCTCTAGCAATTCCAAGGCTGTACCCTTTGAGTGCTTATCCGCTTCCAACACTGAGGTGCTTAGGTCTATGACTACTGTTACTGACTCTTGCTACAATCCTAAAGTCATCTTGGACTTCATATTCTTCTTTGATCCTTACATATGAATATACTTACTAAACTCATCTTTTCCTTAGTGGCATTTATGTCTAACATTTCTTTTTAAATCCACTTGCTACTTCAGAACTTAACAAGTTTAGGATGTGGTCTCCTGTCTCATCTCCTCAATCCCCACCCGCTTCTGCCTAATCCACTCAGACGATCTCCCATCAGGTTGTCTAAATTTCTCAGTTGAAAATTCAGGCCCTTTATCATTTTAGTTGGCTTTTCTGAAATGAACCTCTTGTTTTAATTCATTTGATTGCCTAAGTATTCCCTATTCCTAGCTTGCTCATTTTTTTCTTATTGCCTTTGTTCAAGTAATTTCCTTTACTTTTTTCCTATTAATAAATCCAAATGCTATATTTTCTTTTTTTTGTCCTTTTAAGAAGGCTTCTTTTAATTTATATGGATAATTTAGATTTTACTACTGAATTCTTTGTTATTCATGGTGAATTGTTTATCATTTCATATTTTTTCTCCCCAGTAATGTTGTAACGTTCTTGACAATAGGGACTTCATAAGTTTTACAATCATGCACAGCTCTTGGCACCTACTGGGATACATGTGTTTGGTCGGGACATGGCTCCAGAGGCCTGGCCAGAATTGACTGGATTAGAAAGATGAACCCTGATTGGGTGAGATGGTACTTGTGCAACAGGAATTCTTGAAACCACTGGGACAAAATGGCCTTTGACAGCAAAACCTTCCTAGTTAATGCCAAGTTCAATTTCATACATCACTCAGACCATGTAGGAAAAACTGCAAAATCAAAGTTAACTCTGATTTTGAGTAACTGGTTAAGTATAAGCCAGATGTTGGCAGGTATGTAAGATGAGATCTGAGCTTCAATTCTGGCTTTGTTTTCAATTAGTCTGGGTAACATTGAGCAAGCAATTTACCCTCTCTGGGTGTTAGTTCTTCACCTGTAAAATGGAAAAATTAGATTGCAGAAGACATAAAGGACTAGATAATTCAGTTATGAAATTGCATGATTCTATTTCCAAATCAATGAAATGGCTGCCATAGCCTTCGGAGTTTTTCATATTCTCATTCTGTGGGTTCAGATTTACTAGTTTTGTGTGTAGTTAGGAACTCTTTGCTTTCAGCTTTTGGCATTTATACTTTTCTTTTTCCCAATTTGTGTTAAAGTGGATGGACAGATGGTTTATTAGGCTTAAAATGCTGTTGCTCAATTCACAATCGTTTTAAACTTTGCAGGTTCACACAGAGCCTGGATTTTGTTTAGAATGGAAGATAGTTTTAACTCTTCGATTTAAAGATAACGTTTACTCACATAATTTAAAGCAACTTGTGGATGTAACTTCAAAGGTCTAATCAGTTTCCTTTCTTTTGGTATGTTTCTTAATTCATTTCCACATCACAGCCTAACTCTTCCAAATTACAGTTTTAAAAATTAAGTTACTAGACTTCGTTACAGTTGCATTTTTTTTTTTGCTGTTTCCCCACTCATTTAACTGAGAACCTCATTGCAAATACAAAACCATTAATTCAGAACCATAGACGAGACTAATTTCCCTCTTTACAGGCAAGAAAACAAGAGACCTACAAAGTCGTGGTGCTTTTTTTTTTTTTTTTTTTTTTTTACTATGTATTTTCTAAATAAAAGAGTTAAAATGAGGTTACGTTGCAGGGGAAAAAATACCCAACATTTGTGAATTGTAAGCCCCAATAGAAATAGTCATTCCTTGAAATTTAAATGTCAATTAAGAGAAAGTATAGAAGGAACTACATAAGTCAAAGATGGTCACCACTGCTATTGCTTTGTGATTTGTAATTACTCAGTGTGACTCTTCATCTGAGTGGGACAGCGAACAAGTAATTCTGGAACACCCAAAGTGCATCTGAAGTGTGTGTAGCCAGAAACCGAAAGGAAGCGCGAACTGTGGGTAAGGGAAAGCCTGTTATGATGGTTTCAATAGGAGGCCCGCGCGGGGCTGAATCAGGACGCGCTGGAGAAGCAGGCGCGGACAGGGGCGAGCACCTGACAGGAGGCAGAGGTGGCGGGGAAGGCGCCGGGTCCGCGCACGGGCCCCGAGGCTTTGGCAGGCCTAGCCGAGGAACGGACCCGCAGGAAAACTGCAGGAGGAAGCCGAAGCTGCCCTAGTGAGCAGCGATGACTTTCCAGGAGGAAAGAGAAGACGCCAGTGCGCGCTCAGAACACGCCTAGGGGGTTGGGGAAAGTACAAAAAACATCCTGAAGGGGCAGACTGACAAGAGATGGGAAAGGGCGTGCAGATAGGTAGGAAGCGAAGCGAAGCCCTCGGAGTAGGCAGGTGAAGCGAGGAGGGGTTACGGCGAACTGAAACAGTGCGACTAGCTCGGGCGGGCGCGAAGACTTCAGTCAGGAACTCCGCGCTCGCCGCGTCCGGGCCGCGTAGTGGGCGGAGCCTTGAGTACGAGGGCGGGCCGAAGGGGCGGGGCCTGTGCCTGCTGCGTCCCAAGGCCGCAGCGGCCGCGGGGCGGGAGGGGCGGTGGCCGCGGGGGAGGGGCACGGCGTCAATGCGTCGCCGGCTGGGCCGCGCCGGTGGCCAGGAGGGAGAGACAAGGAGGAGGAGGAGGAGGAGGAGGTGAGTAGGCTCCGGGCTGGGGAGCCGCGCAGGCCGGCGGGGGAGGCGGGGAGCGCGGCCCCTCCCCTCTCCGGCGCCCGCCTCGCGGGGCCGCGCGGCGCGGAGTTCCCAGAGGAACGGCGGTGGCGGCGGCGGCGAGGACGCGGGGAGCCGGGGGAGGGCGGAGCTGAGGGCCGCGAGGGCGGCGCGCTTCCCGGGCGCAAACGCTGCACTCCCTTGCTGCCGTCGGCCCTGCGCCCCGAACGGGGGACACATTTCAGTTTTGCACGTTGGCCATTTGCTTATTTCATTTTCTTGGTTTCTGCACGTCGTGCCTGCCGGCTTCCCGGGTCCCAGAGCGCCGCTGCTTGCGCCGCCGGCGAGGACCGGGTGTTGCGTGGTACCCTCGCCCGGGAAGAAGGGAGGCCAGGTTCCCGGGGTTTACCGAAGTAGACGGAGGGGCTTCCTTGTCCACCACGGGACTGCAAGGCCGATGGTCCCGCGCGCGTGCGCCCTCAGGCCTTCCTGAGGCGACTAGGCGTCTGGTCCCATTATTACCCTCACCAGCTCCTCCCTCCCCTGTGCCCTCTCTCAGCCCTCCCAGAATTCCTCCTGTGAGCATCCAGCATGTACCTATTTTGACCAGGAACCAGTCAGGCAGTTCGGGTGGAAAGGTTCTCTTCACGTAACTTAGGTAAACCCCGCCATGTACCCACCAGCGAAGTTGTAGTCCTATATTAATTTAATCTTCAGTCCCGAGGGCGTTTTTTCCCTCTCCCATGTACAACTTTTAGAGTCTTCTAAGAACTGTACAGCATTAGATTATTTTTGAGATAATTCTTAAGTTAGCGTCTTGAGGTATTGAGACTGGAGGTTCAGAGAGGAGCGTTACACTTTTTCCTCCACCTTTATCACAGTTTGAAATGGAAAACGTGAATTGATGGTGATTTTCCACACGAGGGGGGGTTTCAGAAGGCAGCCTCCGCGTGCCGTGGCTTGCCTTAGTTATTTGGTGTTACCCTTGAAGTTCATTTTACAGCTCAGCAAGGTGGTCAGGTAAATGAACTGCTCAAAAGAAAACCCGTATAATTCAATAGAGCCATTTTATTAACCTGTTTAAGGTAAAGCATGGCAGGAGTTTCATGTACGAACCCACGTACCCAGTTTAGTATTGAATTTCAATGAGGGCATCCCAGATCTGAAGTGGAATAGATTCTTGTCAGCTCCCATTGCCTATTTGTATTTTCCTTACAATTTTACATTTCACGAAACAATTTTAGTATTGAGGGTTGAAGGAGTACCTTTTGAATCATGAAACTTTCTTTAACAAACTTGAAAACTGAGTATTAGGTAAAATCGGTAAGGTAGGATATTGAATTTTTTAGTATTACCATTTTGAGAAGGCAAGATGGCTCCTTTACTTCCGTTTTGAAACCATGTTGACATTTTAATCTTATGGACCACAGCAGGACACAATTTTCTATTTGTTGGGGACTCTGGCAGTTTAATCCAGCCCCATTATTTTGCAGAGAGAAATTTACCAAAGAAAGTTTCTTGAAGAGATTAACAGAAACTGAATAGAATAGTAGACTTAATTATTTAGATACTGAAGTAGATTATTCAGAAGTTCCCAATGGGGATATTCTTGTATTATAATTTGTTTTGAGGATAGTATCTTTAAAAAAACCAAATAATTACTATATTTTCAATTAACTAAATTTTTCTGTTTTGAGTAATTGCCTTACTTTGTGACTTGGACTATTAAAAGTAAATGATACGAAGCCATTTATAGTTAAATGTTTACATTCTGTCACTTGAAACAGTACTTTCCAGTTTGTTTGAATTTAGTAATTTTTATTTTAAGAATGTTTACTCAGTTTTGATTCTGTTAATCTTTGTCAGTCCGGGGAGATTGGCATGTCAAGAGTGCAAAGGTCCTGTACACATGTAGCAATTGAGTTCCAGCATCCCCAGCACCACTTTTCTTAGTGGTCGTCAAATGCAGAAGTCCTGAAGTCCTTGCTGGGATGGGGTGAATTCTTTGCATCTCCCCTTCCACAGTGTTTAGTGTAGGCATTTAGTAAATACTACTTTCCCTGGTCGGAGCTTCCTGAAAGGTGTACCATGTCCTAGCTGTATATGCCTTGGGTACTCTTAAGTGCTTGTGGTTTTGGGCTTAATCATAGTTAAGAAGGTGGCAGAGTGGCCTGAAGACATGAATCATGAAATTGTAAAATTGAAATAATTCATTTCTGTTTTTGTGTTGAATAAGATACTCTGTTAGTCTGAGTTCCAATATTGAAAGGGGTAGCAGGTATCAAATATTTTAGAAAAATTGGGGAAAGAAATTTAACATTGAGAATTTTGTTCTTCAACATATGTTACTGTGAAATTGGGAAAGGATATTATTTAAATCTTCATAGAACACCTCAGTTAAGCTAAAATATTTTCCATTGGAGCAGTTTGACCCACTAATTGAATGACCCAAAATGTTATTTTAGGACATTTTTAAAGCCTTGATTTCACTTTCTAAGGATATATTTTCAGCGTATAGACCTTTGTAAGAAACATTACTGTAGTAGTTCACACTACCTTGGCACGCTATCCTGAAATGATATTTTAAACAGTGTTAGGTTGTATTTGCTATGCCGTGCTTCATGTTGGTATAGTGTATAAAAACCAAACCCATTATATTTTCTTTTTCTCTAAGTTTTTTTCTCTCTCTTTTTTTTTTAATGGATCAGAATATCGTATTTTGTTTATTTAAAAAAATTAACTGAGGAAAATTGTCAAGCATTTCTTTTGGAAAGTACCACCACTCCACCCTTTGAATAGCCTTGGCAGATAATGTTTGTGCAAATGCAGGGCCAATTCCATAGAGTGATTCCTATTTGAACATAGAGTCATATAAATAATAGCCTTCATAGGGATAACATCTTTGGACTACATGCAGTTTTCTTTCTACTGATATTATTACTGAAAACAGTTGTACAGTAGAGTAGGATGGTATTTAATTTGTCAGTAGGTAAATAATTTTACATCTGTTATGGTTGGTCCTTATGTCAGTTTCTGTCTACTTGGCCTAACCACTCCAGTGTTGTCCCCCTGGGCTCTTAAATTGATTTTTAAGACCAAAAATACACTAAGACCCTCATCCCTTTCAGGAGGTGAGAGCTGGAATTGTTTTAGTGCCTGAGCATCCATGCTCATAGATGTATGGTGTCTCACTCTACCCTTGTCATATACTCAGTTTGACTATGGGATTATGAGATTTTTATTTTTAAAAATACTTTACTCATCAGGAGTTTTGAACTGTATGTCATAAACATCTTAATGAAGTGTGTGAAGGTAGAATTTATCAACATAGGTTTAGACGGAATTAAGATTATAGAATCAGACATTGGTAAGAAATAGTAAGAATATCCAATCCTTTTCCCCCCACACTTGAAGGTCATACTTAAGTCATTTAAAGAGATGATAATTGTGGACCTGAAAACTTGTCTTAAGCCTTTTGACAGCTGGGCCGTCTCCCTCTTCTTGCCAGTCCCTTCTACTCTCAGAGCTGGGACCTGTTCTTCTTCACAGTGGATGTTTGGGTCATACTTCAGCCAGAACAGAACTTGCAGAGCCTGGTGACTCCGATAACTGACTTCTGGACTCACACTCATTGGGTCGATCCCTTAGATTAAGCTTGTCCAACCCGTGGCCCATGGGCCACATGCAGCCCAGGACAGTTTTGGATGTGGCCCAACACTAATTTGTAAACTTTCTTAAAACATTATGAAAATTATGCATAGACCTTTTCTTAACTCATCAGCTGTTGTTAGTGTTAGTGTATTTTATGTGTGTCCCAAGACAGTTCTTCCAGTGTGGCCCAGGAAAACCAAAAGTTTGGACACTGCTGCTTTAGATACTGAGGACAGGCCAAATGAGAACTGGGCTCTTTGGTTATTGTAATTTGAGCCTTTTTGAGGGTCAGCTTTTATTTGCATCAGGCACTTTAGAACTCCTTGGATTTATCCAATCATTGCTTTGGTTTCTTTCCTGACTACCTTGCTTTTGGGTTCTTGGTCTCCTTATCTAAGTCACTTAGTGGTCATTTTCATCCAATTTCTATAATTGAATTGAGTGGTAGCTATAATTATTTCCAAGTGTTTTTCTACTCATGTCTTGTCTTAGTTTTGAGCTTTCATTTGACTATGTTATACTTTCTGTTAGAACAAGTTCATTATCTTTCCTTCTAGACTGTGTATTCTTTGAGTGTTGGAACCAAATCTGTGCTGTTTGTGGCAATATCCTCAGCACTCAATACAGTGTCAACATAGCAGATTATAAATAAATATTGATTAGATATAAATTCATTCTGACAGTAAGTCTCTTACCAGTATGGGAAAACAGTGTTCATATAGAAATTTAGAATTCATACAAGATGTTTACATTTCAATGCATCAGTAGTCTCGGAGAGTCTTTTAAATTATAAGCCTATCCATATAAAGAAATAGCTTCAGTTATCTGGCAGGAATTTATTTAACAAGAAAAGTATATAATTTTCACCATGTATTGTTAGGTGTTGCACATTTCAGTTTTTTTTTGAGTTCAATTAATATGAGGGCTGTCTGGAAAAAAATCCAGCCGTAAATGCCTCTGTTTTTCATATTGCATGGCTGGAAACTTTCTGGACAGCCATCATATGGTATATATTTTATATTTTTTACACATAGAAGTTTTATGGCATTATAAAGAAGTGAGTTTAATGGCCCTATTTTTGTTCATTAGTAATTATATACTAAGAAGTAAATTCTCATTAAAAGGTCCTTAAATGGCTGCTCATAAAAAAGAGAGACCTCTTTGATTTTTTTTTTTTCTATACAGTCCCAGTTATTGTATTGAGGCAAGTCACCAAACTCTTTAGTAGTCTAAACCTTTAATTTGGTTTCAGAACTGTGGTCATGTATTGAATACCCAAATTACCATGTCTTTAACAAATAATGCAAACACTCTGTATTAAAAAGGTAATGACCATAACTTTTCTTGTAGACTTTCTTATGCTAAAAATCTCACACTTTTAGTGATAGTGCACCGAATGTGCATGTGTTGAGGAGGGGTGGTAATTTTTTAGTGGTATTTTTAAGTGGACAGTTTACTAATTATATTAAGGTAAACACTTCACAACTTTGAAAGAAAAACTTCAATTATCTGAATGAAGTGAAGTACATGAAATTAATTCAGATAAGTGGGGAATCCTTAGTGTAAATGATGAATGTCAAGGATGTTACCTCAATCTTGATTTTTTTTTTCTTTATATCTGTCAGCTGCTTTTACATTACCAGATTGTGATTCTTTTTGGTCATGCTAGGAATCATTCATGGGAGGAAGTAAAGTTTGCTCAGTATTTTTTTTTTCCCCTTTGCCACAGAGAGAATCCAGAATGTGGTATTCTGTGACAAGTATAATTGCTCATCTCTTACTTGTACTGCCTTCCCTTTTAGGTGGTACACCACAGCCTTCCATTTTGTCACCTTCCTGTCAAACATCAAAGGTGTGTGAGGACTCCTTGAGAATACAGTTTGTTTGAAATTAAAGCCACACACCTCTGTCCAATCTTAAGATGTTTACACTTCCTAACAGTTGATTTACAACAAGTTGTAAGGGTAAATGGAGCTCTATAAACTTTGGTTTCTTCCCTGACCTCCTTAGGGTTTAATAATAAGCAGTGTCTTGCAATATAGGTTCTTAAAATAGAAACAAATATTGGGACATAACTCCTGACATTTACAGATCCTAACTTAAAATGAAAATTTTACTGATTGGTGAGAGTTTAGGAAAGTTTTAGGAAAATAATTTCTGCTGCCATTTGCTAAGGTTTGCAGCATCCTGGACCTCTCACACCTGAAAGCTATTGTGTAATTTGTAGATAGCCTGAGTAGCTGTGATGACAAATTCCTCTAGGTTTGTATTTTTGTTTTGTTTTTTAAAGAATCATGCTTACCACAGCCTCAGGGATGTGTGCTGACACCTCTCTAAGTGAATTTTACTTTTTTCCCCAATATTACCTTTGACGGCTTCACTTAAAGCACCTGAGAACATGGCTTCTTATTTTCAGCATGCATTGGTTTCCTTTCCATCTGTTGGTCTTTGAGATAAATGATGATTTATATCTTGATCACCTTGAGTGGAGTGGCTATGTCATCAGCCAACTCTGTATCCAGACCTCCAGAGCAATTAATTCCTAGGTCATTGCCTGAGACCTTCTTAAATACTGGTATATACAGGCTGTGTGATTGAAGAGTTCAGGCTTCAGGGTCAGTCCAAACCGATTTTGACTCTGCTGTTTATGAATGGTTTGTCTTTGGGGTAAGTTAGTTATTTCTCTGGGCTTTTGTTTTCTCATCTGTAATATTGGGACAGTATCACCTGGGTGTATTGAGTGTTTTTTAAAAGAGTAATCTTAGTTGCATTGATCTGTTGTCGTATGTAGATATGTGTCTTAATGTGAATTAGTGAACGATTTACCTAGATCATAAACTATTTTATAAAAGCAAGTATGTTCTGTTCTATTTAATGGAGCTAGTATTTATCATATTCTTCACTGCCATGCATTCATAGTTTAAAAATAAGCTAATTTTACTTAAGAATGTCCCTGATGAAGCAGTAAAAATTAATTTTATTAAATCTTGATCCCTGAGTACAGTTTATTTTAATATTCTTTGTGATGAAATAAGAAATACGCAAAAAGCACTTCTGATGGATATCCAGAGTACCTTGGTTAGCTCAAGGAAAACACAGGTGATTTTTTGAGTTGCTAGCTAAACTAGCCATATTTTGCATGCAACTTCATTTTTGCTTGAAAGAATGACTACCAGACAAACTGTGATTACTTAGCCTTAGATATTTGGCAATCATTTTCTTGAAAATGAACAAAGTGAGCTTGTCATTTAAGGGAAAACAACTGACAATATTTGTTGCCATTGATAAAATTTGAACTTTCAAGTGAAAATTAAAATTTTGGTTAACTTGTATCACCTGCTGTGCTTTTGTCAGCTTCCCAATACATTAAAGATTTTCCTGATGGGATGATAGTGATATTCATGAATGTGAGTTTTGCTATGGTAATAATTAATTAATGATGTCAATATTTGGAACTCTTCATAACTCAGTGAGCCAATATATTCTAAGTGATCAATGTTACAAAATTATGAGTAAAATACCTTTATAGAAAGCAAGTAATATAAAACATTTTCATGATATTAGATTCCACATTATAGCTAACTCCTACTTGTCAAGTGTTGGTGTTGTATCAAAAAAGAACATCCACAGTTTTCTTAAAAGGCTATTAACTATTAATATTAAAATGTACTTCCTTTTTTCTCACTACATATTTGTGTGGGGCTACCTTTTTTCATGTAGTTCAGTCAAAACAGAGTATCACAACAGATTGAATGTGGAAGCAGATATGAAAATCCAACTGTCTTCTATTAGGCTAGACATGAAAGAAATTTGCAAAATTTGTGAAACAGTATCATTTTTGTCACTTAAGCTTTTTTTTGTGTGTGTAGGAAAACTCATAAAATGTTATTTGTCATCAAATGTTTTTAAAATTTTAAAACGAATTAATAATTTAAATTTTCTCATTTAATTTTTAATAGGGTAAATATTGTTAATTATAGCTTACATTAACCAAAGCTCTTGAGAGTCCTCAGGTTTTGAGAAAACAGAGGAGTCCTGATACTAAAATATTTGAGAACTGGTTCTTTAGGGATAGGGGGCTAGATTCATCAAATAGGCTACAAACCTGTACAGCATGTTACTGAACCTGTACTAAATACTATAGACAGTTGTAACACAGTGGTATTTGTGTTTAAATACATCTAAACTTAGAAAAGATACAATAACTATATTGTATCGAAGATAAAAAATGGTATGCTTGTATAGAGAGGGCACTTAACATGAATGGAGCCAGAAGAACTGGAAGTTGCTCTGGGTGAGTCAGTAACTGGTGAGTTAATGGGAAGTTCTAAGACCATTATACTACTATAGATCTATAAACACTGTACATGTGGCAACACTAAATTTATTAAAAATGTTTTTCTTCAATAATAAGCTTACTGTAACTTTTTAACTTAAAAACTTTAAAAATTTTAACTTTTTTACTCTTTTGTAATAACACAGCCTAAAATACACATTGTAAAGCTATATAAAAATGTTTTCTTTGTGTCCTTATTCTATAAGGTTTTTTCTTTTTTCTTTTCTTTCTTTCTTTCTTTTTTTTTTTTTTTTTAATGTGGGTAATTCCCTGGCTGGGAATCGAACCCAGGCTGCAGCATTGACGGCGCCGAAGCCTAAGCCACTGTACCACCAGGGAACTCCCAGGTTTTTTTGTATTTACAAAATTTGTTATTTTTATTTTTTACTTTTGAAACATTTTTGTTAAAAACCAAGAGACAAACACAAACTTTAGCCTAGGCCTACACAGGGTCATTATCATCAGTCTTCTACCTTCACATCTTGTCTTGCTGGAAGGTCTTCAGGGGCAGTGACAGACATGGAGCTGTCATTTTCTATTATAACAATGCCTTTTTCTCCAATACCTCCTGAAAGATCTGCCTGAGGCTCCTCTTGAGGAGGTATCCCTCTTTCAGAAATATGTCTATGGTGTTTTGCTTTTTTTTTTTATCTTCATAGATTTGCTTGTAAGCAGATAATGCACCAAGAACATTTCCTCTCTATCAAATGAAAACCTTTCAGTATTGGGGTCCATATTTTTAAACTATTTAAGGAACTTGTTGAAGTCTGCAAAAGCTTCTGCTAAACCCTTTGCTATGATTTCTTTTTGGGTTTCTTCTTATGGGACCACTGTTGTCTGTGCAGTCTCTTGTTGGCCAAAATGTTTTTGTGCATGACTGTTGAATGAATGGAAGTAAGGCAGGGGAACAACTGGGTCATTACACTCAGATTCTTCATACAGGAGGCACTAGGTATCATATTACTTCCCCATTAAATATCCTCTAAGACAGGGGTCAGTAAGCTTATTTCAAACACCAGGTAGCATTTTGGCCTTTATGGGTCAGATGGTCTGCTGCACCTACTTACGTCTGCCATTGTAGTGTGAATGCAGCTATAGAAAAATATGTAATACGTAAATGAATGTGTAGCTACATACTAACAAAACCTTATTTATGGAGATCGAAATTTGAATTGAAATATTTTTTGCATGTCAGAAATTATTAGTCTTTAGAAAAACTCTTTTCGACCATTGAAAACAATTCATTCTTAAATCGTGGCTATACAGGAATAGGCAGTGGGCTGCGTTTTGACTCATGGGATCTAGTTTACTGACCTGTTTTATGCAAAGAAATGACTTATCAGTTATGATGTAGAAAGCTCAGTACTACTGAAATAGATGTTCTCCAGGACAATGCTGTTGGTGACACTGTCTTGTTTTATAGGTGACACTGATGATAAAAATCCATTCAAGAATTTAGATGTGACATCTGCCACAGGTCAAATCTCTCAGCTATAAGACAAAGTGGATACTTCATAAAGATTTTCGTCTATTATGCACAGAGAGCTAAAATCCGTTACTGAAATTGTCTGGGTGAGCTGCCTGCTGGGTCCAGTGATGCACTAGTAGACAAAGAAGTTGAAAATGAAGGCGTGCATATTCTTTGGATGACTGGCAGAGTGTGACAACAATATGTCATCGAGCTACTATGATTCCAAAGACTTTATGACTAAATAAAATTAATAATTTTTTTTTTTGGTGTAGTGGGGTTGAAGTAATTTTGGCCTTTACTTGGGGAATGTGTAATGTATTATCATACCATAATGATATATGGTAATTGCTTTTCGTAACCATTCTTAAAGTTCCTGACTGTTTATGGAACTTATATATTATTGGGTTCTATTATTGGGTTCTATTACTCTAAGGAAATACTGTAAAGAAAAACACCTGTTTAACCTAAAAAGGTTAATTTAAAGACTGTAATTTTCTTGCTTTTTTATTAATTTTTATTCAATTTATTGGAGAGTACTATGATTTTCATATTGATTTTTTACTTAGGAGATTCTTGAAATTTTGCCCTCCCCTAGAGTATTTAAAGTGTTTCTATTTATGAAAAGCTACTGTACCTAGAATTTTGTAGGAAAACATTCTTAAACTCAATAGCAAGTAGAAAATCATACTGTACAGTGTTAGTGTAAAAACAGTTAATAATAACTACTAATTAAAAACTAGTAATATCTTCAGACCTATTAAAGTTACTGAAACTGATTTAACTAGCTGATGTGAACTGGAAATAAATATTTTCTAAAACTGTTGAATTTCAAGAAAATAGGAACATCATAGTAATTTTCTAAACCAAATCAATATTTTATTTGTTTAGAGTCCCTGCTTTTGGTATGTATCTATTTATTTCCGTTATAAAGAGTTTGAAAGCAATTCTGGGAAATGAGATGGGGTAGATTTCCCTTAAAGGTGAACCCATTTCTTTCCTCAGTGAATCTTTAACTTTTTTTTTTTTTTTTTTTTTTTTTTTTTTTTTTTTTTTTTTTTTTTTTTTTTTTTTTTTTTCATTTTAGCATTCAACAAAAACTCTGGCAGCCCAGGATATAAAACATATCACATCTTGTATAGTTCATATAGAAAAGGATTCCCTCATGACTTACCTTGAGATCTTTATTCAAGGCCTATACCCTTGAGTTTGTCAGTGTGTCACTGCTACTGCTGCACGTTTTTGGTCAGAGTGCAGTACAGCTAACATAGGAAGATCTGCAGGTTGCTGAAGAGTTGAAGTTACAACTAATTTACAAGTTAGATTAGAGATCAGAATCATGATAGCTCTATGTGGAATTGATTTCTTTTCATGGTTTTTAAGCTATTTTTTTTTTATTGAGGCAATGCCTGCAACTAAAAGACGTGTGTTGTATCATTTGAATGCCATAAAAGCTTTTGAATCTGGAATGAAAGGGGGATGTCCTTCCTTAGATGTTTAGATCCTAAAACACAGGGATTTTGAAATGAAGTGCTTTGTCGTTCATTTATTGTATCATAATTTAACTGCACTGCAGATTTTATTTGGGATTATTGTGATTAATATTTGGAAAACCTCACCATTTTCATACATAAGATACTTAAGGAAGGACTATGATTTGTGTGTGTGTGTGTGTGTGTGTGTGTGTGTGTGTGTGTTTAAATAAAGCAGAAAACACCATTTTACCTTAGAAATAGGATTGTTTAATAAGAAATATATGGATTTAACATTGATAGCCATTTAAATCAGGAATTTCCTTGTGATCTTCTTAGGTGAGCATACAGAAGACTATGTAAGTATAGCTTGATAGGTTATAGTTATTCTTATTTCATTTGTTATTAAAATTAAGATGTCTTATAAAGTGAGTATGAAAAGCTAGTTTATTGCAGAAAGGAGGTACTATTTATTGGAATTTGAGAATATAGTTGCAGAAAAGTATCTATATTAACCTTTTAGATCCTTCTCGAGCCAAAATTGATTTGAGTATAATAACAATAAGAAAATCCACGTGTTTAGAAGTAGTTTTGTATTAGTAGTCGAAGAGTATTTAGTTTTATGCCCCTGTTCCTCCCATGTTGTGAGTTTATATGAATTGGTGTCTGAGATGACAAAACATTGGGATGTGGAGTCTTGAGAATTCATATCTTTTTGTCCACTGACTGTTTTACATAGAACTTGTTTAGTCATATTTGTAGGACATGAGAAAGATAGTGATCCTGACTTTAACGGGCTTCAAAAAAAACTTTTGAAGAAGGAGTGATATAAGATAAGGATATAGTAAGCATATGTTACTGTGTTTATTTTAGTAGAGCAGTGACTATTACAGGTGGTGACTTCCCCTACTGCCTTACTCACCCCCCACCCCTGACTTCATAACCGCTGATTAAAGCTGCTTTTTCTTAAGGCAAGTGTAAGGTAATTTTGTAAATGGAGACAGTGAGGTTATTGTAGACATTGGGAAATTAGTGGAATGTAAAAGGGGGAATCAGGTTGTAAATGTGATAGGTGATAAGATCATAGATGAGCATTCCTCTTCCCCCCACCCTTTTTTTTTTTGGATTGGTAAGGGTGCTGGGGTAAGGATATAAATGGAATTGAGCGGTTTATTATTACTATGCATTGTTTATTGAAAGCCTCCTATATATTAGACATTGAGTAAGACATTTTGCAGAGGTTATTTTTAATTCTTTCCACAACCTTGAAAGCAGGTGTAATTATCCCAGTTTTCTGAAGGAACTAGAAGCTGAGTGGTATGTATACCAAAGGTCTTAGAGTAAGAAGTAAAGATAGAGTTAACAGCTCGTGGCTCATTTTGTGCAGAGACCTTTTCTTTCTGGTGATTGTCGAATCAATAATAAAAAAAGTAATTTGAAAGGCACGTATACATTATGGGACGATTTTAAGACTAATGGTTTTTAACATGAATGACTTCATGTTGGTATTACAGAACGATGTTGGGGCCTCCTTGGAGAAAGCAGTGAGTTGATATATTTGCAAATATTGTATCTAGACTCTACAACTCTTCCAGCTGTCTTATGTGTTGCTTTAATATAGTTAGAATAGTATTACATAGATGTATTTTCAGATATAAATGATACCATGATACAAAATCCATTTATGAATGGTGGGTGATGATGAGCTAACCACAGCAATTTATATACAGTATATTATAAGCTAAATTGGATCAGCTTCACATAGCATATATAGAAAAAGTTCTTAAAAGCAGTCTGATACATTCAAAGGTGACTACCACTTTGGTGCAGGAATGATAACATTGGATAACAGTGTCATGAAACCCATTAAAATGAGAACTAAAAGTTGACAGGCTTTTTCAAGTAGATATACATAGCCCTGAACAAAACATTATCTCCTTGGAAAGGACACATTCAGTCATCTAGTTAGGGACAGAGCAGCAGCAGCAGCAGCAGCAGCAGCAGCAGCAGCAGCAGCAAAGATAACTGCAAAATAGGGCTTTGGAGTTAAATGATCTAATTATATTTTTTTAAGGTATAGAATGAAATAATAGGGATCTTTGGCTTTGTCATTCACTGGTCTTGTGGAGGAGTGAATTTAAAACAGTATAGCCACAGTGGTAGCATGGTCGAATAGCCTAAATGTGCGGACTTGGACATCTTGGTGAGGGATATTGTAATGAAGACAGGAAAAGAAAAAAATAATGAAGTTGAACTCAAAATGTTAGAATGAAAAATATATATATATATTTTTAGAGGTGAAACAAAGAGATAGTTTATTGAAGAGAAAGTACACTCATGAGATAGGAGTGGGCTCGAGCAGGAAAATGGCTCAAGAGCCTATTTTTAAAATACAGAAAAAAATTTAGCAAACAGGTCACAGACAAACAAGGCAGTTGGACAAAGGGTTTTTGAAAACTAAGGAGGGTTATTCAAGAGGGAAGTGGTTGTATGATATTCCTACATAGTTTTTACTCAATAAAGGAAAACTTTGGAAGACAGGTCAGGAAAAGTGGTCTAGAAATAGCTGTTACTGAAATAGAGTAGTACACTCCTCAAAGATTGCTAGTAGGCAGAGAAGATACTGGATAAGTGGGGGTAAAGTTATCTTTATCATGAAGTTTTATTCATATTTTATGGTAGTCAAAAGTTATCACCTATTTTAAGTCATGACCTCCCAAGAAAAAGACATGCTGATTACTCCCATTCATTCTGTGAATGTGAACCCTTGTTAGAGGCTAAAATTATCCTCGTATCTTTGGAACAGTGGGTAAACACTTAGACTTGAATTTGTGTTTTAGAATCTGATTTAGTTTTTTGTTTATTATGATTATTATCTGTATCTGTTTGGCTTTTGGCAAGAGATTACATTTCGTAGCTATCCTTGACATTATCTCTCAAAGTAAGGTATTGGAGACTATTTAAGTCAGTTTTATTGGTTGTAATTTATTTATAAAAATCTATTTTTAAGTGTATAGTTAATGAATTTTGACATGTATAAATTTATGTAATCACTCCCATTCAATGGTTTGACACCCCCAAAAGTTCCCTTATACCTCTTTTCATTCCGCCCTTCCCTCCTTCCCATAGACATTCACTGTGCTAATTTCTTTTTCCATAGATTAAGTAATCTTGTTCTTCAACTTTCTATAAATAGAATCATAGTGTATGTACTGTTTTGTACCTGACTTCTTGTGTACTGATTTTGAGATTTATCCATGTTGTTGTATGTATTAGTAGTTCATTCTCTTTTGCTACTGAATACTGTGCTGTTTTGCCACAATTTATTTGTCATTTTGTTAATTGACATTTGAGTTTTTTCCTGGTTTTTGGCAATTGTGAATAAAGCTGCTATAAACAGAATATTTGTGAAAGTCTTTGTGGACATATGTTTTGATTTCTGTGGGTTAAATACCTAGGAATGGAATTGTTCTGTCATAGAACTTGTATATGTTTTAATTTTAAAAGTTTATGTATAACATAACTTTTCCTAAGTGGTTATACCATCCCCACCAGGCATTTTTAGTTAAAAGTCTGTAAATCTCTACAGTTTGGACTAGGTATAGATATTGGTGCCTACTAAATGGTTTTTCTATCTGTAAATCTCTACTGTTTGGACTAGGTATAGATATTGGTGCCTACTAAATGGTTTTTCTATATCCAGAGAGCTTTTATGAATATTCTTAATGTAGTAACTGAAATCTAGTAGTTTTATGATATATCTATTTCTTAAACTCATAATACATTCTATTATACAAAGAGATTTAAATAGATAAAAGTTTCCCCTGCTTTCCAAAGTTAGAGTGTTCCTATGAAACCTTTTGTAAGCTGGAATGGAGTAAAGGGAAGAGCAATAACATTTATTTAAAAGTGAAAATTTTCTTTTGATTTTTTTTTTTGTTTTGTTTAGTAAAAACAGGTGCTAATGTAGGTATTTTGTAAAAGTGAAGTGGCATAAGGCAAACTTTAGAAAAGCCGGGATACTTGTATGTAATTATTCACTTGGTTGGTTGTACAACTTTTTTTTTAAATTAAATTTATTGGGGTGACATCGATTAGTAAAAATTACATGGGTCCCAGGTGTACAATTCTACATTACATCTTCTATGTGTTGTATTATGTGTTCATCACCCAAAGTCAGTTCTCTTTCCATCACCATGTATTTGAGTCCCTATCCCTTCTCCTCTACTCCCCTCCCCCCTTACCCTAAGGTAACTACTAAATTACTGACTGTGTCCATGAGTTTTGTTTGTTGCTTTCAATTTTCTGTTAACAAACTAAATTTCTTTATCTCTTTTTCTTATTTTACTCACTCTCCCCTCCCTCTTCCCATCTTAAAGAAGCCCCTGTAACATTCTTTGTAGTACTAGTTTGGTGGTAAGGAATTCCTTTAGCTTTTTCTTATCTGAGAAGCTGTTTATCTGTTCTTCAATTTTGAATGCTAGCCTTGCTGGATACTTTATTCTTTGTTCTAGATCTTTGGTTTTCATCTTGATGAATATTTTCTGCTAATCCCTTTTGCACTATACAGCTTCTGGAGAGAAATCAGCTGAGACTCAAATGGGTGTCCCTTTATAACTTAGTACTCATAACTTAGTACTCGCATTTCTCTTTCTGTTTTTAGAATTTTCTCTTTATCTTTATCTTTTGCCATTTTGATTATGATGTGTCTTGGTGTATTCCTGTTTGGGATCATCTTGTTTGGAATTCTCTGTGTATCCTGGACTTGCATGTCTATTTTCTTTGCCAGTTTAGGATAATTTTCAGCCTTTATTTCTTCAAATTTCTTGATTTCCTGCTTTTCCTCTGTCCCTTCCAGCACCCATATTATACTGATATTTTTGTGTTTGATATAGTCCCAGAGGAATCTCAATGCATCTTCCTTTTTTCGGAAATAATTTTCTAATTGATCTCATTGGGTGTTTTCTGCTGGCTTTTCCTGCAAATCACTGCTTTGCGCTTCTATTTTATTTAGTAACTTTTATTTTGTTCTTCATTTCAGTTAATGTCATTATCTTTCTCTGGTCCTTTGTAATGGTTTTTAAGTCGTCTTTGATGCTTGCTATCTGTTGAAATTATGATTCTCAGTTCCTTAAGCATTTTTATAATCGTTGCTTTGAATTCTGTTTCTGATGGGTCATCTGACCTCATTTCTCTAATTTTTGCAACCTCTCTGGACCCTTGCTATTGCAGTTTCTTTGATGTTTGCTGCTGATGCTGGGTGAGCAGAGATCTGTAGAGGAGGGGTGTTTATGACTTTGTTTTCTTCTTGTAGCTCCGGGGATCGTGCAGGGAGTTTGGGCGTGATTGCGACTTTTGTTCTCGGTTTCCCCTGCATGTGGATTCTGCCTTGGGGTCAGTCCTGTTTGTTGGTCTTTCATACCATGCTGGTTGTGGATCAAGAAATGAACCACACCCCACTCTCTCCTCCTTGCACTGCGAATACTCATGGCTCAGCTGCTCCCCCTCTTCTGGGAATCAGAGTGCAGTCTGGCTTCTGCATTTTGCGGACAGGTCTGCACCTCCAGGGGTCAAAGTGAGGTGGTTGCAGTATCTCACACTCAGCCTGTGAACCCCCCTTTTCTCTGTTCTGCTGACAGAGTGAGGTCCGGAGTGCTGTTCCGCCGCCTTCTCCTCCTCACTCCCTCAACGGTAGAGTTCCAAGCGGGGACCCCCACGACTGTCCCTACTCTTCCCTTTATTTCTACTTTGTTTAACCCTCTACCTGTCTGCAAGTACCTTAACGTCATGAGTGGGTTTCTTAGCTGTGATTGTGTGTTGTGTAGAGGGTCCTTGGTTGAGGAATAGGTGTTTTATTAGTTGTAATCTCCACAGGAGTTTTTCGGAGGTCCCTCTCATGCTGCCATTTTGTTGCCCTATACAGCATTTTTAATTTCCATTTTATTTTGTAGGTAACATGTTTTAATTTGAATTTTAAAGTGGGAATTTTCTCTTTTATGTAGTGACTCTTCATTAAGTATATATAATTAAATGAGTTAAGTATGAGTAATATACTAATCTACTAATATAAAATTTGACCAGATGAAAAATCGCCCTTTGTCCTTTTTAAAAAATTTGTTTAGTCATAATGCCTCCTTCCTTTTTCTGTAAATCTTTATTTCACATTGAGTTGCTTAAAATGAAAAGTCCCTTATAATACAAGCAGTAGATGTAGTGTAGTGGAATTGCACCTAACATAATAGGCTGACATCTAGCACTTGTTTTCAGGATTTCAGCTAAAGTTCCAAAGTTAAAAATAAAGGTTGATTAGTATCCTTGCATTTTAAAGAGGAATGTGTGGTTTAGTAAAAGAATAGAACTGCAGCACCCACTTCCCACATATAAGAGCAATTAGAAAAGGGGGATTACAAGTATTATTCAAGTGAAGAATTTTGAATCTAGCGGGGAATTAATTCTATGACATATCCGGTTCTCCCCAAAAGAACATTTTGTTTCTAGCCCAGGATTTGGTATGTCTTCCAGACGTGTAGATGGTATTTAATTTCTTATCTGGATGTTTAGTGAGCTACATAATCTGGTTTCTTGATAGTGCACTGGCACCATCCACAGAGTTCTTGAGAGAGCATAACAAAGTTTTTCTAGAGTTTAGGGCATGCCTGAACATAGATTCATTTCTTGAGGGTTGTGCCTGAATCAGTGAAGTGGCATGTTGAATAAGAAAGCAGTAGTGAAAAGAGTTGGCATTTGTCCATCTGGTATGGTACGAAGACATGAATTTTGTTTTGTGGACCAAGTAGACTCCATGGGAATTGACCAGGTTTGAGTTATCTTGATGGACCTGCCAAGGAGGGCTGTTTGCCATAGAGGGGGGGGGGTGGGATCCTAGGAGGTCACTCTTGAGAATGGATCCACAACACCAGGGACCTGTGCAGGTTTGAGGGACCAGGTACTTTGGTCCCCCAGGCTGTAATTTAGGGCCACCCTGCTGTGATGACCTGAAATGCACTGTCCACGCTGGGCTCCTTAGAGAATGATTGAAGATGCTATCCATAATTACACAAGGATAACCAATTGCACTGCTACCTCACAATTCAGTAAAACCCCATGGAGCTAGGCACACAGGCCACTTGTCCCTCTTCGTCTTAGTAATGATCTGGAGGAACCGGAAAGTGGAGCAAGGTAAAAGAGCTAGGAAGAATATTGAAAAAAAAAAAAAAAAAAAAAAAAGAACAAAAAAAATACTATATTTTTAATCTTGGCTGGCCTGGGTTGAGGTGGGGGTGCATACCTTTGAATAAGATATGAATTTGAAGGTTTAAACTGGACCAGACTGTATTTCATGATTTTTGAAAGCAAGTGACTGAGAAGCAATAGGATTTATCTGTAATGCTAGAGATGGGGAAGTGAGATCTGAAGAGTGTGCTTGACCTGATGAAAGGAAATTAAAGCATGTATCCCACTAAGTTCTGTGTATTTCATTGTTTTATTAGTTAAATAGGATTTTGTTTAACAAACCTTTAGTGAATACCAGAATCTGATATGTCGGGTACTTGTTAAGTATTTTAGGGAAGGCAAAGATGACTAAAATTTTCTGTCCTCAGGGAGCTGCTGCTTTAGTGTAAATAGCCAAACTTAATCCATGGCAGAATGACAGTTGCTGTAGACATGTTGATGACAGTGCTGTTGGGAATGTGGAAAAATTATAACTTAATATCACTGGGATTTAGGGCATGCTTTGTGGAGAAGGCTGAGTTTGGGCTGAACCCTGAAGGAAGAGAAGGATATCAACTGTGGGAAGAAAGCATTCTAGCATGAAGGAATAACAAAAGGCATGGAATTGGGAATGAGTAGACAGCTAAGAAGAAATAATGCTCATTCACACTGAAACTTCTTTTTTAAAAATGGTTTCAACTACCAGTTAAACATTCTTGCCCATGTTATAATTCTGGTTGAAGTTTGGTATTTTTACATGTCACTTTTGCATTTCTTTAGTAATGCACAAAGTGTCTTCCTTCATGAAATCAAGTGTGGAAATGTTACTTTAGAACCTAGATGGTTATAAGCATAAAACCAAATTTCTAATCACAAAGTTTATTACTTTCCTTGATTTAAAATAGTAAAATGTAGAGAAAGTGATAATTTTTACATACAATTCCAATTTGGTGGTGCAATTAGCTTCATAACAAGTGATTGTTTTTAAAAGCCTTCCCAGAATAAGAATGAGTATCTTGATGCTAGTGTCACTTTTAAATAGCTGTAGCTCCAGGAATGTGTCTGTTCATATTGTTATCTTAAATATACACCTTATCTATCCATATTGCTGTACTTCAGATGTGAAAGTAAAAATAAAGGTGTGAAGTACTTAGCAGACTTGTATGAATTTATGTAAATTAGAAAACACAAATAATCTATTAGGGCTGAGACCCTAATACAGTAAATTCAAGTAAGGATTATTTCCTAAAAGTTTTAAACACACACACACACACACACACACACACACCCATACCCAGTGATTTACTCTTGAAAAATAAAAATCTTAAGAGCTTTTTTCCTGAACTCTAGACACATACCCAGTTGTCTTGTGATACCTGCATATGGCTATTTAAGGGTATTTAAGTCTAAAACAATCACAATTTAACTGACCTTTTTACCTAATCTTGTTTCATCTTTAGTCTTTCCCGTGTAAGTTAATGACAAGTTTATCCATGTTACTCTGACCAAAAACCCTGCAGTCATCCCTGACTTACCTCTCTGTCACATCCATGCCTCATGTGTCAATACTTCATATTGGCTTTATCATCAGAATACATCTAGAATCAGACTATGACCCCTTCTTACCACCTCCACTTCTACCTGGTTGAACCCATCATCATGTCTTACTTGGATTATTTTAATAGCTTCTTGTTTGGCCTCCCAGCTTTCCCTTGCAATCCTCAACTCCTCACCTAGCAGTTTAATTAATCAGTGCAGTAGCCAAGATACTCACAGTTAAAACATACATCAGTCTCTGTCATTCTTCATTCAAAACTTAAGTTGTTTCCTTTCTTAACAGTAAAAGCTAAAGTTTTTGTCATAGCCTGTAAGGCTCTACATGATATTGCTCTGCCTGCAACCTCATCTTTTGATTGTTTACTACCCTTCATTTGCACCTGAAGTAATGTTCCTTGAATAACTGGCCTCAGGGCCTTTGTGCTTACAGTTGTGTCTGCCTAGAATGCTCTTCCTTCAGATAACTATTTAGCTTTCCTAACCTTCCTTAGGTCTTTATTGAAAGATTACATTCCTAGTGAGACCTTGACTATCTTATTTAAAATATCTCCCTCCCCTTAAATGCTTAATTTTTTTGTTTAGCACTTTCTGAAACTAACAGTATATTTTACTTATGTCTTTTCTTGGTAGGATGATGATTTGATTAAGGCACGGATTTTGTTTTGTTTTATACTGGACCACTACACTTAAAACAATTCCTGACAAATAGTTGGTACTTAATACATGATTGTTGAATGAATAAAAGACAAAATACTTATTATTTAGGGGTTAAATCTGTAGTAAAACTTGATGTGCCCTTTATTGGCATCTTTGGACAATGATACTAATTTCTAATGTCTGAGTGTTTTTTCTTCTGTTCAATTTTAAATCAAGTGTATTGGGGTATAATTTACATATAATATAGAAGGCACTTATTTTAAATGTATAGTTCCATGAATTTTGACAAACACACATGTAACTACTACTACCATCAAGGTATAGAATATTTACATCACCTCAAAATATTCTTTGTGTCCCTTTTGCAGCCACTTCTTCCTCCTCATTTTCAGGCAATTATTGATCTCATTTTTGTCAGATCTAGTCTATGATGCCAACATTGCTGTTTCATACTGTCTTGAAGCTGTGAATCAGTTTTGCCGGCTGTAGGGTTTCATATAAATAGAATCATGTATTATGCACTCTTTTCAGCCTGATGTTTTTGAAAGTTACTGTTATGATATGTCTTAGTAAGTTAGTTTTTTTTCACTGTTGAGTATGTTCATTGTATACACGTGCCATGATGTGCTTGTCCATTTACCTGTTCATGGACATTTGGGGTGTTTCTAGTTTTTCCTATAAGTAATAACAATACCATGAACATTGGTGTACAACTCTTTATGTACATATGCTTTAATTCTTCTGGGTTAGATATCCAGGAGTAGAATTGGTAAGTGTATATTTAACTTTGTAAGAAACCGCTAAATTGTTTTCAAAGTGATTATACCATATTCCCCAGCAATATTTGAAAGTTCTAATTGCTCCTCATTCTGGCCTTGGTGGATGTTACCAGTCTTTTAAATTTAGACATGCTGTTAGGTATGTAGTGGTATCTTATTGTGCTTTTCATTTGTATTTCCCTGATTACTGCTGAGAGACCTTGATCATTTCTTTTACTTGTTGGCCATTTATCTGTTTGTCCATTTAAAAAAATTGTTTGTTTTCTTGTTTTTTCATTTATAAGAGTTCTTTGTATGCATGGATACATATCCTTTGTCAGATATATAGTTTTTCTGATCAGTAGACTGCCCATTGATGGTGTCTTTTGAGGAACAGAAGTTTTAAGTTTTGAATAAATCCACCAGTTTATCAATGTATTATTTTTCTGGTCTGTGCTTATTTCCTTCCTTCCTTCCCTCCTTCCTTCCTTCTTTTTTTCTTTTTTTTGTTCTGAGAAATCTTTGATTAACTCTAGATTGTGTAGATTTTGTCTCTGTGTTTTCTTCTAAATGTTTTGTAGTTTTAGCTTTTGTATTAGGTGTCTGGTTCATTTTGAATTAATGTTTTGTGTAGAGTGTGAGGTAAAGATGAAGGTTCATTCTTTTCCATATCTAGTTGTTCAAGGACCACTTGCTGAAATAACTCATTTCTCCTCTGAATTATCTTGATACTTTTGTTAAAAATAAACTAAGCATCTATGTATGGATCTTTTCCTAAACTATTGTAGCAATATATGAGGACTATCCAGAAGGTATCCAGCCATGCAATATGAAAAACAGGCATATATGGCTTGATTTTTTTTCTGGACAGCCCTCGTATATGTCTATGATGCCAACATTGCTCTTTCATACTGTCTTCTTCGTTTGTAGTCTTTATCTGGTTTTGGAATCAGGGTAATAGTGGCCTCATAAAATGAGTTTGGGAGCCTGCTCTCTTCTTGGATTTTTTTGAAATGTTTGAGAACAGTTGTTATTTTTTATTTATTTATTTATTTTGAATGTTCAGTAAAATTCACCTGTGAAGCCATCTGGTCCAGGACTTTTGTTTGCTGAGAGCTTGTTGATTGCTGACTCGATTTTGTTGTCAGTAATTGGTCTGTTTAGATTTTCTGTTTCATCTTGATTTAACCTTGGAATCTTGTATATTTCTAAGAATCTATCCATTTCTTCCATATTGTTTAATTTGTTGGTATATAGTTACTCATAATATTTTCTTATAACTTCTTGTATTTCTGTGGTGTCTGTTGTCACTCTCTTTCATTTCTGATTTCATTTATTTGGGTCTGCTCTCTTTTTCTTGAGGAGCCTGGTTAAGAATTTGTCTTATTTTCTTATCCTTTCAAAGAACAAGCTCTTGGTTTCATTGCTTTTTTGTACTGTCGTCTTATTCTCAATTTCATTTATTTCCTTTGTGATTTTTATTATTTTCTTCCTTGTACTCATTTGGTCTTTGCTATTCTTTTTCCAGTTTCTTTATGTGTAAAGTTAAACTGTTTATTTTAGATTTTTCTTGTTTCTTTAGGTGGGCCTGTATTGCTATGAATTTCCCTCTCTGAACTGCTTTTACAGTGTCCCATAGATTTTGGGTGGCTGTGTTTTCATTCTCATTTGTCTCAAGGTACCTTTCGATTGCTTCCTTAATCTCATTGTTGACCCATTCATTGTTTAGTGGCATATTGTTTAGCCTCCATGTGTTTGTATATTTTTAGTTGTTTTTTTTTTTCTTATAATTGATTTCTAATTTCATATTGTTGTGATCAGAGAGGGTGCTTGATATGATTTGAAAATTATTAAATTTATTGAGGTTTGTTTTGTGGCCTAACATGTAGTCTACCTTGGAAAATGTTCCATGTGCATTTGAAAAGAATGTATATTCTGTTTTGGGATGTATTATTCTAAAAGTACTAATTAAATTTATCTGGTCTAGCATGTCTTTTAAGGCCGCTGTAAGGCCGCTGTTGATTTTCTGTTTGGAAGATCTGTCCATTGGTGTCAGTGAGGTGTTAAAGTCCCCTACTATGATTTTGTTACTGTTGATGCCTGCCTTTGTGTCAGTCACTATTTGCTTTATATATTTAGGTGCTCCTGTGTTGGACACATAAATGTTTACAAGATGTCCTCTTGTTGGATCTCTTTATAATTATGTAATGTCCCTCTTTGTGTCTTGTTATAGTCTTTGTGTTAGTTTATTTTGTCTGATACAAGTATTGCTACTCTAGCTTTTTTCTCATTTCCATTTGTGTGAAATATCCTTTTCTCTCCATTTACTTTCAATCTATGTGAGTCTTTCCTTCTGAGGTGAGGCTCTTACAGACAGCATATGCCTGTGTCTTGCTTTCTTAACCATTTAGCTACCCTGTGTTTTTTGATTGGAGCATTTAGTACATTTACATTTAAAGTGATTATTGATAGGTACATATTTATTGCCATAATTTTTATTCATGTTTTTTATTTTCTTTTGTTTGCTTCTTTTCTCCTTTCTTCTGCTTGAAGAAGTTCCTTTAGTATTTCTTATAATGCTGCCCTGGTGGTAGTGAATTCCTTAGCTTTTTCTCATCTGGGAAGTTCTTTATCTCTCTTTCAATTTTAAGTGGTATCCTTGCTGGGTGAAGTAGTCTTGGTTGTAGGCCCTAGTTCTTCATTACTTTGAATATTTCCTGACACTCTAGTCTGGCCTGCAAAGTTTCTATTGAGACATCCACTGATAGTCTTACAGGACCTTCCTTATAAGTAAGTAGTTGTCCTTCTCTTGCTGCTTTTAGGATTCTCTCTTTGTCTTTAACCTTTGCCATTTTAATTATGATGTGTCTTTGTGTGGACCTATTTGGGTTCATGTTGATTGGGATACCCTGCACTTTCTGGGCTTGTGTGTTTATTTCTTTTGCCAGTTTAGGAAAGTTTTCAGTCGTTATTTCTTCAAGTAGGTTCTTGATCCCTTGCACCCTGTCTTCTTTTGGTACCCCTGTGATCTGAATATTGTTATGCTTGATATTGTCCCAGAGGTCTCTCAGGCTATCCCTGTCTTTTTATTTTATTTTATTTTATTTTTTAATTCTTTTTCCCCTTTGCCCTTCCGTTTGGGTGTTTTTTGCTACCTTGCCTCCTGGGTCGCTGATGCCATTTTCTGCTTCATCTAACCTGCTGTTGGTTCCTTCTAGTATAGTCTTCATTTCAGTTATTGTATTTTTTTATTTCTGATTGGTTGGTTTTTATGGTTGCTGTGTCCTTTTTGGTTATTATCTCTTTGTGGAAGTTTACAATAAGTTCTTTAAGTATTCTTATAACCTGTGTTCTAAACTCTTGCTCTGGTAGGTTGATTGCCTCTATTTCATTTAGTTCTGTTTCTGGAGATTTCTCTTGTTCCTTTATTTGGGACGTGTTTTTTCTGTTTTCTCATTCTGGCTTCTTCTCTGTGTTTGCTTCTATGTAGCCGGTATGTACTTTATGTTTTTTAATCTTTGCTTAGTGGCCTTATGTCTTATGTGTCCTGTGTGGTCCAATGATGCAGTGTCTCTGATCTCCTGTGTGTGTAATACAGGATTGCCCCTTGAGTGTATTGTGTGTGTTCTGCAGTTGTAGTTGGAGGGTAAGCTGCTCATATCACACCATTACTTGCCCGAGGGGAGTGGCAGAGTAACACCGAGAATTCCCTGGTCTGCCTCAGACAGCCCCTCCTAGTGAGGTCTTCTCCCGTTAGTGGAGTGGAGCTGATGCACTTGGGGTCCCTCCGTGTTCACATGGCAAATCTCTAGGGTGCCTGTTCTTGTGGTCTCAATTGGGCTTCTTTCTTTACGTCTTCAGCTGTTGCGACTCTGTTCATTCAGTCCTCTAATGTGTAACAAGATTGACTGTTCCCCTATCTATCTGCAACCTTGATGTGATCTGGGGAGGCTGCAGATGCAGTGTCTACCATCTTCAGTCCTTACTTTATTTTTAAAGAGCGCTTTGTTTGGATTTTAGATCTTAAACCGATCTTTGTATTTTTGTGATAAACCTGATCTAGTAATGACGTATTTTCCTTACAATATACTGAATTTGGTTTGTAATATTAATATTTTGTTAATGACGTGTAAATCTATGTTTATAGGGATACCATTATTTTTGAGGGAGTATTATGGACTGAATATATCCCCCCAAAATTTATATGTTAAAGTTCTAATTTCCAAGGTGATGGTATATGAAGGTGGGACCTTTAGGAGGCCATTAGGTTTAGATGAGATCATGTGGGTGAGGCCCCCATAATGGGATTAGTGTCCTTATAAGAAGAGAAAGAGACCAGAGTTTACTTGTTCCCCTCTGTCCCCCATGTGAGGACACAGTGAAAAAGCTGTTATCTGCAAGGTAGGAGGAGAGAGCCCTTACTGGAGTGCCCAGTTGGTCATCACCTTGTTCTTGGAGTTTCCAGTCTCCAAACTCTGAGAAATAAAATCCTGTGGTCAAACCACCTAGTCTGTGGTGTTCTGTTATAGCAGCTTGTGGTGACTAAGACATGGTGATGTGATATCTTTGTCAAATTTTGGCATCAAGGTAACAGTCATCTCAGAAAGAAAAATTATTTGACAAAATTCAATTCCCTTTTATAATCAAAATCCAATTCCCTTTTATAATAAAAAATATTTACATTAGAAATAAGAGGAAATTTCCTTAAAATGATAAAAGGCATCTGTTTAAAAACACAGTTATCATCTTACTTAATTGTGAAAGAGTGAGTGCTTTTTTCCAAGATCATGAACAAGGTATGAACATTGCTGCTATTGATTCTACTTAATATTGTACTGAAAGTTTTAGTTGAGACAGTTAGGCAGAAAAAGAAATACAAAGAACCACCTAGATTGAAAAGAGGTAAAACCATTTCTATGTGTAGATGGTAGGATCCTCTTTATAGAAATTCCTAAGGAATCCATTAAAATTTATTATAACTAATAAATGATCACCAAATTGCTAGGTTACAAGAACAATATACAGAAATATATTTCTATACACTAGCAATGAACAATATAAAAGTGAAATTAAGAAAATAATTCCATTTACAATAGCAACAAAAAAATCAAATAGGAACAAATTTAACAAGAGCAGTTGAAAAATTATATTCCTAAACCTATTCAAAATTATTGGAAGAAATTAAGGAAATAAATAGAAATACATTACGTGTTTCTGTATCAGATGTGTTATAGGATTAAGATGGCAGTACTCTTCCAAACGATCTGTAGATTACAGACAATCTCTATTAAAATCATAGCTACCTTTGTTTTTCTTCAGAAAATGAAAACCTGAACCTAAAATTTATGTGGAAATTCAGAGTATCCAGAATAGTATAAACAATCTTGAAAAAGAAGAAAAGCGAGGGACTCTTCCTGATTTCAAAACAGTACAAAGCTACAGTAATCATAACAATTTGATACTGGTATAATGATAGACATATATGAGGAAATAAAGTTGAGAGTCCAGAAATAAACCCTAACATTTATGGTTAATTGATTTTTGACAGAAGTGCCAAGATAATTCAATACAGAAAGAATAGTCTTTTCAACAAATTGTGTTGAGATCACAGTGTAACCATTAGCAAAATAATAAAGTTGGATCCTTTTCTTACACTATCTATTAAAATTAATTCCAAATGGATTATAGACCTAAATGCAAGAACTAAAACTACAAAACTCTTGGAAGAAAACAAGAGAGTAAATCTTCATGTGCATGGGTTAAGCAAAGCCTTCTTAGAAGTTACCACAAGTATAAGTGACAAAAGAAAAAAATAGATAAATTGGACTTCATCAAAATTAAAAATGCTGATACTTCAAAAGACTCCATCAGGAAAGTGAAAAGAACCCACTGAATGGGAGAAGATATTTGCGAATTGTATCTCTGGTAAGGGACTTTATCTACAGGATTTAAAGAACTTTAATAATCCAGTAACTAAAAGAAAATAATTTTGAAATGTGCGAAATACTTGTGAAATATGTCCCAATATTCTTTTCTTTTTCTGCTTTGTATAGAATTAGTGTTTAATTTTAATCTCATTTTTTGGATTATTAGCTATATATCTTTGTGAGATTTTATTTTTTAAGTTAGTGCAGCGGTGACCAATCTTTTTGCTTCTTTGGGCCACATTGAAAAAAAGAATTGTTTCAGGCCACACATAGGAGTACACTAACAGTTATGATAGTTGATGAACTAAAAAAAGTTGCAAAAAAACTTACAATGTTTTAAGAATTTGTGTTGGCCCACATTCAAATCTGTCCTGGGCCACAGGTTGGACATGCTCGAGTTAGTCATTTCTATAGGATTTATAATATATCATATGTTTTGGTGTAGAAGACGCCCATGTGTGTAAGACAACCCCTCCTTTTCTAACCCAGCATTAAGAAATTGGCATGAACTAGTCATTCCTGTGTGTAAGACAGCCCCCAGTTTTGATCTAACAATTTTAGACAAAAGTATCATCTTACACACAGAAAAGATGGTATATCTTAATTTATCACACTTTATATTCCAGTAATATCTTATGTATAATTTAAGAGTTTTACAACAACATGTGACTTTTCTTTCTCTTTGTTCTTGTAGTAATTGTTATATATTTTATTTCTGAATAGTATGTAAAGCATCACAGTGTTATTTTTTTTCCCCTTAAAGTCGGTTTTTTTTTAGAGGAATTAAAAAATGAGAAAAAAGTCTTGTTATATTTACCCACACATTTATCCTTTTTTGGCGTCTTTATTCCTTCTTGTAGATCTGTGTTTATAGTTAGCATAATTTCCCTAAGTCTGATAAAGTTTAACATTTCTTATAGCAAAAGTGTACTGTCAGCCTTGAAGCCCAACAGTTATTTTTTTTTCCTCTTTTTTTCTTCCTGCTCATCAAAATATATCTACCTTTCCCTTGTCTTCTGGCTTACATTTTATTTGTTTTCTTTGGATGAGATGTCAAAGGGATTCCTTATCCTTTTTTTTCCTTATCCTCTTTTACCCCCTGTGAATCTAATATTATAATGTGTTGTTTTGTTAAAATATTGTGCTTTTTAGATATTCTCTTTAGCTTTTTTTTTTTTTTTAATGGTATGTCTTAATGTAGTTGTTTAATATGTGTCCTCTTTGAGATTCATTGAGCTTCTTGGATCTGTAGGTTTATCATTTTCCTCAAATTTGAAAATGTTTAGGCTGCTAATTTTTCAAAACTATTTTCTGCTTTTATCTTTTTAGGATTCCAGTTACACATAGGATTGATGAATATTCCACAGGTCACTGAGGCTTAATTCACTTTTACTCAGCCTTTCTTTCTTTGCTTTTATTTAGACAGTTTTTATTGTTTTGCCTTCAAGTTAAATGATCTTGTCTTCTATATTGTCACAGGACCATCTAGTGAAATTATTAAAAAAGGTTTACAGATAATCAATGGAAGTTTTGCCTTTTAAAATAATTTTCATTCATCATCATGTTACATTTAAAAATACATTCTTAAGTACTCTTTTAATGTACTTGCTTATTTAAAGTCATGGTATGCTAGTTCATCATTTCTGCCACTTCTGGATCTGTTTTCTATTGTTTTGTCTTGGCCATGAGTCCCATATTTCTTCTTCATATGTGTGGTAATTTTTAGTTAGCTGATTGGCATTGTGAATGTTTTATTATTGAGTGCCCTGATTTTTATTGTCTTTTAAAAGAGAGTATTAGTTTCCTCTGACAGTTTTAAGTTCTTTGTGGATCAGCTTCATCTTGAGACTGGTTTGTAAGCTTTGTTAAGATTCTTGAGTAGCATTTACTGTAGAGCTAATTAATCTAGTATTAAGATGTAACACTTCGTCATGCTGTATTGAGTGTCATGTATGATCAATGAGATCTCTACTCTTCCTTTTCTAATCTTGAATGTTTTCTAGGCCTATGTGATTTTGGGGTAGTCTTCTGGCTATTATTTTCTCATATTTGTTTGATGATCAGGCTCCTGGAGTCTTAGAATATTCATCAGCAATGTATATGCAGGATCCCTATGTAGATATGTGAAATTCTTTTCTCTGCATAGCTTTTTTTCTCTTATGCATTATTTTCTTACAAATTCCAGCCACCTAAGCCTCTCTAAAACTGTAATAAATGTGTTCCCTTGGTTCGGCTAGACCACCATTGTCCATAGAATGTCTCCAGGTAGAAAACGTGTAACCCATAGGGTTCACCTTATTGGTGTTCCTTCTTCAGGGGTCACAGTTCTGTACTGTTATGTTGTCCACTATCTGAAAACAGTTTTATATATTTTATGCGGTTTTCTGGTTGATTATGGTGGGAAGTGGGCAACGCTAGTACCAATTATTCCATCGTAGCCAGAATTAGAAATGCTCTGTTATTCCCTTTTGTAGTATTGAAATTTAAGAAAAAAATAAAAGTTTTTGTGTATACCTAGAATATTTTTATTTGTATGTATTCTATCATTAAAATATAGTTGAACATTGTTCAACCTCTTTTGTGATGGCTTTTCTTCTTTTAATTGTATTAATGCAGACATCTATAGCCTTAGACTATTAAAAATACTTCCCTCCTAGTTTTTCTAATTTGTTTTTTCTCCTCCAGTATTTTGTCCATATTGAGACCAATTTCAGTTTTCAGTGTCTCTTTTCTTCCTTTAATTGATGTTTTCTTCAATTGTTCTTATTCACAAAAGGAAGATTTAATATTTAATTTTGGCACTTCAGGACCTCTCCAGTTAACCTTTAGTCTGCTTTTTCTACTCTTATTTTCCACTTTTCCTTCTTAACAAATGCTCCAGTGTCTCGACCAGCATTCCTATGCTTACATCTTTTTCTTTGATAATATTTCTTTTGCTGAAAGCCCTTCTTTACCTATCCCTATCCAAATCCTAATCATTCTTCACAGTCACTCATTTCTTTATGGTGGTGCTTTTCTTTACTAGGATGTTGCAGTCCTTTGAATATTTGTCAAGTCCTTCTTACTGAATTGTAAGGTCTTGAATGCTTTATTTATCTTTGAATCTCCTATAGGGACTACCAACCCTGGAACCTGGCACATAGTTGATGTTCTGCAAATATTTATTGAATATTTACATAAACACTCTTTAAAATAGAAAGCCTTTAAAGTATCTTGAGGTAGTTCTCCCGTGTGGCTTGTTAACTGAATAAGCATATGTGTAAGTGTGTACTGCCGACTTTAGGCATCATGCTGCCCTAAAGATAGATCTTTCTGTATGGCTGAAGTTCTAGAGCAGGGAACAGATAGAAATAAAGGGTCCATTTATTAGATCTGAGTAGTATTTACTCAGTAAAGATGGGGGATTGCTATGAGTAATCTGACTTGGTACACTATTCATTCTCTGATGTAATCAATATATTTCTCTTTTAACTTTTATGAGAGTCCTCTAATTTAACCTGTACTGGTCAACATGTTTTTTATGGAATAAAAGCACTGTTTATGGTGCCATTGGTGAACACAAATAAGTAAGCCCTCAGTGACTTGTATACAAATGGTAGAGATACAAATATTTTCTGTATTCCATGTGTAAGTGTGGAGATGAGTGTGATGGTAGAACAGAGAAGGAGCACTTAGGTGTTTGGTTGCAGTTTTAGGTTCTCAGAGGCTTGCATTTAGGTATATGAATTAGGTGGGGCCAAATGTGCTTTGCTTAGCACAACTTTGACTGAGCAGACTATTTTCAGAAAGTCCTTCAGATAGTCAAAGTCAGTTGTCATTACTTAATTTTATACTCTTTCATTTATTTATACCTGCTGTTACTTGCTGAGGTCATCCCTCCTGAAAACATTTTTTTGATGCATGATGTGCTTGCTGAGTGCTTGTGCTGGCACTGAAAAGATAAAAAAGACATACCTCCTGGAGGAGAGGTAATGGCCTTCAGAAGTCTTGATTACTGATTTGAGGCCATAGTTTAAGGAACCTGGCATGTAATACTTATATATGCTTCAAAAGTATGGGACATATGTCAGTCAAGGGTCAGTGGTACCCATTCAATGCCAACAAGAATCCCCAGTTTGGGGTGCAGTGAGGAAGAAACTTTATTCAGTGTAAACCTCTCAGTTGTAGAAAAGCAAGGCTGTGGAATAGCTCGATAGTGTTACAGCTCAATTATGAGACAGCATGCCTGTGAGGTGTCCCTTCAGTGAGATGTCTCTCTGGTTAGGCAGCCCTCAGGTGAGGCCTCTCTCCAGCTAGACCAGTGGTTCTCAACCTTCCTAATACCGTGACCCTTTAATACAGTTCCTCATGCTGTGGTGACCCCCATAAAATTAATTTCGTTGCTACTTCATAACTGTAATTTTGCTACTGTTATGAATCGTAATGTAAATATCTGATATGTGTTTTCCGATGGTCTTAGGTGACCCCTGTGAAAGGGTCATTTGACCCCCAAAGGGGTTGTGACCCACAGGTTGAGAACTGCTGAGCTAGACAGTTCTGCTGTAGTCTGGTTGGGTTTGTTCTACCTGCTCTGCTCTGCTCTGGTCTAGCAGGATGTCTTTGGTGTTTCAGTTACAGCCAGGGAAATAGTCTTCAATCTTCCATGGGGAAGGGAAAGTAGCTCTTCCAGCCAGTAGGCAAGCTGATTATTAATATAAAGAGGAGTCCCCACCCCTGGCCCCTGATTGATTCATCTTATGCAAATGAAGACTCCAAATTCTCAGTTTGATTGGTCCAAAAAGCACTTTCCTGATGGGTTGGAATGGAGCCACCCTGGTTGGTTGGTGAAGATGCTAATAAGGAAAGAGTTGTGCTGCTCTGATTAGACAGAAGAGTGTCAGTCCTATTTTTTGAAATATGATTTTAGGAACTCCTATATAAGAGTTGGCTCAGAGGGCAGGAACACAGTGTACTCACAGGTAGGCAGTTCAGTGTGGGAGGCAGGCAGTTTAGTGCAGGCTGCTTCTTAAAGCGTGGCTTGTGTGAAAAGCCCCTGTTTAGAAATGACTACTAGGTTCTCTTTTTAAATTTGAGTCCAGTTAGCCACCTGTGGTTCTTCTTGGCATTTTCATTCTCAGGGTTGACAAAATAATAGAGTACCTGGGATAACGGAATGATAAGCTAGAACTTTCAGTTGATGCACCAGTATTCAACAGATGCTTCTGTATCGAAAAGAAGTGGTGCACAGTATGCAAAATTGTGTAAAGCTGGTTTTGTGACCTTTCAGTCCTTTCACTCACATAGAGAATGTCAATGGGGGGAGAGATTTTTGTCAGTTGAATTTTTCTGGAATGTCATTGGAGTACTGTGTGTTTTAGCCCTGCCTGCCACAAGTTAGGGATGTTTGAATCTTTCATTAATTAAGTCTAATGAGAGGAGTTTCACCTGGATTAAATGGGTCTTGCAGTTGAGGTCACCAGACACTCATGTCTGGAGAAGTTGAAGTGTTCTGTGGAAGTAGGGCTGGATTTAAGAAGTAATTGTACCCTTTTCTTTTAACAGGTGAAAGGTGTGTGTATTCCAGGATATGAATATCAATCTGGTGTTATTTGAAAAGGGATCCTGCTAAAGAAAGCATTCTGCTAGGGCAAGAGGGTCCCAGCTGTAAGGAGTTATGGGGCGTACTGCCGGAGCTCAGAAGCTGAGGGGGCTTTGGGAGTGATCTTTTCACTGGAGAGGAGCACTGCCCCTGGCAGTAGTTTTGCAATTGGAGGATAATACCCTTGGAAGAATGCACATAAGCTGCTCAAGAGATGAAAAATCAGCTTTGAATATCTATGATAGCCACATAGCCCTAGGACATTTTTGTACAAAGCAGTCAAATAAGAACTGTCCTATATGCCTGACCTATTCTCACCTCATTGACCCTGGTCGGCTCAGAAAACTCAGGAACATGGCAGAAGAAACTTTTTGGTGAGAAAAAAAGGATTTTATTGCCTCCTTCACTGATAGTGGCCAGCTCTGGGCAGGCCTCAGTTGAATGGAGAACATAAGATTTAATGTTAAATGTACTTTGGAATTTTGATTATTATTTGGATCTAGTCTTTTAATTTTGAAAATTTTCACATAGAAATGTTGAAACATTAATATAATAAACACCTCATACCTTTTACCAGTTAGTAACATTTGGCTACATGTATTTATTGTATTTATACTTTCTTGGTCCTCGTAGTGGGGCTGAAACATTTGAAAATGACACTTTACTCCTAAATATTTCAGGTTGTGTATTTTAAAAATTAAGATATTCTCCTTTGTAATTACAATACCATTATCTTACCCAGGACTTTACCATAAATACAGTAATGTTATATAATGTATAGTCCATATTTAAATTTCTTCAATTGTCTATCTGGGATTAGTTATTTTAAGTTACTGAACTGAGATTTACCATTTAAGGTGACCATGTGATTTTCGGCTATTTATGAGGGACCAGAAAAGTCACGAGGATTACTTGAGTTGTTTCTCAGGGGACTGGTTGGTTTACTGCTGAATAGGTTTAACAGACCAGTAAGAAACAAAAATAAAGTTTTTGAGTGTAACCCATTATTTCTGCATGTTCAACATGTTGGGTACACTTTTAAAAGGGAGTCTCAATTCAATATACTTTTGCGTTGTTCAAGAATAGATTTCCTATAGATGAAACAAAATTGAGAAAATGATGATAATTGTTGAAGTTAGGTGACACGGTTCATTAACCTCTTCTCTCTACTATTGTATATATTTGAAAACTTTCATAATAAAAAGTTAAAGGACTTTTAGAGTCTTGTGTTTTCTAATTTGTAGATTTGGAATATTAGTAAATTACTTAATACATTATTTTTAGTATTAATATCAGAAGAAAATTTATAAAGTTAAAGCACATTAATAATATTTCTGATTATTTGAGTATTTAGTAAATGTTAGATATTAGGCTAAATCTTTTCCACATTCAAACTTTTGCAAAGTAAATTTTATTTATTTCATTAAGAAATAATCATTCTGTAGAGTTCATTTCCTAGTCTGAAGGCTTCCCTTCGTCTTTTTTTAGTTTGTCATTTGTCTCTGAAGTGGAGAAGGGACTGAACCTGAATTGGTACTAATAATGGAGTGGATGACCTGGAGGCAAGTGTAGGTCTGAGTGAAAGTTCACATTGGGTCCAAAGTTAAAGGTTAGAAGGAACAGGGTTGAGTCAGATTTCATTGTGGTGTAGTGCTGGCTTTAATTCTAATTTATCAGGAAATACAGAGTTCTGAATAAGATGGAAGTAGTAATTTCTCCCAAATAAAAATAAAGTAGCCTTCAAACCTGATGTTTAGCTTTGTTAGAATTTATGTGGAATTTCAAGTAGTTTATGTATTAGCTTTAGTGATAATTTTGGTGTGTGTAGAATATTGTTTTGTATTTTTCATAATTTAGTAGAATTTTTTTCTCACTTAAAATTTTAATACTAAAGGTGTGGTCTTATAATTTGGTTCTAAAAAGCCACTTTTGATGGAAATTAAAAAAAATACCACTCTAAATGTTTCTGTACACATTAGATACATTAGTGATTTCTGAGTGTTAATTTGTCTTCTTTTTTGTTTAGTTTATTTTGTAAAAGTATTACAATGAATAACCATTAAAAGGAATTACATTGATAAATGCGATGATTGTAGTTGACTTTTGTAAGAGAGACAATTTACCCATCAACCTTCAGTCTGACATACCAACACAAAGTATTCCTATCCTGGGAATTTTTATATCTCTCTTAAAATGCACATTGGGAATTATTTTATACGACTTGATATTTGTCCATCTGTCCTGAAGCTCTCACTGCTTCTTCATTACCTAAATGTCCTCATTAAACTTCACATTCATACAGTATATTCTTTCAGCTTAATAACCCACAGTTTGACTTGACAATCATTTGACTTGTCAGAATCTTAAAAGCATTTTGGAAATAAATTTCTTCTGTGTAATATGAAGCTAAAAGTTATTGAAAATGTGTTATATTTTCATAATAAAACAAATATAAAACTGTTTCCTTGGGAGCTAACTATTTTCTTACTGTCCTTAGCCTCTAGAGTGGTAGCTTAATCACTTGTGATAAAGAAATAACTTGGTTATGTTTCAGCAAGTTGACTTATATTCAGTTTAGATCGTAATTTATGAAAATGCTAGGTTTGTAGGGAATGTTGTATTCCTTCATCTATTCAACAAGTATTCATTGAGCACTTACAACATTCCCAGCTCTGAGACAAGCCCGGGGGGGAACCGTGATGAGCAAAAACATGGGGTCTTTCCTCTCCTGTCAAGAATTGTGATTATTGGAGAGCATGCTATGAAAGAACCTGATCTGGTCAGGTGGGAAAAGCTTTCCTGTACCTTAGCTTCTATCTGAAGAGCATTTTTTTAGGAGCAGCATGTGCAATAGAGGCCGCAGAGCACATTGAGGACCTGGCAGAGATTAGGGAAACTAGGTCTCAGAGAGTGAATGCCTGTGAGATGAGGCTTGTGAGGAAATTGTTTGTGAGAAAGAACTTCATTTTTTGCAGATACTGTATAAGAATATGAAATCAACACTTATCTTTCTATTGACTTCTGTGTATCTGTTTTAAGATAATAAACTGTTTTCAAATATAGATTTGAAGATCCCTTAGAATTCATTTTTCCCATTTGGTGCTTTAATCCCCTAAATAGTAATCCATTCTGATTGATCATCTCCTGCTTAAATATTACTAGCCTAGTTGTAGGGCTGTTTCTTTTTTCCTTGGAACCAACTTCATTTTCAGACACCTTTAATTATTAGAGGTTTTTTCTTATTTGAAGCCAAAATTTTGTTTTCAATTCATTGATCCCAGTTCTTGAAGGTAAAATGAGTAAGTTCAGTTTGTTTTTAGAGTCTTTCATGTATATTAAACTTAACTGATGTATAGTTACAACTTTTTTACTAGCCTTTCCTCCCCCCAGTATTGGAAATATTTCAAATATATACCAAAGAAGACAGACTAACAGAAAGAAACACCTTTCTTCTCCTGCTCTGCATGTACCCTTTTTCCCAGCTTCAGTAATTATCAATCGATGGCTTTGTTTGATTGATACTCAAATGAATACTTTCTTGGCACTAGGTGGTTGTTGTACTAGTTACTAGAGTTAGAAAAAAGGACCTGACACAGTTACTGGCCTTAAGAAGCTCACAAGAAGAAAACAAGAAAATCAGTTAAAATAGTACAGCATGATGCATACAGTCAGCTGATTTGCACAACAGTCAGCTAATTTGCACAAGAGTTACGAGATTATACAGAAAAAGTATAAGAAAGGCACTTGACTGATAAATAGTAGAACGGGGTGGGGGCAAGGGAATTAGAATATAAAGTTATGGAAACACTTCCAGGGAGTCTTGAAGAAAGTGAGTAAAGTAAATCGAAGTTCATCAGACGTTAGAAAGTCTCTAAAACTACCACTACCCCATCAGTATGTAAAATCTTATGTATGTATGTACTTCAGGTATTTCTGTGTAGAGGGCCCTTAGTTTTCATCAGATTCTCAAAGAGATCAGTAATTCAAAATAGGGCCACTATATAGTCCCTTATAAGGGAAATGAATTGGGTTGTAGTTAAGTATTTCTAATGGTTAGCTCATATACTCATGAGGGTTAAACAGCCCAAAGAGTCTCAGAGACAGACGTTTAGTCAGGTTAACTGCATATCATCTTTATTATTGCACATAGGTGGAAAAGTAAATATGTATGCTCTTTTTACAGCTTAGAAACCTGTTTTTTTTCAGCTTAGAAATCTAATGCTAATATATACATACAAGGGCTGTCCAGAAAGTATCCAGCCATTTAATATGAAAAATAGAGGCATTTATGGCTGGATTTTTTCCCAAAAGGCGTGTGTGTGTGTGTGTGTGTGTGTGTAAAATGTATCTTAAAATATGAAATAATTGGTTTAATATATACAGAGATTAATCACCTGGATAGACGATTTCATACCCAAAGTAAAAATGCTCCCTCTTCCTCCAAGACAATAAGTGTTATGGTCATCACTTAGACCAGTTTGAAAAGCATGCTGTGTAAACACAGGGAAGACTTAAAAGTTTAGAGTTATGCCCAAATCTATTCTTACCTTACAGTCTTACCAAGGATGCATTATAAACTTACCCAGGTTTACCCTGCCTGAATTTTGAGATCCATGTGCTGACTTTCAGTACAACTACATGGAGATTATAAGCATTTAAGTGCACACACCACCGTCTGGTAGTGCAGTTTCCTCTTCGAGCTTTTCTAACCAAAGAAGCAGGTACTGTTTACAGTACGTGCAAGTCAGGTTGGAAGCAGGTGCTTCCCACTCTCTCTAATATTTGCAGCCGTTCTTTTAATTTGTCCTTGTGTGCATCCACGTACTACATGTATGTCTTTGGTTTTTTAGGAAAAGACAGAATAAATATGTAACAAAAATGCTGTAATGCAGTCTTTTATATTCATTCAGAATGTCATTTTGTGCTTGAATATGGCAGTTGACCATTTGATCACTCCTTTTATGTACTATTTGCTTGTTTATTTCTTCTTCTGTTTACTATTCAAGTATCACATGTATTCTCTGGCCTGGAACAAATGATCAACTCTGATTAACTTTTGTAAAATACCTGGGAAATTTCATTGACATGTAGCTTTGTGCTGCATTTTCATTATGCATACGATCATTGGGTATGTTTGTGTGTTACTGAGATGGAGTTATTTGATAATTTGTGTAAATTACCTTTAAAAATGAAAGAAAATGACAAGGTGTATCCTTTTTAATTGATAGGACTTAACTGTTATTAAAATCATAGTATTCTCCATAAAGCAGACTTGTAAGTCTTATTTCTTGTTTGTGTTTCGGTTACGTATTCTAAATCAGTATGTCTCCCTTTGGAAATGTCCCAGTTTATTGAACATTTTTATTCGATTTTCATAGTGAGCATATAGTTAAGATAGGTGGCTACATAAATTACTTAGGATAAATTTTATAAGTAGTATTGGAAATCAATCTAAGTGTCACTATTATTTTTCTCCAGTGCTTCTGTTTAAAGTACAGGGTCCTGAGCAGTCTACTGCATAAAACACATAGTTCCAGCACTCAAAAGTTTATATTCTGATAAGGAAGAAATTCTAGTGTATGAATAACTTGAATGGCATAAATGGTGTAAGAGATGAACAACTAAAACCCAGAGGAAAAAAAGATTATTTTATTTTAAGCATTTCTTAAAGGATATGATACTAGAGCTGGACTTAAGTAACTGGTAGAAAATTGGCAGGAGAGATTTGAGAAGTGGACATTTCTGGGTGAGCACGTACCATGAAAATGGTGGAGTCGCACTATGAATCTTTGAAGACTCCAGTTCTGCATAGGAACAGTGGGAGCAATTGGCTGTTTAACTAGAAAATTGGGTTTGAATGTCTTGTAAGATTATTTTCATCTTATTTGTTAGACAGTGAACAGTCCTTAAAGGTTATAGAATGTCTTATATATGTCAAACTTGAATGTGTCTTTTGATTTATTTATAACAACTCTTGTTTAGTAGATATTAGGACCCTTATCTTAAAGAAGAGAAGAATTTAGGCTCAAGAGAGTTAAGTAACTTACCCAAAATCTCATGACAAGAAATTGTCAAATCTAGGATTCAAGCCAAATGTTCTTTTGAATTTGCATGCTTCCTCTTTTTTAAGTGGAAGAATGAGACTATCAGGGTAAACTTTAGGCATGCTACCAAGGTAGTGGGTTTCTTGGAATAGGGAGTAATATAGAAGCATGATGGCTCGTTAATTGGGAGGCGGTGTTAGTGAGTCAGACAACATGAAACTTGAATTTGGAGTGGCAACAATAGGAGTGACAAGGAGAGTTTGTATGTGAGGTTAAGGTGGCAGAATTGTCAAGTCTCGTTAATTAAGAATGCACTAATTTAGGAAGTACTTAGAGGAAGGAGTTGCCTGTGAGAAATGAAAGAAGGAAAACTAGAGAGCCAGAGGAGTGTACTATTATCATGGAAGTCAAAACAAGAAAGTTTCACAGATGGCATAATGAACAATATTGAATACTATGTGGATCTGAAGATGTATGAGGATCAAATGAAGCTCATTTGATGTTTGGTGACCACTGGAGACTCTTTTGAGGGTGACTTGAGCAGATCGATATGATTAGAAACCAAATAATAAAGTGTTAAAGGGTGAATTCGAAGGCAGTGATGTGGATACAGTGATGTAGACTCCTTTGAAAAAGTTTAATAGAGAAAGTTGAAATAGTAACTCAAAGGATTTTAATGGTTGAGGCAAATGGATGAATATGTTATTAGCCACAAAGGCCTTGGTAATAAGAAAGGGGTTGAAGATTTTAGAGAGCAAATGATTGGGGAGGGTTTGACATAGGTGTGTCAGCTAAATTTGAGAAAAGAAAAGGAACTCTTCTTGTGAATTGGGAGAGAAAGAAAATATGTGGGGTATCTACTTATAATTTATAGGAAGATGTTAGTAGCTCATGTTAAATGATCAAGAAAGTTTATTGAAGGAAAAGAGAGGTCATCAGCAAAGTCAGGTAAAAGTGGTATTGAGAACTTTCAAAAAGAGGAAAAGATTTGGAGCAACTGCTCTCGTCAAAGAATAAAACAGGTAGAATTCCCAAAGCAAGAATTTCTTGCCAAGAATCTAAGCATACATATTTACTGGCAGCAACTGGTGTGAACCTCTTGGTCTTCTTCATTGTTCAGTAGTCTGGGAGTCAGAAGGAAGATGTTACTTGGTGAATTTGCTCAATTTTAGGGGTGGGCAGTTAGGCCATGGGAGTTTAAGCTAAGTGTGGGTTTCTCAGCAATGAGAATATAATTGACATTTTAAATCCTTACTTCTTAACCTAATGTATAAAAACCTTCCACATCAGATACAAACGTATATTCTTAATGATGATTGAATATATGGAAGAATATTGCCGTATCTAATGTTCACAAGTTTATTCTTTTCTCTTTACTTTATCACCTTTACTTAACTTTGGCAATAATTGAATTGAAATATGGAAGCATCCTGGTATAGTCCTTCATTCAGTAAACTATTGCACAGGTATGATGCCAAAAGCACAAGTGAGAAAAGAAAAATTAGATAAATTGGGCTTTATCAAAACGTAAAAACATTTGTGCTTCAAATGTAACCATCAAAAAAGTGAATTGACAACCCATTGAGTGGCAGAAAATATGTGCAAGTCATATCTCTGATAAGAGACTTGTATCCATAGTGTATAAAAATTCAAATGTAAAATGACAAGCCAAATTAAAAATTAGGCAAATTATCTAAGTAGGTATTTCTTCACAGAAGATAAACAAATGGTCAAGAATATCATGAAAAGATGCTCATTATTAGGGATAACAATATTAAGTCCCCTAATCCATGATGATGAGATGTCTTTCCATTATTTCTTTAAAATCATACACAACATTTTGTAGTTGAGTGCAACTGCATATACTTATGTAGAATATATAGATTATTTGAGGTATCTTTTGTCTAGTTTTGGTATCAAGACAATACTTGCCTAATAAAATGAGTTGGGAAGTAGTTTGTTCTTTTATATTTTTTTGGAAGAGTTTGTGAAGGACTGGAGTTAATTCTTTTAAATGATGTAATTTTAATGAAGGTGAATCTTGGGCTTTTATTGATGGGAAAACTTTTGATGAGCATTTTTGTATCTTGTAGGTCTATTTGCATGTTGTATTTCTTTTGGGGTTTTAGTACTTAGTGTATTTCTTGGATTTGTTCATGTTATCTAGATTATCTAATGTGTTGCCATATGTTTGTTCATAGTAATCCCTTATAGTCTTTTTTATAAGATCAATAGTGATGTTTCCTCTTCTCTTTTTTCCTTGGTCAATCTAGCTAAAGGTTTGTCAGTTTTGTTGCTTTTCTGTTTTGTTAATTTTCTCTGTTGTTTTTCTGTTATCTATTTTATTAGTTTCTGCTCTAATTTTTATTTTTTCATTTCTTATGCTTACTTTATATTTAGTTTGCTTTCATTTTCCTAGTTTATTAAGGTGAAATTTTAGGTAAGTTGAGATCCTTTTTATTTTAGGCATTTGCATCTGTAAATTTCCCTGTGAGCACTTCTCTAATATATCCCATTAGTTTCTGTGTGTTGCATTTTCAGTTTCACTCAAGTCAAAGCATTTCCTGATTTCCTTTTTGATTTCTTTTTGACGTATTGGTTATTTGAAAATGTGTTATTTAATCTCCACATTTTGTTAATTTCCCAAATTTTCTTCTGTTGTTCATTTCTAATTTAATTTTATTGTGGTTAGACAGCATAGTTTGTATATTTTCAGACCTTTTAAATTTATTGCGGCTTATTTTATGTCCTAACATATTGTCTATCTCTGAGAATATTCTGTGTATGCTTGAGAAGAATATCTGTTTGGCTATTGTTTGGTGTAGTGTTCTATTTATGTCTTTTATGTTCAGTTGGTTTATAGTGTTCTAGTCATCTGTTTCCCTTTTTGATCTTTTGCCTAGTTGTCCTAGTTTTTCTTTCAATAATGTTATTGAAACTGAGATACTGAGTAACCAACTATTATTGTTGAATTATGTATTTCTCCCTTCACTTCTGTCAGTTTTTGTTTCATGTAGTTTGGGATGGTCTTATTTGTGCATGTATGTTTATAATAGTTATGTCGTCCTGATACATCTGTTTATCCTTATAAAATATTTTTTGTCTTTGGTTATAATTTTCCTCTTAATTTCTATTTTGTCTGATCTTAGTATAAGCAATTCAGATCTCTTAGTTATTGATGATATAGAATATTTTTTATATTGTCATTATTATTTTTATTTTTTTTTTCCCAGAGAATATCTTCCTAGAAAGAAACTTGCCGGATCAAACGACATGAATATTTTTAAGGCTCTTGATTTATGTGTTAAAATTGCTTTCCAGAAAGATTTACCCATTCATATCCTTATTAAAATGAGGGCAACACTGATCATTCATTTTTTTATACAAAGTTGGCAAATTTGATAGAAGGTATCATTTTTATAAAATTGGCATTTATTCTATATATTCTTAGACTGAAATTCTTTCCTGATATTTCGTATTGATTTTTATTCCTCTAATTTGCATATATTTTCTTTATGTTACAAATAGACCTTTTCATATTATTTTCTTTAGGTTAGGAGAAGTTTCACTGAAGTATTAAAGTAACCAACTATTATTGTGAATTATGGATTTTAAACTTGTTTTATTTTGTGTTTGTCCAAACAGCTTAAAATTTATTTTTGTCATTTTATTGCAAAAGACATACTAGACTCAAATTAACATGAAGGGTACAGTTATTAATTTCCAATGGATAGTAGTTTTTATTTTTGTATTTTAGTTATTTTTATAGTCTGTTTTTCATTTGAATGCAATTTATATTTATTTAGTCTTTTCAATTATGATTGTCAAACTTCAGATAACCCTATTATCTTGGTTGTTGTGAAGGCATTTTTTTTTTTTTTTTTAATAAGTGGAATTGTTCTTCCAACTGCCAAATTTTCTAATTTTGAATGGAATGTTTTACGAGATTATAAGTGATACTGAAGTTACTCAGCTTATGTAAAATTTTCTTTTTCCTCCTTTTAAAATGTTTTAAATTTATAGAAAAGTACAAAAAGGTGTAGAGAGCAACACAGTTTAACTCTCTCCAAGCTCTCTCAAATCTGAACCTTTTTGCCATGGTTACTTCAATTTTTAATTTCTTAAGAAATTAGAATTTTATAGATAGAGGTGAAGCTCCCTATGGTGCTGAACCCTAATTCCATTCTGCTTTCCCCAGCCTTAGAGGTAACGGGTATTTTGAATTGGAGGTTTACATTGCCATGCATTTTTATACTTCTATTTGATACATCTGTATCCATAAGAAACCTTACAAATGATATCTATACCTATTCTTCTGCAACTAGCACTTTTTTTGGTCCAATATTATGTTTCTAGACTTACCTAGGTTGATAGATGTTGATCAAGTTTATTGGTTCTTAGAATGTGATCCCTGACCAGCAACTTCAGTATCATTTGGTAACTTGTTAGAAATAAATCCTCAGGACAGGACCAGACACATTTGTGCAGATCAGTGCAAAACACAAATCCTGGGCTCCCTGTTCAGAAATTATTAATAATTTCAAGGTGGCGACAGCAGAGCATTAAACCAAGAAGGGGGCCCTTGTGAGTATGCTCCTGTACCTGGGAAGTTAGCTCTGTTTCAATTTTTATTCCAGGCTTAGTGAACAGACTGAGAGTAGGGCCTAGCAGTTTGTGTTTTAACAATTTTCTAGGCGTGATTCTTAGGAATATTTAAGTTTGAGACCACTTGTATTAATTTTGGGGGGCTGCCATAACAAAATACCACAGACTAGTGGTTTAAACAACAGAAATTCATTTTTTCACAGTTCTGAAGGCTGGAAATCCAAGATGAATGTGTCAGCAGATTTGCTTTCTTCAGGTCTCCCTCCTTGGCAGGCAGAGCTACCTTCTTTCTGGCTACCCTTTATGCTTTGTTCTCATAGGATCTGTGGATGCACATTTCTGATGTCTCTGTGTCCAGATTACCTTGTCTTATAAGGACACTAGGTGTACTGGATTATCCTAATGGACTCATTTAACTTAATCAACTCTTTAAATGTCCTGTCTCCTAATACAATCACATTCTGAGATGCTGGGAGGTAGGGCCTTAAGATAGAAATTGGTGGGGGGGGGTGGGGTGGGACACAGTTCTACCTATAATTATCACTCCTACTGTTCAGTGATTTTTTTTTTTTAGGGCCATATTATATTCAGTTGTATAATTATATTCCTATTTATTTTTTTGCTGTTGATGGACATTTAGATTATTTTCCATTTTTCCTCCTCTGTCAGTTCCACTATGTTAGTTTCTTTCTCTTTATAGTTGCTTTTTCAGTTTTTACTTATTTTGGATAGGCATCTTGGTAGACTTCAAGTGTCCTGTCCTGGTATCAATCGAATCAAAACAAACAGAAACAAAATCATGTACTGCCTTTTATTTAATGGAAGGCTATATACTCTATAAGCTGTTAATTTTGTTAGGGTATAATTTTACATAGTGGTATTTTTGTTTTATGAGACTGGATTTCCGTGTTGTCCAGTTCTTGTGGTTTTGGAACATATTCTGAGTTAACTACACAAGCTATTCTTTCCATATATGGGTGAGTCTGTCGTAGTGATACTAAATAATTAAGTTTCTTTCTGTGTTTGTAAATAAAAGAGAACAGTGACTTCATCATTATGTATGTTCTGTCTTGGGTTTTCTTGACCTTTTGCAGCTCATTATTATCATCGGGGAATATACTGAATTCCCATAGCTTGTAACTTTTTATGCTGTTAAGAGTAGTAATGCTTATTTGGGAAATCACTTGTTAATGTTATTTACTAAAGGTTAGGCCTGTTTTTTTATGCCAAGGTAAAGTTTTGTACTAGGCTGGGGCAACATTTTTTCTCTGTGCTGAGTTTCTATATGTTAGTTATATACTTTATAATTTTGTTCCCTTTATTCAAATTTTATTCCTTTCCCTTTACCCCACAGCCCACCTCATAACTTCTAACAGATGCATATTATATGTGTCATGGATAGTTTTAAAAGTTTACTGGTTTCATTGAGGGCCCATTGATTATCTGGATATAGACTATGTACTTCTCCCTAGCATCTTCTCTGCCAATTCTTTGGTTATTTTCCAATTTGTTAATTATATTGCTTTATAAAACTGTGCTTTACCAAAGAGGAGATAACCACCATTCCTATTTATTATTTCTTTGGTGGCTGAACTTGATGGCCAAAAGAAGTTTTAGGATGATAACTGAAACTAGCATGGTCTGATGGTAGTACACCTGGGAGCTTTTTAGAGTTGCAAATTCTCAGGCCCGCTGAATTAGGTGCCTTGCAGGTGATTTCCTTGCTTTCATACCATTCTCTAAGGACAAGGTAGTATACATACTTTGTCTAACAGTGTGCTGGGGTTGATAAATCAAGTCATGTTCTTGTCTGTAGCTCTTCTTTTCCTTGTGGGAAGGTGAAGTGAGGGGTGGGCTAGGCTTGAGGAGTGTGAGGAAAGGGGCTCTAATCCTTTCACTTTAACTGGCAGACATACATTGGTCTTCATGGATGGATGCTTTATTGTCATTTTTTCCTTTGTGTCTTTTCACTCTATGTCAGCAGTAGACCTCTGAATTTGTGTAACCTCTTGGTGTGCATTTGGTGTCCTTAATTTCAAAGTAAAATTACTGGAGACTTGGGTTCAAATTCTGTCTCTGAACTTGACTTGCAGTATAATCTTTGACAGAGCTTTTAATCTCCCTGCATCTCATTTTCTTCTGTTGTAAAATTAAGGTAACACCTACTGTGTATTTCTTACTGGGATGGGGATTAAACGAAGTAATGTATGTGGAACACTTTCAACATAATAGTCATTCAGTAAATGGTAGCTGGATGCTATCATCATCATCATCATCATCATCATCATCCAGTTATTTCTGTATTTGAATATCACACTTGACTCTACAGGGCATACTATATTAATTGTCTAGGTGACACTTTTCAGGAATTGCTTTCTTGGCTCCGTGATGATTCCATCACTGTGGATAATTTAATTAGCCCTTGCCTGCTGAGCATCATTGCTGTGACAGTCAGTAAGAAAAATGTGGTAGCAAAAGAGCCAGGACTTTGGAGTCAGACAGACCTTGATCTGTCATTACTCCAACAGTCACTAGCTGTGCACCTTGGGCAAGTTGCTTAGCTTTCTTTCTCTGTTTTCTCATCGATAAGAAAAGGATTATAACACCTTGAGCATTATTGTGAATGTGGTTGGGTGAGTGTTGTTTTTGTGGGAATTAAATGAAAATATATATAAAGCACTTGGCCTATAGTAGTTAGGAAGTAATTTTTGCCACAAGTATTCTTACCCACCTCACCTTCTTCACTCCACCCATTATAGAATGTTACTGTCTGCCTTATCCATAATATATGTTGCAGTTTCTTCCATTTTGACTATTAGAAACTAGATCAGCAGTGTCCAACCTTTTGGCTTTCCTGGGCCACATTGGAAGAACAATTATTTTGGGCCACACATAAAATACACTCACTCTAATGATTGCTGAAGAACTTAAAAAAAAAAAATCACAAAAAAGTCTCAGTGTTTTAAGCATTTGTGTTGCACTGTATTCATAGCCATCCTGGGCCACAGTTTGGACGTACCTGGACTAGATCAAGAGGCTAAGTGACTTGTTTGCTTGATACTATTGGAAAAAGAATGTGAACAAAACCATGTTTATCTAAGTTCTTGATTCCCAGGCCTACATGTAGATTTTTTAGTGTGTTTATGAAAATCACTTTTGTACAGTAATTAAAACATACATAACATAAGATTTACCCTTTAAATAATTTAAAGTGTGTATTTCAGTGGCTTTAAGTACGTGCACGTTGTTATGTAACCACAGACATATTAATATTTCAAAGCTTAGATTTTGTATTGTACTTGAAAATTTATTTCATGTATTCTGTTTGCATGACCCGTATATTAGAAAGGGCTTTTAGTGGCAGATAACAGAATCACTGAAGGTGGTTTAAGCAGAATGCGATTTATTAAGTTGTAATTGTTATGGGATCTTTGAGGGAGCAGAAGGAATGGACTCTAGGCCAGTGGTGTCCAAACTTTTGGCTTTCCTGGGCCATATTGGAAGAAGAACTGTCTTGAGCCACACATAAAATACACTAACACTAAGGATAGCCGATGAGATTTAAAAAAAAAAAAATGGTTGCAGAAAATCTCATGATGTTTTAAGAATTTGTGTTGGGCCGCATTCAAAGCTGTCCTGGGCCGCAAGTTGGATATGCCTGCTCTGAGGCTAAGCTTCTAGAAATACCTCTTGGAACCAACTGACTTGCTAAGGGAGCCACAGCCATCTTTGGACAGAACCATGCTGCCTGCTCAAGTTTGGAAGCTGCTGAATGAGGAGTCTTGGCTTTTGTTGCTGGCCTCAAGCATCACCATCTTGCTTCCTGACATTGCTATATAGACTCATCTGCCTATGCTTAGTTGCTCTGTCTCCTTGTTTCCTTTCTCCTGGTTTTCTAGGAGTGCTTCTGCTTGGGAATCCTGGGGTACACGCACAACTCAGGTCACAGGGTGTCTAGCAAAAGTACGTTTTAGCTCTCTAGCCACTATTGTGTTATAAGACATACTAGAAGTGGGTTACACGAGTATTGAGAATAAATCTGTGGTATCTGCCATAGCTCTTTCAAAAAAGGAAAAATCTAGGAGACATAATATTTTAGCACCTTTGTTGTCATAAAAGAATTGATAGTTTCCAGAGGGGAAGTGAAAATATCAATCCAGCAATATTGATAGGAAATAAGTTCCATATTAAACAAAAGAAATTATATTGTGTCAGTGAAGCTCAATTTTTAAAGTATTGTAAAACCCTAAATGATCCTGTGTTTATCTCACTGATAGTAGGGAATATATTTAGTTTTTTTGATTTATGTCACTCAGTCATTTTTAACTTCATGATTTGGCATTAGGGTATGTGGATGCAACATTCCTCCTAGCCTACCGTGTTTGCTCATTTTGCCAGGAAAGAAAGTATACATTCTTGTGGAACTGATGTCTTAAAACCAAGCAAACATTTTGTATTGTAAATAATTTGTATTATTTTGAACGTATTCAAGGAGGAGGGTGTGGGCCTGGGGTGGAGGCAGAATGAGGATCAAGTTCATAAAGTACAGTGTCTAATTTGAAGGTTATTTTCAGTTTCAACTATTATTTAAGACAGTGCTATCTAGTGGAACTAGAATGTAAAAATAAACAGGTGAAATTAATTTTAATAATATGGTGTATTTAGCCCAATATATTCAAAATATCATTTAAACTTGGGGCACTAGCCACATTTCATGTGCTTAGTAGCAGGTGTGGCTAGTGGGTACCTATTGGACAGTACAGGTCTAGATTGTCTGTATTATTTCATACTAGAACTTTCCTGATTTGAGAAGTATTGAAATGTACTATACACCTCTTTGTAAAGTGTCCTCAGTGTGTGCCATGTATTGGTAATGCTTTACTTCATACACTGCTTTATTATTTATTAATTTATTAAATTCAATTTATTGGGGTGACATTGGTTACTAAAAATTATATAGGTTACAGGTGTACAATTGTATAGTACATCACCTGTGCTTACCACCCAGAATCAATTCTTCTTCCCTCCCCATATATTTGACTATTCTCTCCTCCACCATCCCCCTCCCTCCTTAACCTCTGGTAACTACTAAAGTAAACTATTGTCTACTTACACTGTTTTGTAACAGAATGATTGTAATCCAGTGCTCTTCCCCAAATTACAGATGTGGATGCAATGGCTTGCTGTAGTTATGAAAGTTGTGTAGAGTGTTTGAACTGTTGGAGTATAGGGGTGTGAAATGTGATACTGAGGTACACCGTTACTGGCTTGATTTTGGTCCGTATTAGGTCATACCAGTGTAGACCATTGCTTTTTACTCCTTTGACTTAACTAGTTCTTGATGTTATCTCAAGGGCACTGTTTATAACTGTCATTGCCCTAAAGGAGTAGTGGTTCAACTTCCAATTAGTGAAAAATTTTAAAACACTTACAGTGTATTTATTTTTATTTACTTATGAAAAATGCATGTGTATGACTATTAATATATTATAAAAATTATGAAACAAATGGGAACACTGAAAACAAGAAAAGATTAGATAAAATAAATATAAAGTTTTATCATTTTTCATGCATCCCAGATAATTGCTTTGAGTAGTCAGTCACCTTTTGGAAATCTGTGCTCTATGTCCTGTGGAGCATTGGCTCTCAAACTTGATCACCAGAATCTTTTTGGGACTTAAATAATTAACAAGGACAAGAACAATAGTGAAAATGTATGTTTTTAGGTATTACTCTAGACCAGCGGTTCTCAACCTATGGGTCATGACTCCTTTGGGGGTCGAACGACCCTTTCACAGGGGTCACCTAAGACCATAGGAAAACACATATCAGATATTTACATTACAGTTTTGAAGTAGCAACGAAAATAATTTTATGGGGGTCATCACAACATGAGGAACTGCATTAAAGGGTTACGGCATTAGGAAGGTTGAGAACCACTGCTAGACATAAAGAATTAAAATTTTTGTTTTTCTGTGTGCATGTGTACATGTGCATGTAGAGTATATGTGGAATCTGTATTTAAAATTTTAAATATAAGAATCCCTGTTATAGATAGCAGGGATTCTTAACTTGGATTTTATGTTAAGAATCTGAAATTATGTTCAATATTATATATGCAATCAGACCTTTTACAGAGATCTCTATCAGAACCCCAGATGGTCTTTGGCCTTGGTAAATGTTATTAACAACTAGCTAAATGCCAGTATGGATCTATGGGTCAGAGAAGGACTGAGTTGGATTGGAGAGGCCAGGATGGATACCTTCAGTATTAAGCTTAATGTGATCATAGGGCTGTTAGGACTGGGTGGTGGGCAGACTTGGGGGTGGGGGTGGTAGTGCTGTTTCATAGATGAGAGCAGACCAGTGGAGCTATAATTCAGAACTGGGCTTTAGTAGTAATAGAACAGGGTCACATAATAATTCCATTGAGAATGTCTGACCTGTAAGTGGATACTGGGAGTCCAGTCAAAGACTGGACAAACTCAAAGACTGGGTTTGATGGAACAGGTCAGATTTGAAGTCTAAATAGGCAGGCTGAGGTCACTGATAAGTAATAAAGCTTAAACAGAAATGTCACCCAGGCATTCAAGCAAGGCTTGAAGAGATGGGCCAACAATTGAATTTTTAACATCTCATCATAGTAATTTCTTTCCCAAAAATCTGGGTCATTGTCTACCTAAGGAGAGTGCTACATGAAGCTTTCTTGCATTTGATAGAAAAATGCACGGGTGAGACACAGATCCCTGCCAAGTCTAGAATTTTATGATTTTCTCTTCAAACAAATAGGGTACACTCTATTAATTTATGTGCGTGTCATAAGCTTCTAGCTGGAGGCACAAGCATTGGTATGTGTTCCAGTTTTGATCACAAACTTAGTGCTTTCCTTTACTTCTGCTGGCCTTCTCAACTTGAGCCCCTTTCCCTTCTCTCTGCCTGGTGGTGCTGATTGGGCCAATGATCGGACAGCCCTATGAAAGATTTGTACTTGAACCAGCATACCTGCCTCCTCTTTCCTGTTTGCTGCCATTGCAGCTCAAAAGAGACTAGAATTCTTTATGTCTCTTTAGTTCTTAGGCTGACTTATTAAAAGTGGTCTTATCCCCAGAGGATTTACTAATTGAGGTCATGTTGAAATAACATTTTAGGGAAGGGTCCCCTGGAGAAGTTTTCAGGAAAAAAATTGAGATGCATTTGTCTTGATCTAATGGAGCATTTTCCTAGAAGAGCAGTGTACTTACAGCCTTTCTTAAAAATAAAAAACTTTTTGTTAATAATTTAATTTCATGACTCATGTTTCATAAGAAAACTTTACATTTGGTGAATGTACATACATGTGATGAATATATTAGCTTCTTTAAGTAGAAAGTCGGGCATATGAATACTGACTGCATTATTTAGCAATATATTAGGCTTGTAAAATTTCTAATTGTTTCAATGTTCCATTGTTTTCTGTTCCTTTTTTATATCTTTATAATTATTACTGAGAATTCTGGCTGTCACTATTTTCTACCAGTCAGTTAGATATTTGAATAGATCATATAATAATATAAAAGGATGATGCCAGGCTTACAGTTTCTTGGATGTCATAATGTTGTCAATGTTGGAACTTTCTATATGTTTATATAGGTAACAGGAGCATTTAAGAGCTTAAAAATTAAATAGTGGAATTAGGGTTTTAGTGCATGTTTCTGTGCTCCAATATATATATATATCTATGCAAACACACACACATATACATACACACATTCACACACATATAATGTAGATTTCTATTTGCCTCAGTCTTAAAATTTGTGTTTGTAACACTTCTGGTTTGCCTTGTGAAGAATCAAGAGGCCTGATACTATGTCAGTAAAACTGTCTCAGAGGTATGATTGAAACAGTTTTATTAGCAACATATGGGACATGAAGGAGCCACAGAGGGGAGTTTGGAGTGTGAGGGTGCTGGTCTGTCTTTTTTGGCATGTAATTATATCTGTCCTCATGCATGGTGTTATTTGCTGCTGCCTAGGGAATATAGAAAAATAACTTCTAATGTGATGAAACAAAAAAAATCAGAATAAATTACAATTGTTGAGTTTATAGGGAATTATTTGGATGAAGGATGTATTTTCTTCCAACCTAAATTTTGTTTTGTATTTAAAATTTTATTCAATTAATTTTTAAAATTAAAACCCAGTTTTTCAATAATTTGAATTTTTACAACAACTTTACATAATAGACACATAGCTGAGTTTAATAAATAGGGAAGAAATTTGTTCCTTTTCCCCTATTGTGACAATATATGGTTCTCTTTAATTAGTTTTACTAAATATTTATTAATTTTCTTTACAGGTGTTTGCAGCATTTAAATGATTACAGTATGCCCATTAGTTTACTAGATGTTACACAGCGGACAATATCCAGACACAGCCTGTGGACTTAGGGAGTGTAATTCTGTAAAAGCAGTCACATGTAGATGATGTTTAAATAGGCAATAATAGGAATGATAGACACGTATATCAGCATACCTCTGGGAAAGAAGGAGGGAAGTGGGATCAGAGATGGGCACACAGAAGCTTCAGTTAAGTTTTTTTTTCTTTAACTTTTTTTTTAGCTAAAATTTATTGATTGTCAGAGGTTTTTAAACCAGAGATTCAGGCTGAGACAAAAGGTAGTGAAATAGTTTGTTTCATCTTCCTTTCCTCCATTAATTTCATGGAATGCTCAGTACAGTTTCTTAAAGACTGATGGAAAAGTTTGGAGAGGGGTGGATTCTGAAAAAAGCCCTGCAGAAAAAGGTATCGAAGTGTTTTTCAAACATTATCCCAGTTCAGCTTACTACATTCCAGCCTTAGGCTAAATGTGGGTATTTATATTATTGTCCACTGTGAAATACTTTTTATAGGTTATTTCTCAGTCTTTATGTAGAAAAGTTACTGGGCAGCAAAATTTCTTTACTGTAGATACACATTTAGCCCTAAGACTGGTCTCAGAGAGACCTAGTTGTCTGAAGTGGATAAATCTTACCCTGATTAATCCCCAAATGGCTAGTCTGGTTCCTTCTGTACGCTGGTAAATAATATCGGAAGCCAAGCTGTTCAATATTTAGATTGCAGTGATCAAGAAAGCAGCATGGATTATGTTTATTTCTAGAGTGTGAGCAGATAGGGTCACACTTCAAGTGCTTTTCAAATGCTTGTGACTACTGTCATTTTTTATGACATGATGATTATCTAACAGCTATTTCCATGGAGTTACTTTATTTGCGGAATAGAAGACCAAACCTCTGCTTGAAAATGTAAGGAAAATCTTCATACCCACTCTCCCTTTGAAAATCAAGTTGAAAGCTTTGACTATCCTATGGAGAAAATGAAGTATGGTTGAATAGTTTTGTTCTACCTGGAAAACAATATTTAGTAAGAATTAGAATTGTATATTTGGTGGGAGTGATTTCAGACATATAAGAAGACAAAAGTATCAACTACTTGCAACCTTTACTTAGGGGAGTAAACTTTGTGAGCTCTGCCAAATGAAAATAAATAAAGAGTAATAATCTTAAGTCTGTTATTTATTTAAGCTTCTCTTTCCTACCAGATCCTGAAAAAAACAACTAAGAAAGATATTTTATCCAGTTTGAATTGAATTGCTGTTACTTTTTTCTTGAGTAAACTACCTTACGAACAATGTAGAAGTCCTAACTGATTGAATAATCACAACTTAACTGTATCGACATTTACAACTAATATGTCCATTAAATTTCAGAGAATAATTGAAATAATGAAGTGGTATGATAATATTAAAATTTTGTTAAGCACAAAGGTAGTGTATGGATTAATTAAAATTATCCATCTGTACTATAAAATAATGATTAATGGAGCACTGCCTTATATTTGTGAAGCTCTGTGTATATTGTGTATAGTTATAGTTCTTCACAAGTGTAATTATTTATATTTCTTACATATGCTGTTTCATTTTATGATCACAACAGTTTTGGAAGTATGTGGGGTAAGTGAGATTTTTCTTTACTAAATGAGGAAAACTGAGTAGCGTAGTAATTAAATGGTTTTTGCATGGGTAGGGCTGAACTAAAATCAGGGCTTTTGACTTCTGGTTTTGGATTTTTCTGGCACACTGATTCTTTTCTTTGGTCGTTTTGTTTTGGTGTATATAATTAGAATCATTCCATTGCTTAGAAAGCAAAAAGCCAACTCCATAAAGTCAGTTTATTGTAATTAGTACTTTTGACTAGATTTGGGGGTGAGAAGGATAAAACTTGACCTGAATGGCATTTTCCTATTATATCTGTATTTACATATATTTAAATTTGGTGCAGTATTTTATTATGTAAAAAAGTTAAGAATTAACTTGATATCATTCACACTTTTGAAATTAAAGAATGGTCTTGGTGATTGAGATACAAGCAGACCTGTTTCCCTCATTGCCTTTCTTTAAAATAAAAGTTAAAAAACCTGTTTTTATTGACATGTAATAGACATACAATATTAGTTTCAGGTGTACAACATAATAATTCAATATATGTGTATATTGTGAAATAATCCGCACAGTAAGTCTAGTTAACATCAATCACTCCACATTTTGTTTACAAAGATTTTTTCCATGAGATGAGAACCTTTAAGATATACTTTCTAAGCAACTTTCTAATATACAATCCAGTGTTATTAACTAGTCACCATGCTGTACATTACATCCTCATGACTAATTTATTTTATAACTGGAAGTGTGTACCTTCTGAGCACTCAGACTCTGCCCTACCCCTACCCCCATCTGTCTGCCTCTGGTAATCACCAATCTATTCTCTGTATATATGGATTTTCTTTGTTTTAGATTGCACATATAAGTGAGATCATGTGGTATTTTTCTTTATATGAGTTATTTCCCTTCATATAATACCCTCAAGATGAATTCATATTGTCATAAATGGTATGATTTCCATTTCTTATGGCTGAATAATATTCCATTGTATGTATGACCTTCATTTTCTTTATCCATTTATCCATCCATGGATATTAGCTTGTTACTATGTCTCGGCTATTGTAAATAATGCTGTTATGAACAGAGCTGCAGATAACCTTTTTGAGTTAGTGTTTTTGTTTCCTTTGGATAGATACCCAGAAGAGGAATTGCTGGATCATATGGTAGTTCTATATATAATTTTCTGAGGAACCTCTATATTTTTTTCCATAATGGCTGAGCCAGTTTCTATTCCCACCAACAGTATACAAGGTTCTCGTTTCTCCATATCCTTCCAACACTTGATATTTCTTACCTTTTTGATGATAGCCATTCTAACAGGTATGAGGTCATATCTAATTGTGGTTTTTATTTGTATTTCCCCGATATTATTGATGTTGAGGATCTTTTCATGTGCCTGTTGGCCATCTGTATGCCTTCTTTGGGAAAATATCTTTTCAGATTTTCGGCCCATTTGTTAAATGGATTTTTAAAATTTTTGTTATTGAGTTGTATGAGTTCTTTATGTATTTTAGATATTAATACCTTATCAGGTAAGTGATTTGCAAATATTTTCTGTAGGTTGTCTTTTCATTATGTTGATGGTTTCCTTTGCCATGCAGAAGCATTTTATTTTGATGTAGTATCACATGCTTATTTTTACTTTTGTTGACTTTGATTTTGGTACAAAATCCAAAAAGTCATCACCAAGATCCATGTCAAGGAGTTTCCTATGTTTCCTTTTACGAGTTTTACAGTTTTAGGTCTTATGTTCTTTAATCCATGTTGAATTAATTTTTGTGCATGGTAATGGTGGTGTCCAGTTTTTTTTTTAAATATTTTGCATGTGGCCGTCCAGTTTTCATAACATCATTTATTGAAGAGACTATACTTTCCCCATTGTATATTCTTGGCTCCTTTGTTATAAATTAATTGATCGCATATGCATGGGTTCATTTCTGGGTCCTTTATTGTATTCCATTGATGTATGGTTCTGTTTTTATGCCAATGTCATACTGTTTTGATTACTGTAGCTTTGCAATAAAGTTGAAATCAGGAAGCCTTGTGCTTCCAGGATTGGTCTACTTTCTCAAGATTGTTTTGGCTATTGGTACCTTTTTTAAATACAAATTTTAGTGTTGTTTGTTTTATTCTTCCCTTATTTTTTGAAGACCTGCCTCAAGCTAGATGCTGGGAGCCTCACAATTTCTGTTTTTAGTCATCTTTTTTAATTGTAGATTTTTGAATGACTGTTATTTTTAACTGATCTTTTTGAATATATTATATACTTTTAAATATAATGAAAAGTAACTCTGAATACTTATTTAAATCAAATATAAATTAGTGTATATTATGAATGGAACCACAAAAAGACATTTGTATTTGTGTTACCTAGATATACATAGGCATTAAGAAATGGAAATTGAGGGCATTAGAAAGGAATATTTACTTACTAAATATAACATAATAATGTTATTAACTACTCATTTTAATATGTAATTTATTCAAAGGGTACTATGACTTGCCTGTAATAATTAATATAGCTTAGTTATTGACGTGCCTTATTTAGGGTATGTGAATTAATTATAATAAAAAGGTTAGGTCGCTATTGGGGCTAAATCACCTCTTTTTTTTTTTTTTATGTCCTTCAGTTGCAGGAAAATCTAACTTCTATGTGTTTTGCTACTTATATATGTCTTTTGGGAGATTTTGAAAACCCAAAGTCCTCTTTCTCCTGTGGAAGTGTTAAAAATCCTAAGAAGCTTTCTTGAGATAAAGTTTGTCCCCTTTCAGTTATTAAATGTGCTTTTTTCTTATCTGTGAATTTCACCTTCAGTTTACTGGCAACTGCTTTTTCGTGTTAGGTTCGTAGAATTATGATTAACTCCTTGCAATCTGGCTTTGGTCCTGCCTTTGTGCTGGAACTGCACTCTTGAAGGTCACTGATGACCACATTCTAGCCAATTGTAGAGATTTTCCCCCCCTCAGTTCTCAATCTCCTTGACATGCTAATACCACACGACCTTGGCTTTTCAGTTACACTGGCACTCTACTTTAAATTTCTGCTTTGAACTCTGTGCTGCTCATGCTTTTTCCTGTAATACCTGTCTTGTCTTTGTCGGGTGGGTTTTGTTTTTATCCTTTGTTAGCTATGTACTTTCTTTATTTTAAGTCTTATAACTTTAGTTCTTCTTACTTTGCATTTGTATTGTAAATAAATCACCACTTCTCATATCTATCACTCTGGTGGATATTGCTGGCAATTCTCAGAGCTCCATTTCACATCATTGCCCTTCACCCAAACTCAAGTCTTGTACTTCCTTGCATGTGCTTCTATTTAGGTGTCCTTTTGCCTCAGAACAGACCTTTCTTAAATCATCTCCTTCAGACTATTTTCTCCTTTGAATTTCTGAGTTTCTTTTAAAGAAGCATTCTCTCCATACCTTGACATTTTTTATTTGGATAAGGGTATCTTCAAATGTCTCTAATATCCTTGAGTCTTTCTTGAAACTATTTCTCAAATTTGTTCCATCCTCTTCACTCCCTCACCTTCCCCAAAGTACAGTATAGTGTGTGAAACACTTTCGAATGTATTTTTTCTACTTAAAATAATGAACATAATCAATTTTTAAAATAGGAAGAGTAGAGTTAATTATCCCAATTTGTAGGTCAGGAGATATGTACTGGAAGAGGTGACTTGTCTGAGGTTTCATTGCTAGTTAAGGGAAGAGCTGCTGCTAAAGCCAAGGTAATGTGATTTTAAGTCTATACCTGTGCCCAGATCAAGTGACTGTTGTAATTAATTATTAAATGATCTCTCAGCCTCCAGTCTTCTCTTTCAGTTCACTTTATCTAGAATGCTATATTAATGATTAATTAATATAATCAGTCACAGTAGCGGCTATTACAGATTGGTCCAATGTCTCAGTCACTGTGCTAGATAATATTTAATAATCAGAACTGTTGTTCAAGATAGATACTGTTATTCCCATTTTATAGATAAGTAAATTAAGGTTTCTAGGAGTTAAATAACTAGCTTGTTGTTATGTGTGACTGAGTAGAGAGTCAAACTCTCTCCTAAGCGCTGGTTCTTTTAGTTCTTTTTACAACCACATTCTGCTCTTTATTAAATTCTTGATGTTACTGTTTCTAAGAACTTAGTATTACTTTCTTTTGCCTGTATGATCCTATTTATCCCTTTATCAACCTTTCTGGATGCTAGATAATTTGTTTGTAAGTTTATTTTCCATTTTTTTCCCCTGTAATCCTCCTCAGTGAACCCTGTGCTCTTGGCCTTGTTCTTTTCTCACACAGACCTTATCTAGTCTCACTTTCTCACCTTGCTAAGTCATGCCCATTTTCTTCCTGTACAGAATTACATTACATCCACCTCTTTGGCTATCCATGCCAGTTTTTTACCTTCTCCTCATTCCTGCATTTAGTGAGCATGATGCTGTGATTGGAGTTAACATAAATGAATGCATCTTCCTTGTTGAGGAGGTGAGCAGAAAATGGAAGCGTCAGACTGGATTTTAGAGCACTGGCAGAGGAAGGTGTGCACTGGTTGCTATGGCAGCATTCAGGAGGTTGTGATTAATTTTACCTGAATGGTTGGGGAAGATGTGATGGAAGAACTGACATTTGAGCTATCGCCTTAAAGGAGGAGGAGGAATTCTCCAGGTGGAGAAGGGATGGGAGGTGGGCATTTTGGAGAAGGGAAATATTGCATGAATATAGGAATAAAATCACAAATATGTATGCCATGTGTTGTACTGTGAACATTAAAGTCATTTGTTTCAGGGCTATGCAAAGTGGTGTGTTGTTGCCAGGGAGCCTCAAGTGACTGTCTTTCCCTTAGTGGAGTCATTGCAGTCAAGGGTCTGGTGTTTGACCTTCCACTTTCAGACATCTGATATGCTGGGCCGACTGAGAGTGGGGGTTTCTGAGGAGCAGGGTCACATTAACCAGGCTCTTAGAAACTGATGTACAGATATCAATGTATCCATCCATATGTTTGTGTGTTTGTCAATTCATTAATTTCCAATGAGAACTACAACTGTCAAACTGATTGGATGGCTTGATTTGGCAGATGAGTCCATTGTCTCCCAGTAGGCAGGTTTCTTGGGAAGCCAAGTCCTTAATATGGAGGTCAACTGATGATTGAGAAAACAGCTGTCAAACTGACTCAGAGTTTCGGACCAGTACACTCTCTTCTTCTGGCAAGATTCATGGGAACCATGATGCCAGAGACCACCTGTTGAGCCTGGAAAAAGAACCCAAGGGATATTTGTTTGAAGACATATCTCTCAGCTGAGTTAGCTAGCTTGAGGCTATCATACGCACTGTAGGAAAAGCTTTGCCAAGGAAACCATATTATTCTAGTCAACTCAGCCAAGACTTCCTCTCCCATGGCTTAATTTGACCCTGTAGATACGTTGTGTTCTCCCTTTAGGTATGTTGAGACATTCTGTGAAGTTATAGGGAAGTTTTAAGAGCTAGACAAACAAAGGAATTTTCATATCTCTGTTTTGATCCATCTTGTTTTTATTTTAAGTCTCATTTCCTTATTTTCAGTCACTTGGGACGAAAATCCGGGACTGGTGAATAGCCCCTTGAAGCCAAGAGGATATAAGATTTATTGGTGGTGGAATGTTGAAGATGAAGCTAGACAGGAAACTTGGGACCAGATTGTGAAGGGTCTTGGATATCATACTAAAGATTAGAATTTCAAAGTCTTGTTGATTCAGTTTTCCTCTCCTCTAAATAATTTTTTCCCTCAATAGTATCTTCTTTTCAGCTTTATCAAATGGTTAGTATCTTACTATAGAGCATATGATAATGGATCTCCTTAAGAGATCTTATTTAGCTCCTTTATGTTTTGACAGATAGATATTAGGTGGTATTATCTCTATTTTAAATAAGAGTTGCTTGAGAGTTTAAGTTCTGCTTCTGACTGAATGTCATCTTACCTTTCAGTTCAGGCTGTTTCCACAACTTCCTCTTTATCCCTCAGTTTTTTTAGCAAAGTATTCATTTTTATATTATTATGTGATATTTCTTTTTAATATTATTATTTCATGTTTTTATCATGGTACTTATATACTTGAATAGATCTCTTATTGATTATCACATTATGTCTTATTTTCTCTAGGCAGCTTGATAGTTCCTTATATTCAGGTGGACCTCCAGTTTATTCCTTTTGCATCTTAACAATAACTAGTCCAGTTCAGTTTCAAGCAAAATTTAGAAAATAGACCCAAAAAGTTTCTTAGTCTAGTTCAGTACTCTCATTTTCTACACAAGGAAACAACTGTAATTTGCCTGAGCACACAACTAGTAGAACCATGAGCAGAGCCCAGGTGTAATCACAGCAAGTTGTGTTCTCTGTTTGGCTGAGAGATATTTCGTACTGATGGAAAGGACCCTCACACAACACCTGTATCAATGGACAATCTCCAAAACCACTGTATTAAAATTTAAATTAGCATCTTCTTAGTGCTAGAAGACTATAGTTTTGAGTGTTTTAGAACTTTCTGTATTATGTAGAAACCAAGTGAGAGAGGTCTAGAGAAAGGAGCTCACATATTGAACTCTTTTCTGTGTTTCTGCCAAGCAGTGAACAGTTGTTTTACATGCATCACCTCAGTTATTTATTGCAACAATACCGTGAACTGGTGGTAATTGTACACATTTTGCTCATGACCAAACTGAGACAGAGGTGAAGCAGTCTTGTAAGTAGAAGTAGAATATATGAGTTGTGAAGTCCAGGTCTGTATAACTACAAAGACCATGCTCTTCCAGTTATGCTTCACTGTTAACAAAGCCAGAAATAGCAACTTTAGCAGCAGGTACCACACCTGACTTCCTAATGAGCAGTCCAGCAGCCTTACCCCATTGTTTGTTGCAATGGTGATGAATGTTGGTGTCTGAGTAATCTCACATTTTCTCACCATGGTTTGTGGCTCATATTTGTGACCTTTTATATATATGTATTTTGTGTCATTGTTCACATTTCCATTCTGTGGGAGAACAGCACCATCTTATAAGCCCACATTGTCTCATTTTTGCTTCTACCTACAACCTCACTTTTCCATCTTGTTAATGCTTCTTTCTTTCCTTTCTCCACTCTTTACTCTTGCTGTGGAGAGAAAATTAGATGTGTTTCTATCAAAGGTGCTTGAATGGTTCAGTTTTGTTCTCCCCTCCATGAATTCTTCTATATTAGTGTGAAGAATTATGGGACCCCCCAAAAAACAAACAAACAAACAAAAAAACCAAAAAGAAGATGATCCATAATCATATTATTTGTCTTCAAGCAAAACACTTTTCCAAAATGGCAAGTGTATTCAATTCATAACATACAAAGTTCATCATTCATATTTATAAAATCTGTGTTTTGGTGCTAGATGCACTTACTTCAAGTTTCAAAGAATGATTCTAAAATACTTTTGAATCATCTCCCTAAGAGCTTTCAACACTGTATAAATAGTACACTTGTTAGCATTTCTTTTTGCATACCTGCAGTTTGCATCATCTTTGAGATTGTTTACCACTTTTTTGCAAGGCATATGTGGAGATTTGGCCAACAAATGTCATTATATATGTGGGTTTCTAAAAGCAACTGGAGGAAGTTATGTTTAACCTTTTCAAAGAGTTGTTATCTGGGCTTTCCCCCATTTCAGAGCAAAAACAGATGTAAACCAGGGATGTGAATCAATATACATATTTTTGAATATAAATCTTTTGAGTTTTGCCAATGACCTTTTTGTTAAAATATTACCCTGCCCTCCTCAAAATTTAGACTATTTCTGGTAAATAGTTTACTATAATCTGGTAATTTCCATCACTTTGCTTATTCAGTGAAATTATTATAGATTGTTTCTTGAAAAGAACAACACAGTTGTGAGGTGAGGAATTAGAGCTGGGCATTTGATTAAATGTGGTCATAGGGGGAAGTATGCTTAGAAGGTATTAGAATTTTTCCTTTATGCCAAAAAGTCCATTAGACTGGTAGGCTGTACAGAGGGAGGTAACTCAAGGGAATAGCCTGAGGTGAAAGGTATTGGATAACAAGAAAACAGAGTCAGAATAGTTTCTCTAGCATGAAAAGTATAGTCCCCTTTCTAAGTAGAAGGGCTTAAACCCTATACCACTATGTTGAGATGTCATTGTTATTTATTTAGATTTTGTTTTTTGTTTAATTAAAGGTTGGAATAAGATTATCTGTTTTGTTTTTTTTTTTTTTAATCCCACATCTGTACTCACTAAGAATGAATTAAGATTTTGTTAGTGGTATTTATGTTTATTCCTTCAGGTTTTACATTTCATATGATCATACCTTTTATTGGAACACTGCATGTTTTATATATGCTTTATTGTTACCTAGTACAGATTTTCTCTTATTAAGTATATGATGCCATTTAAGAAGTGTAAGACAGTGTAATGTCTTTTACTTTTTCTACATAGTAGGTACCAGACAGGTACTTGTTGAATAAGTGAGTGAATAAATGACTGAATAAATATAGAAATATATGAGGCATATATGATTCTATTCTGCGTCAGATTCATGATTTCTGTGATGTTGCCCTACCAAGTCTTAAAACACAGACTTGCATTAAATGATTCTATACTTACTACATAGAAACTCACCATAAACAAACAATAAGAAAAGGAGGAAGAAATTAAGAAAACTAATTTCACCATACATAATCATTTTAATTTAGAACATCATTTGAGACATTTTTTCTCCTTTCCATGCATGCATACCCACACCCATATACACACATATTTATAGACAGAGAAATAAGAGAAAAATTATAAGGATCGAATTATCCTATATACTGCTTTTGTTTAAATGAAAGTACTATTGCTTGATTTTAAAGTAAAACCAAAGGAGTTGCAGTATTTAAGTGATCCTTTATAATAAGAAATTTCTAACTTCATTAAAATTGAAAAAATTATGAAAATACTAAGGCATTAGGATCATTGTATTTTTCAAAATTAACTATACGAGGGCTTTCTGGAAAGTATCCAGCTGTGTAATATGAAAAACAGAGACATTATGGCTGGATTTTTTTCTGGACAGTTCTTGTTTATATTATCTTATCAGTGCATTTCCTCCAGTGAAAAGTAAAGAAATCACATTTTCTTTTTCTATTTCCTAATTTTTATTAGTTATATTAAATTGGTATTTTGTTAAGTTGTGTGCCACTAGCATTCTATTTTGTAACTAATTTTCACAGTTATTCAGTCTTATATTTTATATTTAAAAGTATTCAGCGCTTCCTGCCTTTTTCACTTCCATTTGTCTTGGGAAGTGGTTTCTGAGAAAATTCCATTCTCAGGGACTGATGCCCCCAAACAAGTACTACTACTATTGTTTTTGTTTTTTTGAGAATAAATTTTTTGGTGAGTAGAGAAATAGAACCCTATAAAATAAAAACACAGCTTATGTAACTTGATTATAAAATAATAGTTTGCTAATTTAGTTCAATGTAATTCTTGAAGTGTGAGAATGTTATTTTCTTTTAGTTGTGTATTTTAAAAAGATTGGTGGATTATTTGTGCCTGAGCAGCAAATTCGTGGAAGGCCTGGTCACTCTCAAAAAGAATCAATACTAGGTCCACTTGGTTCTATAACAACTGAGGTCCTGTGGCCATCTCCCAGGGTGTTCTGAGGCTATTGCCCATACTACTTCTGGTATACCTCCTGAAATCAGCTGATTTCAGTCCTGTTTCTGGAAGACCAGAAATGGAAAGACTCAGTTTCTTTGGAGGACCTGTACGAGCCATTTTCCCACATTAGACTGTGTTGTACCTTTTTCTTCTTCTTTTTCTTGTACTTTGTCGTGTCCTGCATGACACAGGCAGTGGATGAACAGGAAGGGCAGTGCAAGGTGAGTAAACACGACAGCCAAAAATAAGTTTCAAGCGGGGCCAAGGGGTTCCAGCCTCATGGACTGAAAAAGCCCCGAATCGGGTCACTGGGTAACTTTTATTGGTGAGCATACAAGGCATGTAAGAGGAAGTAAAAACCTTCCTCTTTCCAAGATCTGTGATTATCACACCTTAAGGCTGTTCTGAAAGTCCCCATTGTGTTCCAGCACTTAATATGCCTTTACACACACACACACACACACACACACACACACACACAGCCCCAAGGCAAGGTGTCATTGTTATTGTATAAACATACATTAAGGGAGGGAATGGTTGAACTCATCCCATCAGATCTCAGGCTAAGCTGTAGTGGAAAGCAAGGCAGCCAGGGGGCAAGGGATTAACCTCAGAGAGGGTGAGGGGCTGTGCCTCACCTCTGTGGAGCCCAAGCTCTCTCCTGCTGGCCCCTATGTGACTGTGCCTGTCTTAGGTTGTTCCTCCCTTGAGGAATCTTACCCGTCATTGACTAACCAGCCATCCTCCGGGGCCATACAGGGTGATGTGAGGTGTTCTATGCCCCCCGTGGCCTCCGCGCTTAGCTCCTGCCTTAGGAAGTCATGGGGAATGCATGAGGGGACAGTCGGTTTGGCAGTTGTAAGGCAACAGTACTTGATAATGGAGGCATCAGTCCTTGAAAATGGAATTTTCTCAGAAACCACTTCCCAAGACAATTGGAAGGCAGGAAGCACTGAATGCTTTTAAATATAAAGCAGCCTTATACTTTAATCATACTCTGTGAATATAATTTCTTTCTGTAAAGATCCACTCATTCAGAAGACAAGGAACCTGCTCTTATTTTGAGGGGGTTGTCAAGTGCACTGAGTTGGACAGACTGTCAACTTGTCGTAGATAGAATTGTGAGAGCTGAGGTCCCTCAGCTGGTGGTAGTAAAGAAGATAGGATCTTGGGTATTATATTTCTGTCAGACATTTGAAAGCCCTGATCCTCACACCTCCAGCTGGCAACCAACAGGAGCGGGAAACTTGAATGACTGCTGTGAATGGACAGGCCCTTGTAGGAGAACTTGAATAGAGAGATTCTGGGTCACACTTGGCCTCATGAACACTGATTGTGATAGAAGCGAGGAAAATAGCTATGAATGCATATTAAGGTTTAGTGATAAGTATTTTTTTCCAGTGATGTTGAAACTAAGCCTAAAGAAAAGAAAAACTGTATGTGTTTGAAAATTCCGGCTTGTATTAAAAGATTGTTTTCAGACCTGTGTCTGGAAGATTTCAAATGCTCTATGCCATTTAGGACCAGACATGGAAAAAGTCAGTTTCTCAGGGGTACCTGCAGGAACAATTTTTCTCTATTAGAGTATGTTGTACCTACTTTTTTTCTTGCACTTCATAATGGGAAGTGGTAGTAAAGCCAACTTATATTTTAATCATAGTCTGTGAATATGACTTCTTTCTATAAAGGTCCATTCATTCAGAAGACAAAGAATCTGCTGTATCTCCATTCTATCAATAAGTCTAGTCCTTATGTATGATGTGTATGTCCATTTTAAAGTTATTTATTTTTATTGATTCCTTGCTGGCTGAATATATCAGTTATTTATTTTTTTGTGATATCAAAGTCCATTTATATCTGTTTTTATGTATATCTACTTATACGTATATGAGAGCTGTCCGGAAGAAGCCAGCCATAAAGGTGCCTCTGTTTCTCATTTTAATATGGCTGGATACTTTCTGGACAGCCCTCATACATGTCTTCCCTCCTCCCCACCCCTACCCCCCAGAACAGTTTATGGTGGCTGTATTTCTTGAGTAATTGAATGCTTGAAAGTGTTTGTAGGTTGCTCATGCTCTGTGGACGATTTGACTGGGCATCACATAATTGGATGTCATATATTTTCCCTTAGAGCTCTGAAGACATCGCCCTGTTGTCTCTAGATGAGGAATGCTACTATAGAAAAGTCTAAGGCCAGTCTTTTTTGCCTGTATACCTACAGATTTTATAATTGTTTTCTCTCTCAAATTCTGTAAGCTTATAAGAATGTGTCTTATTATTAATTGTTTTGAATACAGTTTTTCTGGAACATTTTGAAGCATTTAATACCCCTCTAAGCTCCAAGAAAAAGTTTTCTTCTATTATATTGCTCTTTTGTCTGTTCTATTTGTTCCGTTTTCTTTACAGGAATGTTGCGTGTATTGGATGGATATTTTTTACCTTTTATATTAATCATCTCACCTCATTTCTTATGTATCTTTTTTTTTAAGTAATTCATTTTGTGTGCTTTTTCTCATGTCTGTTCTTTCTGTGACTGTTTCAATACTGAGTATTCTGGTTTTTTTGTGGCTTTAATCTGTTTGTTTAATCTATATCTTTTTCTTTAGCTTACCAATTTGCTTTTTAATCTCTTTTAAATATTTGTTTTATCTTTTCTGAAATATTTTATTCTTTTCTTTGAACCCTTTAACTTTGAATTAACTCATATTCTCTGTAATTTCTTTAAGACTGGAAAACTATTTGTGAATTCTCCCTCTATTTCTTTAGATAATATCTTTCTTCATCTGCCATATACCTATATCCCTCCACCCAATTCTTGGTAGTTCTGTATAAATTCTTTGCTGATTCTTTTCTAGGTCTTACTCATTTTGGAATGGATTCAATTCAGGTATTGCCTAAAAAATGTGTGAGGTCAGGTGCAAGTATCGAGTAGTAGGGAGAGGGCAGAAATGTTACCAGTTTGCACTTCTATTTAGATTTTTTTTTTTAATTTTATTTTATCTTAAACACGTCTTTATACAAGACATTTCTTTTGCTCTGGGAATATGTCTCACCTCAGCTTGCAGTGCAGTGAAGGTCACTGTAACTTTGAGATCTTGTGAGTCATTGGAGTCAGTGTAGTACTTGGTTTGATGATAACGCTTGCCTTCTCCTTTACCCCATTTGGCAGTTTCTGAGTTAAGAAGCTAGGTCACTGATAATAAAAACGTCATGTTGGTTTTTCCTCTGTCTTTGTGGTGTAGACATGATGTTCTAGAGAAACCTTTCTTAACCTCTCTTAAGTAGATGTTTAAACATCATTACTCTTATCAGAGTTTCCTTGAATGGGCTTTAGAACTGTTCTAACTTTAGGGAAATCTTTATCCTGTCTGACATCTGAGGAGGTGTGGTTTACTCCTCATTTTGATTCCAGATATCACATAATTGGGTGGATTTTTTTTTTTTTTTCAGTTTGTGGTTTGTGGTTGTGGCTGTGTCTTTGTTTCATTGATAGGAAGTATTCATTATTTTTGTTCTTTTAGTGTTTATTAATCAATTAATTAATTAACTAATGTTTCTTTCTGGAGTAGAGAGACTCGGGTAATGAGTGTCTTCCTACTGTCATGTTTTTAATATTTTTTTTCCTACTGCTTCTGCTGGCTTTTGGAGTGCTCACTGTCCCTCTTGCTTCCCCTCCCCCTCTCTACTTTCCCTTTTTCTACCCTCCCCTGCTCTTTAGCTACTTGTCCTTTAAATTGGGAGCTTTTCCTAAGCCCTGTTTTCAGTCTTTTTTTTTCCTCGTTTAGTTCTCTTTTTGAGTGCCTTCATTTAATCTTATGTCTTTAATCTTCACCTGTATTAAAATGAATTTTTTGTTTTCTACTTTCAGTTTTATTGAGATATAACACATACAGTAGTGTAGAAGTTTAGTTAAGGTATACGGTATAATGGCTTGACTTACATATATTGTGAAATGACTACCACAATAAGTTTAGTTAACATCTCTCATCTCATATTCTAAATGTGATTGTAGTTACTGCCTCATTTAATCTTTGTTCTCCAAAATTATTAAGGCTAATCAATCATAGTTTTTCTTTCCCATGCTTTCCCCAGTTAATCCTTTATCACTTCTGAGTAATAACCCATTTCTCTTGTGTCCACTGTATCTTCTCATTGAGGTTATAAGTCCATTGGCGGCAGGAAGTGATCACAGTGCTTCACATATAATACACACTTACTAAAAGAACATTGCTTTAAATCCTATATAATATTGCTAACCCATGTCACCCCAAAACATTTAATAAATTAAAAAAAAAAGTTGATTTGAAATCTTTGACAGCTTATTTTAGCTTTAGTAAAAATCTGTTATAAAGATGGTTTTAATGTCTTAACCTTAAACCTTGTGGAAATTTAACTTATTTTGCTCTTAATCACTTTGTCCAGATAGCGTTTGTATATTTTTAAGTCCTGGCTTTTCTTTTTCTTGATCACTTCAGTTTCCACATCTGTGAAATATTTAAGACTATTCTATTCTTCAACCTTAAAATCATGTTGATAACTTTTTATTTTTCTTTTACCACCCTCCCTTTCCATAAACTTTGATTATTTCTTAAAGGATGCTTTAAAAATATCATGTTCAAGAATTTTGGTCAGTTTCTTTGCATAAATATTAAGAAGCCAGTGGTAAAATATCTTCATATTAGATTTTAATTTTTGTTTTTAAAATTAGTTGTCTAAGTTAAGCTTGCTTAATATTATTGTGGCACTGTTACAACTGGTACCTTTTTTTCTTGTATTGAGAGGCCTTTAAGTGTGAATTTTTTCATATATTGGGAGAGAAAAGCAATTAATATCAGGAGAGTGAGTGAGGGAATCAATTTTATACAATATGGTGAAACTCGGGAGTAGACACATATTGATGAACATTAGCTGCTTGGCGTGTAAGTGTCTTTACTGGCTTTGGGAATGTAATCCTTTGAAACCATCGTTGTAAAAATGAAGCTGTCATTGTAAAAGTTAAGGTTTTGACAATAAGCAATGCTCCTAATACGAGAAGGTTGTTGAATTTCTCATAAAAGCACAAGCCATAAACTTCTCGTGGAGAAAGATACATTTGAAAGGACCTGACATGTTTTAAAGAAAAGGTGGGCCCTTTTGGTTAGATAAGCAGGAGAGCCATTGTACCACATTTCCATATTAAACTGTACACTAGATCTGGAGTTTATTTTAGGAAGAACTTTCTTATCTAATTAATCAAAATAATTAACAGACATTAATTTTTAGACCAGTTTTAGGTCTACAGCAAAACTGAGTGGAAAATACAGAGGGTCACCCCTCCCACCCTCTCCCACTATCAAATCCACAGTAGAGCAGCACATTTGTTACTCTGCTGCTCTGATGAACTGACATTGATACATCGTTATCAATGAAAGTTCTTAGTTTAAGTTAGGGTTCTCTCTAATTTAATTTAAGCATTCTGTGTGTTTTCACAAATACATAATGAATACCATGTGTCCATCCTTCTAGTATAATGCAGAGTAGTTTCACTTCCCTAAAAATCCTGTGATTTACCTATTCATCTCTCCTACCTTCTTTCCCGTAGAAACCTTGGAAACCAGTGGTCTTTTTACTGTCTCCATAGTTTTGCCTTTTCCAGAATGTCGTATAGTTGGACTCAAACAGTGTGTAGCCGTTTCACATTGGTTTCTTTCACTTAGCAATATGCATTTTAGTTTCTTCCATGTCTTTTCTTGGCTTGCTAGATCATTTCCTTTTAGTGCTGAATAATATTCCATTGTCTGATGTTACGCAGTTTGTTTATCCAGGTAACTTTTGAAGGACATCTTGGCTGCCTCCAGGTTTTAGCAATTCCTAATAAAGTCTTCCAAAGTGGTTGTACCATTTTGCAGTCCCACTAAAAATGAATGAGAGTTCCTGTGGCTCTACATCCTCCTCAGTATTTTGTGTTTTCAGTGTTTTGGATCATAGGCATTCTAATAGGTATGCAGCAGTGTGTCCTTATTGTTTTAATCTACAATTCTGTAATGGCATATGATGTAGACCATTTACATATGCTTATAGGCCATCTGTATATCATCTTTGCTGAGGTGTCTGTTCAGACCTTTTGCTCATTTTTAAATTAGGTTGTTTGTTTTCTTATTGTTCAATTTTAGGAGTTCTTTGTATGTTTTGGATGAGTCCTTTATAATATAAATATTGTCTTTTGCAAATATTTTCACCCAGCATGTGTGTTGCCTTCTTATTTTCTTGACAGTATCTTTTACACAGCAGATATTTTTAATTTTAATGAAGTCCAACTTAACAACTTCCTTTTTCTGGATTGTGCTTTTGGTAGTACATCTAAAAGTCATGGCCAAACCAAGGTTACAGCTACATCTTCTCATACATTGTCTTCTAGGCGTGTTATAGTTTTGCATTTTACATTTAGGTCTGTATCCTTTGTAAGTTATTTTTCATGAAGGGTATAGGTCTATATCTAGATTTCAGGTTTTTGCATGTAGATATCCAGTTACATCACCATCTGTTAAAAAAATTCTTCATTGAATTGCCTTTTGTAATGTCAAAGATTAGTTGACTATATTTGTGTAGGTCTACTTTTGGGTTCTCTCTTCTGTTCCTTTGATCTGTTTGTTCTTTTGCCAGTACCACACTGTCTTGATTACTGTGTAATTAATTTTTTAAATACTAATTAGTAAACTGTTCAAGTGTTTCAGTTTTTTTTTTTTTTTTAAGGTCTGTGAAGCAAGTCATTTTAAAACAACTTCTGTTATTAAGTGTGAAATGATATGTTATTTTCAGAAATACATTATTGGTAATCACTTTAGTAAAATTTGTATATGAGATCTTACATTAAGGTTGCAAACTTGCCACTGTACGCTTACATTGGCAGCACTGTACACACAACTCTGCAAGGTTTCATAACCTGGTGTATCTGTATCTCACAGCTATATTTGTACCGACGTGTGGCGGTACTTTGCTGAATGGCATTCATTGTTGTTGTGCATTTTTGTGTGCTGTTGTGAGAACATCAGAGCTTGAATTAGAGCAATGAACAAACATTAAATTTCATGTTAAATTTGGCAAGAGTGGAAGTGAAATCAGGGATGGGTTAGTCCACGTTTATAGGGATAAAGCCATGAAGAAAATGGCAGTGTACAAATGGATTAAATGTTTTCTGAGGGGAGAGAAAGCATCTTCATTGAAGAGAAGTCAGGGTGGCCAGTAATGAGCAGAACTAACAAAAACATTGCAAAAATTTGTCAAATTGTGCATCAATATTGTTGGCTGACTGTGAGAAGCATATCATACCAAGTAAACATCAGAAGAGAAACAGGAAAATCTTAATGGAAAATCTTGGCATGAGAAAGGTGTGTGCAGAAATGGTCTCCAAGGAGCTCACTGATGAACAAAAAAAGCCAAGGAGATTTGAAGTTTGACAAGACGTTTTGGAGGGGCAAGATGATGTTTTGAGCTGTGTTACCATTGGTAATGAAACGTGGGTATTCCAATACGACCCTGAAACAAAGCGTCTAAATGCACAATGGAAGTCAGCCATTTCTGCACAACCAGAATAGTTCCATCAGTCCAAATCAAGAGTCAAAATGATGTTGCTAACCATTTTTTGATATCAGAAGGATTGTTCATTATGAATTTTTACCAACTGGACAAATAGTCAACCAAGTTTACTATTAATATTTGGAAGTACTGAAAAGACTGCATGCAAAAGTTAGACGAAAATAACCTGAACTTTTTGCCAACAACTCGTGGCTCCTGATCACAACAACGCACCAGCTCACACAGCATTGTCTGTGAGGGAGTTTTTAGCCAGTACACAAATAACTGTATTGGAATATCCGTGCTATTCACATGATCTGGGCCCCAGTGACTTTTTTCTTTTCCCAAAGATGAAGGAAATATTAAAAGGAAGACATTTTGATGACATTCAAGGCATCAAGGATCGTACAATGAAAGCTCTGACAACCATTATAGAAAAAGAGTTCCAAAAACTGCTTTGAAGGATGGATCAGGTGCTCGTGTCAGTGCCTAGCTTCCCAAGGGGCGTACTTCGAAGATGACCGTAGTGATACTCAGCAGTGAGGCACTTTTTCTAGGATAAGTTTGCGAACTTAATTGTCAGGCCAGGTATAATGGTAGATAACTCTCACATATGGAAAGAAATAAAATTGTAATAATTTCCACTTTAGAAAAACTATACTTTTTTTTAATACAGTAGCTTGTTTTTGAGTTCATATTGGCTATTTAATACCTATTAAGTAACTTTGCTTCTTCAAATACATAGTAATTGTTTAAATATGATTATGTGAAAGCCTGTATTAATTTCCTCAAGTAACATTGTCTAGTAGGGGAAATCAAGATCTTACATATGTTTCAGAAACTGTTGCTTATTTTGTATTAATATTAAGAAATGATATAATTATTTGTTTGAAATATTTCATGGTACATGGCAATGTATAAACACTTTAGTTTGTGAAGCAAATTGACCTAGATTTTGGAGGATGCTAATAAACATGTGGCCCATTTTTTTTGTATAAAGCCTAGTTTAATATAAAAAATAATTAACCAGTAACATAAAATAAAATGTGGTAAATACAGTGTGGGTGGCAGTGTCCTGACCTCAGTAAGAAATTATGACTGGTGATTGTAAACTAATGCTATCACTCACCTGGTTCTTACTCATGTTATCTTTAACTTTCTGTGTCAGAAACACAGTAAATGTTCAATAAAAGTCTTTAGGTAATTGAAATGATTATCAGCCATAATCAAATGTAATGAGTATATTTTTTTGTATCAGTTTTATTCAGGTATAATTTGCTTACAATAAACTGTACCCATTTTAAATGAGCCATGTGATGAGCTTTGACAGAGCATGCAGCTGGGTGACTGTGACCACAATTATGATTCAGAACGCTTTTATCACCCCAGAAGGTTCCCTGGTGTCCTCTTGAAGTTAACTTCCCTCTTCTCTCACTCCTACACCCCCATCTCAGCTCTCAGGCAATTACTCATCTGCTTTCTATATTGTAGATTGGTACAAATTTTCTAGAATTCTTACTAGCATGTTATGTTTAATGCTGAAGATATGTTCTTAAAAAGTTGATGGTAAATTGATTTTTTTTTGTAAAATAAACAACACAAGGGCTGTCCAGAAATATATCCAGCCATAAATGACTCTATTCTTCACCTATTACATGGCTGGTTACTTTCCCAATAGCCCTCATATGTTTTAGTACCTTAAAATGTTTGAGATGCTCAACTAAAAGTTCAATTGGTATTATTCCTAATGTTGGTTTAAAATTTTTCTGCCCTGGCCTCTTCTCTGCAATAACTTAAATCTATATTGCATATAACTTAATATATGAAATCAGCTCATGGCATGTTATGTTGTAAAGGAAATTATCCTTTATCCTCTTGTAGTTAAGCTCCTACCTCCTTGTTTGTTTTTAAAAGTTGATAAACAATTTAAGAAATAAAAGTATACAGATCCTATTGCCATTCAGATTTAATTTCTTCCTTATTTCACAGTTGTCACTCAATCGACAGTTTAACCTTGCTCTGTAAAAGGCTGTTTGCTTTGTCCTTATGCTGTCCTGCTCAGACCTCTGGGAATGGGAGAGTGAGGGTGGACAAAATAGCTCTTTACTTCATCACATGCTGTTCTTTGAACTCCTCCTACTCATACATGGTCCATTCTAAAAGCATGCTGAAAAGCAGTGGTTGCTCTCGTGGAGAAATACCTTCATTGAGATAAACACATTTGAATCCTTTTATGATTTTTAATCAAATGTACTGAATGTGGATTCCTTTTTATAGGAAAGAGTTAAGAATTCTTTGCATATTACAATGAGTGCAGTTTTCTGGTTTTGACCAGAAAAATCGTTTCTCGTATTTGTGCTGCATCGTTTATTAGTCACTTTCAACACTGTTCTGAATACAAGCCAAACATTATGAAATATTTTTCTTATTTTAAGCTGACCAGATGTCCCATTTTAAAAAGGGCAGAAAACAATGGTACTGTCCCATTTCAAATGGTACGTATGGTCAGCCTAGTCCCACTGGGCTAAATTCAAAGTGTCGGTAGGCTGACCTATGTCCCCTTTGAAACAGGTCAGTACCATTGTTTTCTGTCCTGTTTAAAATGGGATGTCTGGTCAGCCTATATTTGCTCCACTAACCATACTTAATTTAGAAATCCTGTATTCACATCAATAAGTATTCCTAATTTTAATTTGTTTATAGTAGCACTTTAGCTAACTGATATTTTACTAACTAAATCCTTAAGTAACTGGCATTTTGAAGTGATAAAAAATTGGATCTTTTAAGAAATCTTGAAAATCCACATTGAATCATTGCTCCACTGAAGCCTCTATGCAAAAGAAAAAATGTTTCAGAAGTCAGTTTAAGAGGTGGTGTATGTGAAATGGAACTAAACAGCAGTTTGATAAGAGCAACCACCCTGAGAACTTATATTTCATGTTATCCTTCTCAAAACTAATGATTCTGCACTTCCTTTTTTGAAGTAATGCTCAGACCATTTTTAGTATTTCCTCTTTTGGGGTGATTGTCTTCAGGCATATCCCATTCAGCCTATACTATGACGGCTTACTTACACATGGTCTTCTCTTCAGCAGGTTAATTCCAGTGGGAGAACAGACATAAATAATTACCTGTGTTACAAAGCAGATTGCGCTAATGGTGTAATGATGGGACATATAAAGTACAGTGGGAAGGGAAAAATTAATCCTGGCTCCGACATCAGGGAAGGCTTCATAAAGCGACACTATTTAAATAGAGTAATGAGTAGCATTACATGTTTTATATATTTTCTCCATTTACAAAGCTACTATTTAGAAACTTCAGAAAATCAGAGAAGCATTGAGGAAAAAATTCTAAAATTACCATTAATATTTGCATAAGTATTGCATTTTTTTTGTTCCTTAGCTGTATTTTGCCCTGTCATTTTTTATTTCATAATATGAACATTCCTCCATATCATTAAGTATTTTTCTGCAACATCATTTTAAAAGACTACATAGCCATTTAACTATTGTATAGATAGAATGTAAATTATTTAACCAGTCACCTATTATTGAAGGTCTGGATTGTTTCTGCTTTTTTCTATTATGAAAAATGCTGTCAAAAACATTCTTGTGAAGATGACTGATTCTTTCTTTTAAATTAATTATTTTTATCAAAATAGTATATTCACATAGTCCAAAATTCTAATTGTTGTAAATGACCTATTAGAAAATACAGTAGTCCCTTACCTACTCTTTCTAACTTTTTCCTCTAGAAGCCTATTTTTAACCCTTCATCTTTTTCTTCTGGTTATTATATGAGGGCTGTCCAGAAAAAACCTAGCCATAAATACCTCTTCTTTTTATATTACGTGGCTGGATACTTTCTTAACAGCCCTCATATATCTCCATACTGCTAAATTACAGATAAACACATTGCTATTTTTTGATTCATTTATTTTAGATGTTGTTTGTTGACTTTATATTATGGTCTTTGAAGATTTTTCACCTTTGTACTGCCATCTTTTCTCTGCATATTCCCAGTATTGTTAGATTACAACTTTTGACTAATTTATTTTTAGTGTTACGTCATTATACTATGCAGATATTTATAACTGAGCATTTTAATGAACTCTGATGAAAAGTTCACTTCTGATTTTTCATTTTTCATGGAATGAGTAATGCCTTTTTATTTATTTAGGTTCTTGTCACTCTTTTTCTTCCTATGTCTTCTAGAAGCTTCTTAGTATAATTTTCCATAAAATAAATCACATCAGATAATTTATTTTTTCTTGAGTATTTCTTCTAGGAGATGTAACATTCTCCTTCCATTTCATTTTCTACATCTCTCTTCCTTTTTTTTTTTTTTTTTTGCTGTTAAACTAGGAACTCCCTTTGCCTTTTTCTGAATCTCATTGTTTTCCTTCTTCTTGTCTTACTTCTGTATTTTTGCAGTATATATCCTGTAGTAGTTTCCTGAGAAAAGAGTATGTGAGGAAGAACATCTTAACTTAGTTTTCTCGCTTGATTGATATTTTGCCTGAATAATTAAATTTTAAATTGAAAATCACTTTCCTTTATAATTTTTGAATTAACATTGTCTTCCTGCTTGCTTTCACAAATTTTAAAGTGTTTTTAATTGTTAACATTCATGGTTGTTGGGATGCTATTGATTTTACTGTATAAGAAAAATAAGTAGAAGTAGAATATCTGGGGATAAGGATATCATATTTTTAAAACTTTGGAAGTGGGAAAGATGAAAAAAGGATTCAAGGCAGAGGGACTGGCAAAGGCGAGATGATAGCAGAGTGTCCACTGTGTTTAGAGAATGAGGACATCTAGTTCCAGGTGAGGGGAGTGTGGGATGCAGTTGGAACACAGCTGGTGGAGGCTTTATAATGGATACCCATGACCTGGAACTTTGAATTTGTTTGTAGGCACTATTTCACCTAGCTATCATCAGTTGTATGAACCCTTCCTTGACTTATGTTAGGCAAAATGAATTGACCTCTGGTTTATCCTGTCTTAGTATTTTGTGCGTACAGAGACATGCATGCATGTGTACACACATGTACACACACGTACACACACACACACACACACACACACACTCACGTACACACACACACCCCTCTTTAAATATCTATATGCTTCGCTCGCCTGTTAGGATAGATCTTTGGGTGTGGGAGCAACGTAATTATGTCTGTGTTAAAGAAAGCACATCAGGTTAGTTCTTAACGTTGATGGTGTTTGGGATGCCATTGATAACTGGAGCAGGAGGAGGAAGAAGGAATTAAAGGGAGAAACAAGAGAAGGTTATTGTATTGTCCTGATTTGAAGGACTAAGCCTCTGATGACATAATTGTCTACTGAGAGTGGGAAGGATATGGCTTCAGATAATTATATTCTGAACATTCCCATGGGTCTAGTCTTTCTTAATTTTGGGAATATTCCGTTATTTTAATGTATGTTGTATATATTTTGCTTTAAATTCTTTTCCCCTTTTTGGTTCCTTTGAGAATAGTCAAAAACAATTTTAACTCTTGGTTTTATTAAGCTATTTAAAGACCAGTGATATTTTGGTTACACAACTAGGTGATTTGTATTAATGGTTATCTGAGATACTATCTTAATTCCATTGCAGGTAGCAAATAGCGGAGCAGGGGATGCTTGTCTCTGGTTTGTGTGTCTCTACATGATTAAGCATACTTTTTTACAAGTATTATGGGAAGGATTTTAAGGAACATTAATTCTGTAAGTGGCATCAATGTAAATGGAATACACATCTCCCCTATCATCAGATGACTATTTTATTTACTAATTTCCTACAGTGGATAATATCTCAGACCTTTTTTTGGTCTTCTAAAATTGCATACCTGGCACTGGCCACTGACTTTCATGAATGAAAAAAGATGGACCAACATAAGATTATTTAGTTACTAGTTTTTTTCTTTTTTCTTTTTTGTTTTGAAAATAGGAGTTTTTCTTTGAAAAACTTTCTGTACTCATTAAGACAACATTGGTATCCTTGTTTAATGTGTGTGATTGATAGGTGAAATTTTATATGTTACTGTTTATATACTGTCTTATACTATTCTTTCACAAACTATTTAAAGCCTTTTCAGCTGCTGTTTTTCCTTAGCGGAATCTTTAAAAAGTCACAACATGTTTCTTCCCAAACCCCAAAGTCTGGCATTCTATCAGATGTGTTGCAGGGCTTCAGCAAGTCCTTAACACTGAATGTCTTCAAGAGGCAATGTAGTAGGCAGAGCACTGCTGCTGAGGCACCTGTAGAGATCAGCACACCTACCCTGAAGCAAAAGACAGTAATTAGTTGCTCATATTCCCTTGCAAACTTTCCCAGTGTTATTGCACATGAAACACAAAGATCATAGCAGTGCTGTCTTGAGCTCTGCTCTGTTGGAGTTGTTTATGCCCATTCAATTTTTAATGTTCCTATAAGACATTTTGATGGGAATCCTGAGCCCATCGGGATTTGCCTGCTTGATCAAACCTGTGATGATTTAAATGTACAAATAAAGAGAAACCTTTGGATTACATTGACTGTTAACTTCTGGGACAGCATTAGTGGACAACATTAACATGATACTTGAGGCAAAGTTGTGTTTGATCAACCTTCACAACTTTTTTGTTTCTTGACAGCAGGTATAGCTTCAGTAAATCTAAACAAGTTCTTTAATGTGTATAGATCCAAGTACATGTGGATAGCTTCATGGCATGCTCTGAATATTTTAAAAGATGATTTCATACCTACTACTTTTTATTGAAATTCAACTACTCTTTAAGTACCATCCTTCGAGTTCCTCATTGTCATATATGGTATATATTACTAAAGAATGAGACAGTGGGTGACTGGATATTAGTAAAATATAGCAGTATATATATATTGGATATATTGGGGCCAAAGAAATTTATTACTCAAAGTAATAATAAAAGACTTAGAGGTCTTTTATACCACTGTTTTAGTTTTAACACTGTCTGTGACCTAGACACTGTGTGGGATAAAAGCTAGTGTTTTACCAGGTGACTTTTCAAGTAGGGTTTTCACTTGGGGATTCAGTTACTTGATCATGTTTGCATAACTTATTAATAAACAGCCTCCCTAAAGATACATTACTGATTCTTAAATATATTTTGTTTGAAAAATGCTGTAATTTCTAATAACAAATTTAATTCACATTCCGAGAAAAAAAGTAACCCTCACACCTCATCATTTTAGTATGGTGGATGTATATACTTTTTAAGTTGATTCTGAGAGACAAATGGCATTATGAAATTGTCAGATGATAGGAGAACTAAGGAAGTGTTATACAGCACTGGACCGTCATTGACGGAGTTATAGACTTGAGGTGCTCGTAAATTCAGTCAGCCCAATGTGCCTCACATTTTCTCTTTTTTTTTTGCCTTCTTTTTTACATTGTAAAATACACACAACATAAAATTGACCATTTTAACCATTTTTAAGTGTACAGTTCAGTGACATTAAGGAATACGCTTTGTTGTGCAACCATCATCACCATCCATCCACGGAACTCTTTTCATCTTGTAAAACTGAAACTACCCCCATTGAACTAACTCCCCATTCCCCTCCCCCAGTCACTAGCACCGCCATCCTGGTTTCTGTCTCTGTGAATCTGACTCCTCTAGGGACCTCATAAAAGTGGAGTCACACAGTATTTGTCCTTTTGTGACTGGCTTATTTCATTGAGCATAATGTCCTCAAGTTTCATCCATGTTGTAGCAGGTGTCAGAATGTCCTTCCTTTTTGAAGGCTGAGTCACATTCCGGTGTGTGGATGGACCATATCTTACTTACCCATCGTTCATTGATGGACAGGTGAGTTGCTACCACCTTTGAGCTCCTATGAATGATGCTGTTGTGAACACGGGTCTGCACATATTTGTCAGTGTCCCTGATTTCAGTTCTTATTTTTCTTCTTTTTTATACACTTATTATTTATTTTGGCATTCAATATTATTTTCTTTTAATTTCAGATGTACAGCATAGTGGTTAGGAAGTGATCCCTGACTAGTCTAGTACTCACCTAGCACTATGCATAGTTACTACCATATTATTGACTATATGCCCTATGCTTTACTTTATATCTCTATGACTATTTTGTAACTAGCAATTTGTATTTTTTAATTTTTTCATCTTTTTCACCCTGCCCCAACCCACTTCCCATCTATCACCGCAATAAATCTAATACCCATCTGACACCATACTTAGTTATTATGATATTATTGACTATATTCCTTATGCTATATACCCTACATTGCCATGACTACTGTATAATGACCACTTTGTACTTCTTAATTCTTTCCCCTTTTTCACTCACCCCAACACCCCTTCCATCTGCTATCAAAATGTTCTCTGTATCTATGAGTTTCCTTCTGTTGTATTTGTTGTTTATTTTATACTTTAGATTCCACACATAAGCGAAATCAGATTCCATCTATCTTTGTCTGACATACTTCATTCAGCACAGTACCCTCCAGATCCATCTGCCCTGGATGGCAAGAACCCATTCCCTTCCATGGCCAAGCAGTATTCCGCTGTGTATATGTACCACCTCCTCTTTATCCATTCATCCATTGAGGGATACCCAGGCTGCCTCCACATCTTTACTATTGTAAACAGTGTTGCAATGAGCATGTGGATGCATTCGTCCCTTCGAAGTAGCATTTTGGGTTTCTTCAGATAAATACCCACAAGTGGGATTATTGGGTTGTGCCTCACATTTTCTTTTGCTAATACATGGGTAGAATCATGCAGTTGGTTTCTGAGCATAGTTACTCATTTGTCCTTTCAGTGAAAGACAAAATGAGTGATGTGTATGTTAAAAAGCTTACCTCTAGATTTTATGTTTGCCTGCATTTCTTACCTGTACGTCTCAACGTGACTGGAGCTGAGGGTGCTCCACATGTGAGCTGATAATCGTGATGCTGGCAAAAACCAAGTACTCATATGTTCTATGTAGAACGCTTCGGCTAGCTTATACCTCATTGACTTTCAGGAATTTCACAAACGTCACTTCTAAGAATTGGTCTCTCTAGAGTGGACTTCTGAATGCCTAATAACCTCGTATAAATGTTGCATAAGACATTTGTCAGTCTGCTTCTTACATAAATCCTTATGTGCCCTGGGTCAATCTGCTATTTATCTTTTTATCCTTGGTGCCTAACTCAGTGTGATCATTCAGTGTTGGTTGGATTAGTGAATGATTGAAAATGCTGTGTAATGCGTGCGAATTATCCATGGAAATATTACTGAACAGCAAGTGGGGTTCTGCTATTCTGGAGGCAGAGGTTTGGTGAAAAAGGAAAGGAGTCTTTATTCAAAAGCTACAAAATTTTGGAAGAATGGCAGGCTTCTGCCTCAGAACCCATTCCCTCTAAAACACCCGAAGAAAAATAACCCTGCCACCCTCTGCCAGACAAGTCTTAGGCTGCACTCAGAGTTCCTTCTCCCTTTAAAAAAGTACCGTCCTGTGGGGAACACAGGTGGCTGCAGCATGATCATCCAGGTAGATTCCCCAGGAAGAGGAAAAGGCCCCAGTCTCTGCCCTCTCTCCCACCCTAGACTGGCAGATCTGTCTCTTCCCTTGCCACCATGTTCCAGAAGGGTGGAGGAGGGTTTTTCTTCCCTCCCTCAGTCATCCTGGCCAGCCTGTGGTGTCTCTGCCCCTGGGTTGGGGGATCTGTCAAGAGCCCCACTAGCTTGTTGACTGTTGCCTCTGGCAACCTCCTCCTAAGGCCCTTCCCTTCTTCTCCCAGCACCATGCCAGTATCAGAAACACTGTAGTAGAGTGGATCATAACACTTTTAGTAATAGAAATGACTTTCCCCCCCAGAATAGTCCTATATCAATATTTTTTTAATTCATTTTTATTTTTAGACTTATTGGGGTGATATCTGTTAGCAAGGACTACACAAGGTTTCAGGCATACAATTCTACAGTGCATTGTCAGCTTGATGTATAATAATCAATATTTTTCTGTAATAGGTACCTATGGTTTGATTTTGGATGTAACTGTTTGCTATCAGTGCATCAGAAATACTCTGTGAAAAAGACATTTTATATTTTAACTATAGTAAAGTTAAATTCTTCCTCTAAGTCACAATCTGGACCCATTTAGCTTACTTAGCTTTGTTTTCAACTAATCTCTAACCCTTGTTTCTTCCCCTGTACAGGACAGACTTTTCACCCTGTTTCAGGATAAGCCACACTTCCTCCTGGCATTATGCCTTGGTCTCTGAGCTCCAATCTCATGAACTCTTGAGTTACTTCTGTTTTTGACTCACCAGTTTAGAACTAAATCATACGTGTCCCTGTGTTTTGAAAAATGTGTATCCCCACCTTAGTTTGTAAGTTTATTGCTATGATTTTTAAAGCTTGAAATTTTTAATGTTTTTCTTTCTGAAATATGGCAGAATGCTAAGTACTTTGTAGTCACTCAGTAAGTACTGTACATGCTAGTTAATCTCTGGCTTTTTAGTAGGGAAATGTGCTTTCTTGCAAAGAAAATGAGAGAGAGACAGATAGGAGGGAAGGAAGGAGGAAAAAAGGAAGGGCTGACAGGGAAGAATGTATTTTGGAACAGGGAAAGAGCATTGATTTTGGAATTTGAAAAACTTGTTTAAACAATTCTGGTTCTGCTTACTCACTCTTTAGTCTTGGATGAGTTCTATAGTTTTGGGGTATAAATGATATTAATATCTACCTGGTAAGCTTGTTGTAAGAATTAAGTTATGTAATGCAAGTGAAGTGCTTGTTAATACATTCTCTGGTAATACATGTTTAACAAATGTTAGCTATCAGTTTGTATGTAAGGACAGTGAGGTTTAGAGAGCCCACCAAAGGTCCTACAGCCTAAATTGTGGAGGGAGGCTTGGAACTCAGATGTTTCTTTTTGTTTGTTTGTTTCGTTTTTTTTTAACCTGAAAGCCGTATTTTCCAGTTACTTCTTGGCCTTTTGGCTCCTATCAAGTGTAAAGCAGTGTTTTTTAAACATCAGTATACATCAGAATACTCTGAAGGGATCCTCAAATACAGATTGCTAGCCCCCATCCCAGAGTTTTTGGTTCTGTAGGTCTGGGATGGGGTCTGAAAATTTGCATTTCTAAGAAGTTTCTAGCTGCTGGGGGTGGTGTTGCTAACTGCTGGTCCAGAGAGCACACTGGGAGAGCCAGTGCTTTATAGCAGTATTCTTCAATCCCAGCTGGACATGAGAAATCATGTGGGAGCTTCTAAAAATTACTGATAAAACCAGAATCTCTGGTTATGGGGCCTAAGTCTCAGCCACTTTTTAAAAAGCCCCCTGGGTGATTCTGATATGCAGCCAGAGTAGGAAACACTGCTCTGCCTAAAGCTAGGCTGCAATTTTCCATTAGAACTGGGTGCCAAGCACAGTGCTGGCCTTGAATGCTGCCTCTGGGTGTCCAGTGAAGCAAGGCCACAGTGATGTGTGGTTTTTTGCCCTGCGATGTTTTAAAACTATTGTTCTAGTCTAGAATTCTTTTATTATTTTACCTATACTAATTACTTGTGTCTATTGTTAGCATTTCTTCATCCCTTTTCAAGTAACGTATCTTGAAAAATACCTTCATCCGTCTCTAGAGATTTTATGTTAATATTTGGCAGAAGCAACTATTTTGCAGTTACTTGAAGTATAAAGTAGATAAAGAAATGCATCTAACATTTTTTTAGAAAAAGCAATCATTTTAGCAACTTACTGTTCTTTTAGAGTTTTGATTGTGAGTTTTTTCTTTTTTCAGAAATGCTGTTGGAAACCTTTTGTTTTCATCTTAGGGCACCAATTATTAGTTAGAACAGATAATGATAGTTGTATACCCAGGAGTACATAAGTGAAAACACAGTAGATTAATTTTTAAAAAGAGGCATTTCTTCTGTTATGTGATTCATTTGATAAATATATACAAACCAAGGCATGAAATCATTTTCTGGATAAGAGTGGGCAAAATACCACATAATTTCATTAACCTTTAAGCAATGAAATTATAAATCCTATGCAAATGATTAGGGTTATCATTGCCTATCACCCCCTTTTGATACCTACAGACTGTTAATTCTTCTCTACCCTGCTGAGTCTTATTAAACTTCTGACTGATGTACTTTTATTAAAAGGTTTAGAATTTACCAATTTAAAACACTTGCTTCACACTATCACCTCTAATTTAACTAGGCCATTAAACATAGTATTTTGCAAAAGGAAAAAGTCAGTAGCTATTTCTTTAAAAAATAATAAATTGAAATGAATTTTAAACTCTGCTTAGAGGTGAGCAACTGTTATATACTACTAAATCTTTTGATAAATGATTTGTTCCTTTAGTATGCAAATTTCAGGTTTACAAAGATCTACTGCTTTTATTTAAGAAATATGCCTGGAGGCTAGATTGGTAAGCTTTAGGGAGATATCTAGTTTGGTGTGAAATAAATAGTTGTTAAAGGATCACATGAATTGAGTCCCAGAAGATGAAGAGTAGAGCTGAGACAGATTGAGAAAAACTGACTGTATTTCATTCCATTTGGCTAAAAATACCCACTAAATTAAAAATGAAGACAATGAATGATGGCAGTACAAAGAAAATGAATGTGAATAAGTTATTTGTGTGTGTGTGTGTGTGTGTGTGTGTGTGTATGTATTGTGAAAAGTTATGACTTGTGAGAAGTCTGATGGAAAGAGTTTACTGGGTCCCTGACCAAAGAAGCTTGGCTTGTCATTCTTGGAAGGCCAGCCTCAAGAACTCTGCAGCTTTGGGAGGGAAAACTCTTCCAAGGAGGAAGGAATGAATCATTCCCCTGGCCAGTCAGCAGCATCACTTCTGGTCAGTGAGAAGACATGTGTCAGAACATCCTCACATGCAAAAGGAAAAGACTCAAGGTTGCTGTCTTAGATTGGAAACCATAGGTAATCTGATTTGCAGGTGTTAAGAAAATAATGTAATTGGGAGACTTCTGGCTTTGGGAAAACTTTATATCACTATCTTTTGGAATCTTTGACTTTGGAACAGATCTTTTTCATTAAATAATTAAAAAGTTATGAAATATATTTCCATGTTGATAACTGGTAGAATCCTCGTTTGTGTTTTTTTTTTTTTAAGTGCTTTTATCTGTCTTTTTGCATGGTTTTAAGCATTTTGGCTCTTAGGAGTAGAATATTTGAACAGCATTATCTAGCAATTGAAATGGCCTCTGTGTATGCCTGTTTGTTGTATATCTGGTGACAGTTTGGAATGAAGGGGAGGGTTGATGATAGATGTTTCAAGGTGGAATGATAGTATCTTTCATTGAATTAGGAAATCCCTGCCTTCTTTAACATCAGAGATCCCCTCTATGCAGTTATATACTCGTATGTATTAATAAAAATACATTTCTATACCTTTTCTATTCAGCATCACTTTATTTTTATTTTTGGACTTTATGATTATTTTAAAAACTTTGGAATAGTTGCTATGTACACCTAGTTCAAATGTGGTTCTTAAATATTAAGTGTTCAAAATATGCGGTGTCCTTAGCCAGTTTTTTAAAATTCAGAAATGCTGATGAGTTAGTTGTTCACAGATTTCTCCTTTTTGATACAGAGCATGCATTGAAAAGTCATCACTCAGTCTAGGTGTGTGTGTTATTTTGATGTTTGGAGATAATGAGGTTGTGATACTTTGTCTTTCAGGATAGCGCTCCTGCCCTCATCCCTGAAGTGAAGACGTCTGACTAGATGCCCTTACAGTCCTTTCCCAGTCTGAATTCTCTAAGATCCTATTTTAGAGAGTTGTAGTGAACATCACTGTGACATACTAGAGAGATGTGGGCTATTCTCCCGTGCCTTGGTCACATCATCTTGTTTATATTTCTTTCACATCATGTATCACAAATGGAAATGATATTGCTGATACACTAATCTCTCTGCACCCTTCTTCCCCTCCCCCAGAATTAAGCTCCAGCAGGGCAAACTTTGTCTTGTTCGCTGCTGAATTCCTAGCACTGGCTGCAGTGCCTGGTAGATGCTCAGGAGGTGAATTCTTTTTTTGGGAGCATATACTACATGATCATTATTTCAAAAAGTCCATCTTGTGAGACCCTCCTCCCCCACACACATACTTAATCGATGTCCTCTCAGACTTTCTTGTTATCTTAACTTTTTTTATTTTTTATTTTTTGGTAACTCTTCAGCTCAGGCTTATCTCCTATCTTATTTACAGTTGGTGCCTGGAAGATTTTCCGACCTAGTTTCTTTCTGATTCAGGTTATTCTGAGTCTGTGGTTACTGTTAAAAATAATTATTTTAAAAATGTGTTGGGTAACGCTGTAGTTTTGTCCATGTCACTTGTTTGGGAACCCCATTTTTTTTTTTTGCTTCACTGGCTCCTTTTTGCTTGTCATAAAGGATCCTTTTTTGGATGAGTTACTATGTTAGTTTTGACCCTATCATTATCAATATACCTAAGGATTCTGACTTTAATATATACGGAATAGGAAAGTCACAATATCTACCCTTGGGTATGTGGTAACATGGTATTCTCTTTATGTGGATGGCTTGCAAAGAATTTAGGGCTGTGTAAATTAAGTAAATTTAAAACTGATGTAATGCTCTCCTAGGAAGTATTTACCCTAGATATACAAGTATCTGTGCACATCCGTTGTTACCCTGGGGTGAGAAACCCCAAACCTGGACTGATTATCCATATGCATTCCTACCTGCCTCTCAGATTTTAGACTATCCTCAGCAAAGGTTCTTGACAGTTTTTTGGATTATGGACCTTTTTGCAAATCTGTCCAAACTATTGACCATATCTACAGAGAGATCTATTTACATAATCCCACAAATTTTACCTGTATCATTCCAGAGTGTGTAGATTGCTGAAGGCCAACCATGTATCAAGGTTAAGAACCTCTTCTGAATTGTTATTGTGATTATTATTATTTTTTTGAGTTATAATTGATATGGGAAATTCTTGGAACTATTGAAAGAAAGCTCTTATTAATCAAGACTGAGAACATTTTTGTTTTTGGAAGTTTTTTCATCTTGGAATATCCAAGTAAACTCTTGCCCAGGTCAGGCAGATTTTATTTGGAAGATCACAGTTTTGCCCTTCTGATCTCACAGGTATTGGACATATATATGTAAAGAGACGTATCGATATAGCTGGATCATCTGATAAGCAAATGGTACTTGAGTTTTATTTCTTCATTGATTCTCTTCTAGCGGTATGTTGTTATTTCCTATCATCTACCCTTTACTGCAGTGTGAGTGAGTATGGTGATAAGTTTTTTCTAAAGAGAAAGAAGTAGCCTTTCTTAAGTTTTGCCAGATTACTTCCTCTGCTGCTTGAAGTCATATTTCTTTATTTTTATTTTATCTCATTATTTCATATATTCACAGTCCTATTGTAGATAAAAATTCCCTGCTCTTCTTTCTATGTATATACTTTGGAAAGTTGTGGACAGCTTTCATATTGTTCCTTGGTTGTCAGCCAAGTTGTACACATTTAATTTCTTTCATCTTTCTTTGTAATTTAGTTGGCTTGGTTGCTTTTTCTAGATTTCCCCCATTTCATCTGCATCATTAATAAACAGAAAAAAAAAAAAAAACTATTGGCTAGCTTTTTCTACACCTTTCATTCTTTTGGCTTCCTGTTTTTGCCTCACATTCCTTATTGAACTGAAGCCAGTTAGACATAATTCTCTGGACCACTTTGGCAATACATGAATGCCTTGCCTGCAACTATCATGTCCCACATGGTAATAGCATCAGCAGTATATCCTGGAACAATGGTTCCCAACCTGTTTCCACTTGTGTACCCCTTTTAAACCCATTTCTGTAAATTGTACCCCTTGTTTTTAAAACAGTTGTTTTTAAATACTGACATTTTTGTTCAGTGCCTATCTTAATGTAAAATAGTGGATATGAGGTAATAAGTTAGGAAAGAAAAATTACTAAAGTACAAACCACAGATTTAATTTTACAATATTTGTAACAACTAAATATTGATAATGATAATCAAGTATTTAAAAAACTTTTAATTTATTACTAATAAATTAAAAGTTTGTTCAATATTTATTTGTGTTATCCGAAAAGTCTGTAATAATTTTTGTGCAGTCAACTGGAACTTTGTTAGGGAGATCCTTGAGCTTGCTTTTGTGCAGTTTCTTGAAATCAGGTTGAAAAGATGCAAGGTACAGTCTTAAATCTGGACTTGTATTAAGCTTGTTGTGGTACTTATTTTTTGTGAAGGTGAAAGAAGAAAAAGCTCTCTCCACTAGTTCAGTATTAGTATATAGCAAGAGGTATTTGAGTGCCTTCTCACTGAGCTGTTGGTATTCCTCACTGACATCTCCCCAGAAGGTAATAAGGTGCTTTGTTTTAAAATCAAAATTCAAAGAAAAATCAGTTGAAAGTTTGATTAACTGCTTTGTTTATTGATTGATAGTTTAGCTTCTTTGAAGAATGCTTCACTGAAGGGATCTGCAATCCAGTTTTCTTTTCCATATTGAGGAAAGTACTTATAAAAGGGCACTTTAAGACCTTCCAAGTGACTTCCAATATTCTCTTTCATGTTTTGGGATAGGTACAAGTCATTCTCAGGTAAGAAGTTGTGCAGACTTTCAAAAACTTCAGGCTGATCTCTTTCAATACATGCTTTTCAAAAGTCCTGTTTTTAAATCATTGACTCAATTTTGTCAGTTACTTTGAATACAGTGATTGAGCTGTTTTGAAATCCCAAGTTGAGGTGTTTATTTCTAGAAAAATATCTGATAAATATGCAAAACTTTGAAGCCAATCACTGTCCTGAAACTTTGGAGCAAGAGGGAAACAATGGTCTTTTAAAAATACCTGGACTTCATGTCTCATTTCAAACATCCATGTAAGTACTTTGCCATGAGAAAGCCACCTTACCTTTTTATGCAAAAGTAATGTGCTGTGAATGCTGTTCATTTCTTCCCAAAGTGCTAAACAATCAGGAGTTCTGTCACTGTGACTTAATAAAATTTACAACTTTTACAGCCTCATCAAGAAATCTTTCAGTTTACTAGGAAGAGATATGGATGCAGGACTTTGTCTATGAATGCAACAGTGACTCCATGGTACATGGGGGGCTGCTTCTTTAATTTGGCCACATAGTCCTATGAAATAACCTGACATAGGCTTGCTTCTGTCAGTGCCTACACCACAACAGTTTCACCATCTAATATCCTTTTCAATGAAATAATCATTGATTGCATTAAAAAGATCTTCGCCAGTGGTATGCTCTGTCAGTGATTAACAAAGCAACAGGTTTTCCTCAATTTCATTTCCTACCAAGTACCTGGTGATGATAAGCAAAATAGATAAATCAGCAACATCTACACTTTCATTGATCTGGATGGAAAATAATTTACTTTTTCTAATTCTGTTTACTACTACAGCTTTTATATTGTCAGACATATCTGGAATTCATCAAGACATTGTATGTTTTGAAAAAGAGATAGTTCTGATTTTGTGGACATGTTCTTCCCCAAACATACAAAAATGTTATCCTTAATAACAAGGAGAAAATAAATCTTTAGCTATGGTGTGGTTTTTACCATATTTAGCTATGCGATAAACAATACGGTATAAAGCCTTAACTGCGTTCTCATTGTGTTTGTTTCCTGACATCATGTCTGAAGTAACAGTTAGACACTTTTCTAAGCACTGAAAATAATGTATTTCTTTGTTTTTATACTTAGGATGTTTAGCTTCTAAATGTCACTTGAGGGCTTCATGCAACCATTGGATAATATTCTCCACATGCATCACACAAAGGCTTAGGATACTCATCATCCCTTATAAATGAAAACCCATATTTAATATACTCTTCCAAGTATTTCTTTTTCTTCTGTGTAGTATCTGAGGCACGTACATTTTTACTATCTTGTAATGTGGGTGTACTTGTAGCGGTGGACACGTGTTGAGAAGTACTTGGTGATGGGTTATAATTCACTTCAAGTTTTGTTTTTTTAACCGTTTCTATTTTCAACCACTGATCCATAATTGACAGACTTAAAAGTCACTGACAACAATAACTAAAAATATGTTTAAGTAAAAAAATTACTTGAAAAGAATTACGATTAAAGACAATGCACTTACTCTTAGTCAATAACTAAACTGATGAAACAGTCTGGCTACAGATGTATTTATATGTTGGGGAAGTTCTAGAAATGTCACAAATGGATTGTTGTGCAACTGTGCATGATGATTGGTAGAAGAGAGGTTTGGGGGAAGGATTCTTAGCCACACCCTCACCAATCATCATTGGCTATTGTGATCTAATTTTGAAGTGTCTCCGTTAATGGTGATTCAAACTTAACATTTATTGTACCGTAACTAATGTTTTGCATTCTTTACTTGTTTTTTTTTTTTTGCCATTATTATTTTTCATGTACCCCTGAATGGCCCGGCATGTACCCCCATGGGTATGCATACCACAGCTTGGGAACCAATGATGTCCTAGAGGAAAGAAAGGAAATGTAAAAAGAGAACAGTGAGGAGCAAAGTAATTCATTCTTTGATTATATGGCAATCTTACCCTTGCCACCCAGAGTAAATCATTGTACCTGAAACCTTTACCACAGCTTTTGTGGTCCCAGAGTGTTGTTGAGCAGGGGCACTAATTTCCATAGTAAGAGAAGCATGTATACTGTTCCAAGTTTGACCATTGTTCTCACTTGGTTTCTTTCTCAAGTTCTCCCTCCCCCATCGTCTTTCCCAACAGTGATTATGACTTGCTATCAGAATCTGGTGGCCATAAACAAAACTGGTCAGGGGATCATTTTGCAAGAAATTAGATAGCCTCGGGTGGTAAATGCTCCATGACTCCATGTGGAACATCTCAAGGCGAATGCTTTAGTTTTTTCTATGTATGTAACAGTCATTGATCTTCTTTTAACAGTTGATTCTCTGGAAATGTGCAGGAGGAAGGGACTAGTAGACCTTAGGTGCTTCTCATCAACCCGGTATTGGTTTCACAATCCCCCACCCCCACCCCCACCCCCTTCCCAATTGGCAGAGAGAAACATACTTCGTCTAGATGACGCTCAGCTTAGTGTAAAATATGCTGGCATGGGATCTGGGCTTGTCACAGTTCGTTCTTTGTTTTCACTTGGTTTGTAGAAGGTGGACCTCTACCTCTACTTAACCTTGTGCATTTGAGAGAAGAATGTCATACCTCTAGGAGCTAATAGCTAATTGGTGTTTTAGTTACCAGATTTAGGTAGCATATTTAGTTGAAGCTTGCAACGGCACACATTTAGCTTTCTCATTTGTGTTAGCTTTGCTTCTAGTACAGAATTGAATAGCATAGATGAGACGGTTTTCCTGTTTGTGTCTGTGGCAACTTTGTAGATGATTTGTGGTTTAATCCTTTAAACGTTTTGATCATTTATCACTTCTTTCCCTGTGAAGGCATAAAAATATTCAAATTTTTTTTTTTCAAATTCTAATGTTATAATCTTTTAATCAGATTAATTTTGGAGAAATCAAGGTCAGAATAGCATCAGACACTGTAGCTTCTGAATAGTGACCTAAAATTATAATATTATATTAGTTCTCTTTTTTTTGCCAGGTTTTATGCCCTTTTTTTATACTATCAGATTTTAAATAAGATTATGTGATGGTGAATCATGCATTTCTTGGTCTCTGGCCTCTTAAACAGTTATGTATATGACTTGGACCCCTTTTAAGTCTGATTTTTTAAAATGTTAATCCCTCACATGGCTTTTAAACTGTCGACAATATTGTACTCACGCAATTTCTTTAGGCAATTGATCCATTCTTCAGCATAACTTGTTTCTTGGGTCTTTTTAAGACCTGTCAAAGAAAACAAAATGCTAACTTAATTTTAAAGGGGCAAAAAATCCACCCCTCTGCCCTGTGCTATGTTATTCTTTGTTCTCTGTGTGCATCAAAGTGACAATCCCACACTGTCTCAATTGAGGGAGTCTAGCACAAAAATAAAAAACAGCCTGGCACTGTTCTAGGCTGGCAGCCAAAATGTTTGTGTAGCTTGGTTCTGGCGGTGGTTTTCATAAGGCAGAGGGTCTACCCTCCCAGCATCACAGAAGGGTGGTATGCAGCATTAGTCTTTCCTACTTATACCATCCCCTAGCCCCATCTTCCTCTATCTTCATGAAGACCACCATCATGAAAAAAAATATTTTTTTCTTGAATGGAAACATCATTCTCCTTAGAACTTCCACATTTAGTGAGTGGCATTGTTCCTTATAGAAGAAACTTGTGATAAGTTTGCCTTTTCCAGCTCTCTTAGTTGCATTTTTGCCACACTTCATAAAACTCTTCTGAGTATTGCTAACTGTGGTCAGGTTGACACAGTATTTTTGATTGGTTGGAATCTTGTCTTGCTTCACAGCTTATTATTTGAACAAACTCTTGAGTGATAATTGCTTGTATTGTATGGATTTTTATGCCAAAATAACTCCGTTATAGCTGACATAACTTTGGTTGAAACCAAAAGTCTGCCATTGTTTTCTGTTTCTGTCTAAAGCTCTGAATCAGTTCATATGTTTTACAAATTGAATACTCATTTTTAGAATGTCTGATAAGTGTTGCTTGGATAACCAGAGAACTTCTATTAAATAAAAAGATGTGCATTAAAATTTTTTTCTTTGAAATCACAATGCAAGATAAAACATAGAAGTGTTTGTAATTTCCCAATAGTCTTTAAATTATAGTTAGTGACTTACACTTACAAGGGGTGTGGAAATGTAGCATTATGATTTTTAAATGGTGATTTGAGCAGGAGACTAGATAATCACTATGAATAAGCATTCTGTGAAATTTTGTAGAATGTTCCTCAAAATGTAAATGTTTTCTGTTGTATTAAGCAAAAACCAATGGTTTACTTTCAAATGATCTGCTTTAAAAATTCATGTTTTGCAATCAAGATAAAAATAGTTAAGTAGGCAGGGTATGTTTTCTTAGAAAGAGATTGATATTATTTTGACAATTTTAAAAATTGCCAAAAAATGTCAATTATTTTTAGCAATAAGATATTACTTAGGGAGAAAAAACTCATTTATTTTTGTACCAGTGCAACAAATGTGACTGAAAAGAAAGTAAACAGTGATTCGTGTTAGAAATATTAATATAAAATATTTTTATGTCATACATACTGGAAGATACTGTAACTATATAGAACATTAAAATAAACTTATGGAATATAGCAGTTGTTTTTTTAGAGATTTATTTTTAATTTAGAAAATACTTTAAAATCATGAAAAGGATTTTAAAACAGGTATATCTGAAGTGTGTATTAAATAAACTCACCTGTTATTTTCTCTCATTCTCAAGACAGGTTCAGCAACATATTGGCTCATTACTTTAACAAAACAAACAAATACTCCAATTGCTTTGTATATAGTGCACATGTAATAAATGCTGTGATTCTCCATTCCCTCAATACTGTTTTTTTTGTTTTTTTTTTAAACTTGTATTTAAGTGGCTTTTTCTGTAGAGCAGCTGAAATGAATCTGGGTGGGATGCTTGTTAAGTTATATCAGTTGAATCTTTAGGTCAATATTTTAAGCTTCAGAATTATGACATATTTGAGAAAGAATGCCAGTGAAACTGTTTTTTCTCTTGGTCCAGTTAAGTGCATACTATATTGAATCCTCTGTGCCACGGTCTGATATACAGACCAAAAACTGTTTCATTCTGTACATTCACATATGTCAAACAATGTTAACTGTATATTAAACACTATTCATTGACCTTAAATACATTCTCTCCAGTGGTAATTTTTATTTGCAATTTAGCTCTTTATCTTTTATGTGGCTTCCAAATTGGAGCATGACTTGTCCTATTTATTTGTTTAATTTGTTTATTTTCACTATACACAGAGGCATAGTAGAAATATATTTAAGACCCGTAATGTTCAAGTAGTTCTTTTGGTAAGTACTGTTGAGATTTTCATTTCTCTATGTAATAAATTCTACAATTTTATTTAATTCAAAACACATATCAAAGCTATTGTACTTGTACAATTTGATACTATATGGTTTGTAGGAATTATGATGTAGTAGTAACTTAATCATATTTATAAAAACATGGGAAAATCAGTTTATTAAGAGATTCCATCAAAGTTGGATAAATACTAAATTTATTATTTTAATTAGGATTATATTTTATTTTTTTAAATACCATGTTTATGATTATAACTAGTCTTTTATTTCATTTGAATATAAGTACAGATTTTAAAAGTAACCCCTGGGTAGGTGATTTGACTATTATATTTGATACCAAATATTCTAAGTTTATGTGATCAAAAATATTAATAAATCTTAAGTATATGAGAAGTACATACTTCAATGTTAAAATACAGAGTATTGCATGAGAGAGTATGAGTTAATTCAGTTTTTGAATCCCCCTAATTTTTGATACATTTTAATTTTCCCTGCCTGACATCTTACATTATCATTCTGTAGAATACTTTCACAAGTATTTCATATGTTTTCTGTGGCATCTCACACTGCTCACTTTTTATCCATAGTACCATATGAGTTCCCCCTTTTCAGGTTTGCACTGCATATTTTAAGCTGCTGATAGTGTAAGTCGATTGCAAGGTAAAGTGACATTTAGCTTTTTGAGCTAGTTTCATTTTTAGCATGACAGCAAGTTTTTCCCCCCCTTGTCCTAAATCTTCTCATATTCCCATTAAAACAATCTTACTAGCACCAAACAAAGAAATTCAGTGATTTGGCTATAGCAGCAATTGAAATGCCATCAAAAAGTGGCTACTACAATACAATTTTATTAATGAATGATCTACATTGGTTCCAGCTGTGTCCATGTGATTAGGCCTTCACCAGGCAACAATGGGTATTTCCCTATTGCTTTTATTTGATTTCCAAGAATGTGTCATCTGTTACATCAGCCCCTGCCAATATGCCCCTTATAAAAGTGCTTTTTCTTTTCATTCCAAATTTCTGAAGCATAAGTTGAATACCCACACACATCCCTGCCGAAATATTGTTTCTAGTGAATAGTGGCCCAGGTTTGTATGCCTGGTGTTGCATGCCAAATTTCAGAATATAAATGAAAGTAAATGTTTCATTAAGTTTATCAGTAAATTTTCGGAAGTGTGGTTGCCTGGTAATGCTAAAGATAGACTATTTTCACTTTTACATTTCCATCTTAATATTTTATTACAGTGGTATAATGTGTTATAGAGGTGGACAAGCTTGCAGATTGAAATGGGGCTCGTCCAGATTGTTCCCTTCCCTGGACCATATGGTATAGTTCTAAAAGCCTTTTGTACACTGTCTGTTCAGTTTATTGTAAATTCAATCTTTAGTGTACCTAAAAAGATAACCAAATAAAAATGGGCCTGAGAAAAAGGACTTCATATCATATAAGGACCCCAGAAATATTTGTTTTAAAGGAGATAACTGCTGATGAAATTGAAGTTGAGATGTTATAAACAAAGGAGACTTGTCATTCTCTGAATATTCATTTGAGCTCATGTGGATTGTTTTAGGTTTTCTTTGAATGCTGGTTTTAAAATAAAGGTACTTATGTTATTAATACTGTAACTATACTTATCCTTATATATCCCATTTTTGCAACCTCATGATGAAGAGAATGTAACTTTTATCTAGTTTACAGAGGAAGCCTTTATTAATAATGTCAAAGAATATATAAACCCCAGGTTTTGTGAGTATGTAGGATTTTTTGTTGCTGTTGTTGACTCATTTCAATGAAAATTTAGGGCTAGGACTTTGAATAATTTTACCCTTTTAGCTCCTACCCATCCTCAGAGATTGTTGAAATATTCAAATTCTGTTTCCTTTTCTTCTACCCCCCCAACTGATTATGGTTTCATAATTCTATTTTTAGGAAAATAAGATAAGAGATTGCTTATTCCATATGGTAAGACTCTTTAAAAATCTAAGAATAGAGTGATTTCTCCTCACTCTCACTCCCCTTCTCTCCAAAGTAAGCCACTGTTTGAAAGAGCATTAGACACTACCCATTGCTTTTTGGCACAAGAGTTTTGAAGCTGAAATTCTACCAAATGAAAAAAAAAAAAAGAAAGAAAGAAAAAAAAGAAGAGCCTATAAAGAACACGCTTCTTTACTCTATCATTACCCTGAACCACTGAAAGGGTAACTGAGAGGAACTCAAATGTTATTGGAATGTGTAATTTTCCTCTGAATGGCCACAGTGAATGAAATATATTTGAACAAAAAAGGCAGAAAAAGTATATGTGGTTTATGGAGTTGATGGTGATTGAAATTAATGAATCTTTTCAGTCCTGTACAATAGAAACTATCCCAAGAATGGTACACATTTAAAATGTGTGGGATGGAAACTTATGTAGAGATACATTCTTATTTTAGGGAGATTACTAGAGATAGGTGGGATATTATAGTAACATAATAATGCTAGAGATAAATTGGATACAAAATATTTGTTGGATATATATTTTTCAATTTTGAAAATTTTTTGTAAAGAGAATCACTAATTTCAAGTTGGGAGAATCTTTTCTGTTTAAAAAATACTGTTATCTTGTGTTCTTTCATTTGTCATAAAGCTCCTTTATAAAGTGCTCACAAAATTGAAAAACAGAGTTTATACTTTCTGGTTCCTCCTTTCTTCTCTCTCCATTCTTTTTCCTTACCCCTTTCTTTGGCTATTTATTTGTATATATATTTTACATATATGAATTATCTAAGTCGTACTATAAAATTTTTATTTTTATACATTTGGGGGATTGAAGGTTTCAGTTAGGAATAAGAAATAAAAATCCTGTAATGGCTATGCAACAAATAGAATTCCACAGAGAAACTGGAGTATGTTTATTAAAGTAATCTAGATTACTAAAATATAGGATAATTGTTGACATGTTTTTCAAATAAAATAATTCAAAATTATTTTTATTTCCTCTAGCTAGAGGACTAGATCCTAGCTAAATCAATGAAGGAGGAGCCATAGATAGTGTAACTCAAATATCTCCTTTTCTCTTTATAGCTTTCTCTTAATGGTAACAATGCCTGTGGTTACAAGTAGTTGAAAATCTTACTATAACTTAAATGAATAAGGGTTTTATTTGTCTTCTGTCCTAAGAAATTCTGGAGGCAGTTAGTTTCCAGGTATCAGGGATCCAGGTAACATCTTCCGTCTCCATCATCTTGGCATGTAACGTTTGGTTCCTATTTTACAGGTAACTTTTATACCTGTAGAAATCGTGTTTACTTTGAAGGAGGAAGAAAAGTGAAGAAAGCTCAGGAACTTTTCCTTCATGGGGAGCTTTGTCTTTCTCTTTAGAAAGGGGTGCCCGTTCGTGGTGACTTCCACCTCCATCTTATTGGCCGAAAAGTTTTTCACATAATTTCCTTTAGAATGAGATAAAAATTATTTTAGCTTTCTAGCCTCTTTTGAGGAAGGCAGGGAGAAGGAAAATTGGAATGAGCGTTGAGTGAGCTCTGCTAAGGTTTCTGACGTACTTCCTCACTTCTTTTTGCATAGTTGGTTGCTTGAATTTTCTGGGTGCTTGGGGTACATAGTACCTTGCTGTTGATTCCCTTTTGACATCCATTACATATGTTTTGGTGTTACAACGTTATGTTTTTGTGTCTGAAGACAGAAACTGTACTTAATGGCATCTTGGTGTCTTTACACTTAGCATAATGCCTGGATGTAGACCCTCAGAAACACTGTTAAATGAATGGATGAGTGATACTAAGAACCATGTGTTAATATTACTGGCATAAATCATTTATACAGTAATATTTTTCATTTGTGAGGGGTGTAGACCAAATTTATAGAATTGTTTGATATTGTTAATGGGGTATCAATGTAAAATGTTCAAGTTGTTTTAAGTGGAAACTATTCAATTACAAGGGTTATAGAAAAATCCTCATGATGACTTAGTACTGTGCTTTTGTAGGAGCATGTATTCTATAAGTAAATAAACAGTGTAATTTCTTTTTAATGCCATGCATAAACTATTCTTTAAACAAGGATATTGTAGTACTCATATATTAAAATATTAGTTTTCAAAGAAATAAGCAATTTGAACTTATTCATAAGACAAACAGGTCATTTGATAATTTATATTATTGATGTTGATTTACAAGAAGGATTTATTAGATTCTTGAAAGCCTCCTGGCTAAGGGCACACTAAGTCAGATTTTCTCCTAAATGGCATTTTGGATAGATCAGTTCTTTTAATTCTTAGAGTGACAGTTTCATATTATTTTCAATACACTTGCAAATGGTTACATACAATAGAAAAACATGTCCAAAAGAAACTCTGAGAATTCATTTTTACATCTGCTTGCTTGGCCCTAAAGTGTCTTAGGAAAAAGACTACCTCGTCTTTCAAAATCTACAGAAGAGATGGCTGCGTACAACTTGGTAGTGTGACTCAGTGCTCACAACTCCTCGATGTCTAACCTAAATTCCTTTTGTTGTATTTCCATTTCGTTTCTGTTATTTTGACCTCAAAGGACTAAGCAAACTACTACCCACTATCTCCCATACAACAGCTTTTACATAGCAGCACCATTTAAATAAATTCCCCCCTTTTCATTCATGATGGCTGAATTGTTGGTACCTTAATTACTAAAACAACTTGTGCATGGATAGAACTTATTTCAGAGAAGGGAATGTATTCAAGTATCTGGAACTCATATTTTCTATCTGAGCAGTTTATAGTCACTGAAAATAAAGGAAGCCCTTTTAAGATTCAGAAGCAGTTGTGGGAGAGAATTCCTACATAATCATAATTTAGGCAAGGTAGTTTCCTAGATTTGGACTTACAATTGGATATTGATAGTCTCTTTTAGTCCTTAAGCTGCTCTTTTAGTCAAACTTTAGAAAGTGATAATTTATAGGCCAACAGTTTGCACTAAAAAATATTGCATGTAAAAGTTCAGCCCTTTCTCACTGTTTTCACCCTTATATTCTCAGCAGTCAGTATAGTGTCTGGATTATAGCAGGCACTTAGTAAATATTTGTTAGATGAATTGTTTTACTATCCCTTGGTAATGCTTGCTGAAATAAGTAGCTTTATGCTCTGCATTTTCCACATTCCTCGTGAATTTTATTTTATGCTGCCCAGTAAGTACTCATAGTTTACTTTTTGTTGTCTTTATCATCTCATTAAATGTCTGCAGTGTATTAGAACTTATTTGAATAAGTGAATGCAGTAGTAATGCCTGAGCAATTCACTTTTTGATGCTCCTGTAATTTTCAATTTAGGAATACTTTTTTCATAAGGTGAGGACTTATTGTAGCCTATTGATGAAAATTCAGAATACATTAATGTACCTTGTATGCAAGGTACTTTGTGGGTTATAGATATAAACATAAATTGTACACAAACTTGGCTACCACAGAATTAAAATTTGGCTGGGAAGATACGCATATGTGCTGTATAACTAGTATACATGGGATTGTGGTCACAGGTGTAATTGGGACATAAGCCAAGTTTGGTGGTACTGCAGAGGAAGGAGTAATACCTTCTAAGTGGCTGCGTATGGGAGAGCGTTCGACTTATGCCTTCATGGATGAGATGAAATTTGAAAGGAATCTTGAACTATATATGTAGGAATTTGACAGGTGGTAAAGTTGAAAGGATTCTAGCAAGAAGAACCAACATTAGCAGTGCTTGAAAGTGGGAATGCGTATGGACTGTTTGCAAAAATGGTGAGGAGTCGATTGTATGGAGTACTGATATGTCTGTGAGAGGGGTAGGAACTGAGGCAAAAGGGGAGCCTTGAACCAGAAAAGGGGGTCTTGTTTCTTCTTAAGTTAATTCTCTCACATAGAAATAACTATAGCTTTTTGAATAGAGGACCGACACAAATATATATGTATGTTTCAAGAGGAAGAACGGAAGACATTAAATGTAGTTGAGTTGAACATGGTAAGTGAGGCTGGGGACTGTAACTCTTGGAAGGAAGACCTGATACCAGCGGCCTGGGGTGGGTCAGCCAAAAGCCTGGTGGGTTGTCGAATTGTTCTGAGTTGTGCATCAGTGTCCTGGCTCCCAATAGAGGGCATGTTGTTATCTTGAGCCTTCTTTCCACTTACATCATTTTGGAAGACTGTGGAGCATGCCTCCCTTCCCCACACCTGGGAGATCAAGCATTTTAGCCTGAATTCTAGAAGAAAGCAAGAGGAGAAAAAGCTTGAATGGTTGGAGTGAGCCAGGAGTCTGCAGTTTTCCTGAGCTCCCCTTTGTAGTTGGAATTTTGGCACTCTGTACTTTTTGTGCTCTTGGTTCATCTTCCTGAAGCAGAGCTTGCTATTGGTCCTTCTTTGAGACCCAGCTCAAATGTTTCATAACATTTATCATTCTGTATTTTAATTTTATCCAGGCTTGAGGCCAGGAACTATATTTGGGTCATCTTAATATCACAAAACACTCAGCATAATTTTTAGAATGTAATCATTCAATAAATGCTTGTTGAATAAAATGAATTTGTGTGTGCTTTGCAGTCATATGGACCTTCCTACTTTTTGCACATGCCAAGCATATTCCATCTCAGGATCTTTCTGTGTCTCCTGCCTGGAGGGCTTTAAATCCAGATCTGCACAGTCCCCTCCCTCTCTTCCTCTGCTTTCTGTGTAGATGTCATCTCATCATCAGCCAGGTGTTCTCTGACAACGCTATTTAACATACTATACCTTCCCCAACCCCAGTTCTCAGCAGCTCTTATCCTCTCTTACCCTGTGTTATTTTTCTTTATAGAACCTGCCACCATCTGATGTACATTTATGTGGTGATTGTTTTTTTTTTTTTTACTCCAACTAGAAAGAAATTCCTGTGATAGCATTTATTTTGTTGCCTAATTTATCCACAAGCACCTGGAACAATGATGGGCACATAGTAGGTACAAGAAATATTTGTTAAAGGAATGAATGGTAAAAATTAGACCAAAAAGGATAATAAACATTCATTTGCAGGTTTGTTTACAGGTTTATGCAAGTGATGGTATTGCTATACGTTTTATAATATCAAGTCATTAATAGTGCTCTCAGAAAAATAAAAACAGATTCTATTTTGTATAGATTGTGCATGTGAACTCTAATAATGTATTAGTATTTGTTTTAAAAATATTGGAATGCCACACATATCCCATAAGAAAATGCTTTTATTATCCATGCCAGCTTAATTTTTAATGCAGTGAAATGGAAGACTGTCATTTCAGCAAGCAACTTATTTCATTTGTAGAATGGAATATTCCCACTATTCTAATTGATGTTTGAGAATAATTTTATAAGAAAATAATGGTTATTTCTGTATAATGTATATTTGCCTTTAAAACAGAAAGAATCTTGGAACAGGAATGGAAAATATTTGTTTAGAAATATGTGAGCTAATATCTGGCTTTGGATAAATGTCAGGAAGAGGGTCATCAGTCGCAATATAAAAAGTACATATTGAGATACGGAAAACTGTAAAACTCAATTTATATGTGTATTTAAAGTTTGCAGACTGTTTATCATGAACACAAGCTTTTTTTTCCTTCTGCAAATTCACTTGGATATTTTTCCAGAATCTTAAGTCTGTAATTTGGCAGTAAAAAAGTTGGTTATCAAATCAATATTACTGTATGGCTTTTAGTGTCATAAGAATTCCCTTTTGGAAATCCATAAAAACTCATTTTTCTCACCATAAACTTTATCTGTCACTTTTCTATAAGGTCAGAGTACTAATGTTGGAGGTGATATGCTCTGGGACAGAGAGTCAACATAGTGATAATAAAGTTAAAAAATGCCACATGGCACTTTCTAAAGATTAGGGTTTCTTTTTCATATCAACTTGGTGCTAATTTTAACATAAGGAAAGTTATATATTGGTAGGTGTATTCTTAGTGTCCCTTTAAAAATTGATGAAATATAAGCTTGTCTTTGATTTTTTACATTTACATATTTCATATTTTATTAGTATTTTTGTGTTTTCTGGAGGTTAATTCTTCATTAAATGTCTACTTTTAGTGGTAGGTCATTTTCTTTCTAGATTTGTAAGTTAAGTTTTTCAGTATAGATGGTTTTATGGAGTAGTTGCATTGGAAAATTACTTGAAAATGAAATATGATGTTTTAATTGTAGAAAGTACTAGAACCTGGAGGTTCCATTTAAAAATATTTCTCTACCAAGTCAAAGTTGCTACTGGGTTGATATTTATTGAGTATCCATTCACTTACTGTATGTATATAAATACAGGAAAAAATTGAATGGTTATGAGGAGACCGTCTTAAAATTGCAAGATTATGTCTCTAGTAGTTGAATATTCAGTCAGTCCCTTTCTTTTTTTAACATGTGTAATGCATATGGATTATTATACAGTCACATTTTTCTGCTTTCTTAATACAGACATTTAGGAAATTAAGTATGAATCTAGAAATTTTTAATTTTATTCACCTTAATTAAATATTTCCCCTTATTTCAAGAGCCATACCTAATTATTTAAGGCACAAATTACTTTTGACATTTTACTTGAACTTTAAAACTTATAGTTTATGCTGTACTTTCCTATGTTTCTATTCAAAACTTAAGTACCAGAATAGTATTTTAGTTTATAACACACTCAGCCAAAGTACGGCTCCAGATTCCTCTTATATAAATAAAGATCTTGATCTGTTTACAATTATCTAATAATTCAAGTCCATTTTTAATTAATTGAGTATTACTTTTATTTCATGCTTTAGACAAGCAGTATTTGCAAAACCAAATTAGTTTGTGAAAAACTATAGCCCCATTAGTTTAACCCTTGCTGACTAGCTTTTTAATAAATTTTTTTATAGCAATAGTAGTTGGAATAATTTGAGAACTACTTGTAGGCTCCTGGAAGGGAATAAGCATATAGTAATTGGCTTATTTCAAACAATGTGGCCTCTTTCCCTAAAATTAGGAAAAATTTATAGTTTCTTTTAATTGTAAGTTGAAACATATTCAGTAAATATAACTTGATTAAAATGAAGCACAAAGAGAAAAATAAAATCACTCATAATTCTACCAAAAAATATTATGTCTACCTGTGTGCATGTGCATTCTCATAAACACACACACACACACACACACACACACACACACACACAGTCATTTCATGCATTCATGCAATAATGAGACATTTCCCATGCCAATCAATCTTCTTCATTGTGCCTTTTGATCATATTCATTTAATCAAAGAGATTGTTTTTGTTGGATATTTTGAGTGATTTCAATTTGGGGCAAAGACTTCCTTCAATAAAGATTTCCAGGATTAATTCTTAAAAGTGGTATTTTTGAATCAAAAGATATGCACAGTTTTCAAGTTTTATGTATTAGTAGAGTAGATAGCAACCTTCAGGCTACATTTTTAGGATTTGACAGGAGTCTTTTAATTCACAAACTATTCTCATCTACTTTGCAGATGACTGAAATTTTGTTATCACCTGTTACTCCCTTGTAACACACAAGTACTCCTGGGAGAGGTTTTCTTCCTTCTGACAGGCATTTGCTCTGAACAATGTGAAGGAATTTATCTGATATTGTAAATGTAGTTCTTATAAACAAAGTTTGGAAACAGGTAACGTGGGGAGGGCAAGAGACATTAGTGCATTGAGCAAGTGGAATGATAGGAGGAAACACAGTATTTCCTTTACTTCAATTATACTAAGATCAATTGAACAACTATTACCGAAAATCCAGTATATTATGTACCTAGTTTTAGGAGTTTAAGTAATAATTTCTCTCTACAGTGATTGAGGCTGTTTGTTAACTGTGAATGCTAATTAATCCAGTAGTAGGCTGACTGGATGTACCATTTTAGGTATGGTCAGCCAAGTCTCAGTGAGCTGCATTCAAGGTGTCCATAGGCTGACCATACACACCATTTGAAACAGGACAGTACCATTGTTTTCTGTCCCATTTAAAATGGTGAGTCTGGTCCGCCTATCCAGTAGAGAAACTTATGGTCCCAGATATGGTGCATTTATATGCTGGATAGAGATGCAAGAGGGAATTAATTAACTCCTAAGCAACTTTACTCTGTTTGAATAGACTGTTTGCAAAGTGTGAAATTACTTCCTTAACAGATGATAAGGATGCAGAGTGAGGCTTTGGGTAGTTTGCAAAGAATACTCTTTACTATAGGGTCTCTACTTCATTAGACAAAATATTTATATCATTGGAATGTGTCCTTGAAAAATAGGTTGATAAAGAGATAATGATGACAGACAAGGCCACTAAATAGATAAAAATCATAAAGCTTGCTCCAATCAGGAAACTTTGAGCTACTGCTCCTTATCTTTTACTTAGTGGAAACTTGTGTGTCAGATGATATGGGCAAGCCTGTGTTTCCTCTGCAGAAACTATGGAGAATAATAGATCTTTTGGAAATTATATACTGTTGTCTGTATATACCTTTTATTTACTCAACAGTCTCAATCCTAAATATATCTTCAGGATTTTAAAATCCTAATCTATTAATATGAGACTGACTCTTTTTCTTATAATAGTGGGTAGCTAATAACATGTTCCTTGTGATATTTAAAAATAGTGATACAGCTCTCATTACCACATCTGTTAACCTCAGATTTACCCAACTCTGGGTCTAAACTGGGCCTCTAGGCTGTTTAAGATTTATCATTAACAATTTGTAGACTCTATCCAGTTTTTCTAGTGTTGGCTTCTTACACCATTAGCAAATGTCTTAGACTGTTGACAAATCAAAAGATTCTTGAAAAATATATGGCTATTAGAAAAAGATCTACAATAAATAAACAGAAGAAAATATACTTTTAACTAATCCTGCTTCTAATTAATTTCTATATTCATATGGAACTTTGGAGATGAGAGAATAGTCACTAAATATTTTAATTGATATACATCTTTAAAACACGATTTTATTGATTTGAATCTTAAAAGATGGATTTTAATACTGGCTTCACCTCACACTTCCTCACACACCATTGAAAAACTATCACTGCAGGGTGACTTTCACTTATATAAAATTAGTATTAAAAATATTAAAGGTGTCTAACATCGGTACTAAGGAGATATTTCTAGCCTTTTAGTCCTGTATGGAAATGTCTCTTTCTTCTCCCCAGTGTTTACTGATACTCTTTTGCCTCCCAGGCTGCTGGGATTTTGCATTTCTTTTAAGTTGGTTTCTCCTCACTAATAAATAGATTGAGTTGGAAGATTATGTCCTTTTCATTTTTCACTGGAAGTGAATAAATCCAGAACTTTATTCTTGGTGACATTTATTTCAGCTCATCAAGGTAATGCCACCCATGTTTACTTGAGTTGCTGTACTTCAAATAGAACGTGAGAATATTTGTGTGTTAGAGTAACTGCTATTTCTGTTTCAAAATTAACTGAAAAATGTGATAATGTGCCTCTCATTTGGAAAGAAAGCCTCTCATCAAGTTTTTATTTAGTTAATATGGATTAAGTTCTTAAAAGAGGTTAATGAAACTCACCAGTACCAGTGTAGTTAAGAATGTTAGTCATTTTATTTTAAACTTATTTGGTATATATAGTTATAAGTACATTGCTCAAATCAAGTCTGAGTTAAATTTTGACATAGAAACCAATGTAGCACGATAATGCTTCTGTCCAATAAAAAATGCTCATCTAATGATCAAACCAGTTGAATTCTTCCAAGTCATAGACTTGACTGTCCTTGTATTAAGTATTCTTGCAGAGTTCAGTCAGCTCAGAGAAGATAGTTGCTCATGGCATGAAACAGGGCTTCTAAACCCCTCAGTGGGCTGTTGGCAGAACTATTTTCCTTAGAATGATGTGTGACATTTCAAATACAATCAGATGTCACCTGATGTGTTTAGATAGTGTGCAACAGATTATATCTGTCATGTGAGTACATAGTAATCAATGGTAGTGAGGGGTGATTATGGTTGATAATAATATAGATCTTTGATGAATTAGGAAGAAATTGTCAGTGTCATTGCTAAAGGGTTTTATGGTTTATTGACTCAGCCCACATTTGTTGAACACTTTCTATTTGTTGAATGTTGGGGGATATAGTGGTAAGTAAGCGGGGCTGGTAACTATGCTCAGGGAACTTAATATACAATGAAAGATATGGATATTATATAATCACTCATATAAATATATAAGTGATAAGTAACAAGAAGTACTACAGATTGTTATATCAAGCTGACTCGGACTTCGATGGTAACTGTAGTTGATTATAATATAAAATTAACATAGCTATATGGCTGACCTCCACTCCTCCTACACCAAACCTTTCTTGTGAAGTGAATCTTTGGATACTGTCTTTCTTTTATCCTAGTCCTTAAGGCCTATTATCCTATCAAATAGGAGTGAGTTAAAGCCTGGGTGTGAAGGATAAGGGTTGTGTGAGGTCAGAGGAGGGATGATTATGTAGAACTGTGGAAGAAATCAGAAGAGATTAGAACAAAGACTTGAGTTTTATCACCCTAACTCAATAGTATTCAGTTTTTATGTGACTTATACCACTGATGTCCTAGAGATAACTATTGGTATTTATTATTAAATATAATATGTAATAAATATATTTATCATCTTATAGTAACATTTATATTCCACATGCAGTATACAAAATTTACATATTAATAGTTATTAAACATTGATATTTAATCCCAAAACTTCAAACACTAGAAATGAAGGTACCTTTTCCTTATGTCATATCATATGCCTTCAGTAAAGTATAACAGGAAGATATATGAACACAGGGTCAGAAGACCTTTACTGTGTCACTAAGTCTATAATGCCAGTATTCTCCATTTCTTCCTCTATAAAAGAAAAGTGGTTTAACAATGATATAAACTTTACCTGTGATTCTGTGATACACTTGGGCTTCTTTACTTAGATATTCTTATACGAATGGGTCAGAGAGCCCAATTTTCTCCCACTGGGCTGAATTGCAGCCCCTTCAGGGATGTGGAAGATTTGGAGAAAAGCCTTCTTGAGAAAGCAAGTACATTATTCATCTTGTCAAACTTTTATAAAATGAATAATTGTTGGCTGAAAGTATTTAAAGATACCTTTTTTCTTCCGCATTAAATAAAAACCTAATTACTAAATGTGGAAAGGGATCTCCAGATTGATAGTGAGGGAATTGGCCTCTCATCCTTCTTGCACTTCTAGTATTAAACTAGGATGACGATAGATTAAACAGAATAAAAAACTGCAGGTGATTTTCAAAATTCATAGACCTCACAGATATTCTCTTAAGCCATTAAATTTGCTTTGGTCTAGAATTGAATTGCTTACGGTGTTTCTCATATTTTTTTAATTCTTGTTACTTCTAGTAGTAGGTTAAGATAAACACACATTCACCTAAAAATGTTATTATTTCCAATAAATTCTATTTCCTGTAAACAATAAGAAAAAAATCATTTGAAAGACAGTTGAATAAAATGTGTTCATATCTACTGGCTGCTTGATTTAGTTCAGACTTCCGAAACAATGGAAATCTTGAGAAGCAAGGGCTACTTGACACTTGTAAGCTCGGGACCTGTGCTGAGTGAAAGCAGTGTACTCTAAAGGCAGAATCAACTTGCCGTTTCCTCCTGATTTTCAGTTCAGCACGACGAAAACTTAGTGATAATTGCTATGTGCCAGATCATGGGATAACCCCCAGGAAAATATGTCAGGGTCCCCATCCTTCAGATTTTCAGTCCCATCGGGGAGCAGGACATGGAACTAGAGTGAGACAAGTGTAGTGATGCTGCACAAAGTAGAAAGGAAGTCATGTTTAAGGGAAGTTCAGGGAAAGACTTCACAGAATTGATGATTCATGAGCAGAAATTTGAAGAAAAGTTCATTAGGTGAACTCAAAGAGAAGGCTAACGGAAAAGAGATAAAGGTGTGAAGTCATAGAAGTGTAAAATAGCTTTGTGAGTGTGAGTGCTTGGTGTTGCTACAATGCAGAGTCTGGGGAAGTGAGGAAAGAGGGATTGAAGGGTGAGAAGGGGAAGTGAGGCTGTAGTGAAGAGAAAGGAAGGGGCCAGAAAAGGAAGGTCTTCACTGCCCTGCAGCGTGCCTTAGGCTTTGTTTTTAAGTGATGGAGAGATGTTGAAGTTGTTTGTGCCTGTCACTTCGTGATTACATTCGCATTTTGGAAGATTATTTGTGTCTGGCTTATAGAAAATGGTGTGATGAGGACCAAACTGTATGGCAGCATGCAGAGGTCATTAAAAGGGCAATGCAGTAGTTCAAATGAGTGATTTCTCTGATGTAAAATTTTCTATTGATTCACCTATATACTGCCACGTTTTAAAATGTCAACAAGTTGAAAATATTTTTAGTATTCAGTAAAACTAATTAATTGCTACTTTTATAGTTTGAAATAATTCATGAAAGTAATAACAATGAAAAATTGAAAGAGGGTTAGTGTTTTGTCACTGAAATTAAACCAGTAAACTTCTCACAAAAGTTTTTCATCATTAATAATTTTTCTATATAAGGTGGAATGCAAATTTACAAAAATGTAAGGTAAATAATTTGAAATACATACACATCTATTTGTGGAAATTATGCATATTTGAAAGCAAGTGAATGCTGTGATAGTGCAGGTACATGTAAGTAGTTGTTGAATTTGCATTTGTTTCTGACAGTTACAAACAAGAATTTATATTAATTCATATCATGGAATAAATGAATAATAGTTTTAAGCAGAAGGTTAAACACCAAATCAAGAAAGAAGGAAAATATCTGTTAGGAAACATTAACTAGTCATCTATGCATATAAGATTGCGATTTTGAAAAGAATATGTATTAAAAAGATGATCATTGCAAATCATAAAATTGGAAAAGTACATTTTAAGATAGCTTTAAATTGTCTCACAAACAGTTCTTACCAAATCTTGGTTTTGGTCTATAAATCCTCAGTTCTTAGTTACCTAAACAGGAAACTGAAGTCAGAGTTGAAGAAGTTAGACCATCCATAGCATTGTGGGAGAAAAAATGTATTAGAAGACTACATCTTTTTCAGTATGAACCCACTATATATTTTAAAAATGTTTCTATTTAAGTAGTATACAAGTTATCATAAATGTTAGGTTGTTTGTCCTGTAATGAAATATTGGAATAATGATTAGTTTTCATGATGCATTTTCTTCAATTCAAACTAGTGCTCAGAAATCTGATTCATTCCTTACTGTTAGCCAGACTTTCTTTAATTATGTAGAATATTGTCAGTGCCTATAGTTTTTGGATTGCAAGATTCTATCTCTGCATTTGATGCAAGATTGTATTTCAGTCTTTGCGATTACATTGAGGTTTTAGAGGTTGGAAGGAATTTGCTATGCCTGATTTTTATAAAAAGTTCTTTAAAAGTAACTTTTTCATATTATCTGTTTATCTTTGCCTCTTTTACCCCCATATGGTAATCGAATGTAGTGTAATACTTTGAGGAAACTTTTCTTAACAAACTGTATTTTTTATTACATATTCACCATTATAGGCTCTGTTAAGGGAATCAGTGATGACATGTTTCAAAGCAGAAGTCTTTGCATGCTTATTTCTTACTGTTTAATGAGATTTCAGGTATATTTTAACAACAGGGGTTTCCCTGATGAATCATTAAAGTAAGTGAGTGGGCTGGAAGGTAATACTAACTTTTCTCCGTACTGCCCTATTTTATTCTGCTAGGTTATTAGTTGCTCTTTAAATAGAACCTGGGTGTTTTGAAGTTGGTGGGTGGAGGTGCAGAAAGGGAGGGCGTCAGTAAGGAAATACCAGGTAAACCTCTGATGACCTATTGGGAAATCCTACTCAAATTTTACTTTCCCCACCTGAAAGCATTTAGTCTCTAAGCTCACTGATTTTTGCTCTGCCAAACTTAACTTTCCAAATATTGTGTATAATAGGCAAATAGAAAATATATTTTCAAGAAATGATTGAAGTTTAAAGTGTCAAGCCATGTGTAGATTAGCCTGTGGAATCAATTTCTCATGTGTGTGGGATTAAAACTGTTAAAACCATCATCACTGAAATCATACATACCTTCCTACGACTAATAGCAGTAAGGTGTCTGTGGAATATATTAATACAGTTCCTCCGATTTAAAATTACTCCTTGGTATTTGGTTGTGAAATTATTTAAATATTATAGGTAACTGAATTAAAATAATATATGAGGGTAAATTATGGGTTTCTAATGTGATTTAGGTTTAGTTTTAAAAAATCCACAGGATATAGGTATACTTAGCACATTTTTTCAATAAATCATTGGCATAATGCAAATTTTCTTTATCTATTCAGTTAAATTACTCAACTACAGCAGCAGTTGTAACTGCTAGAGGAGGTAGACAAAAATGTAGTTCACCTTGAAAGTGATCATGGCTCAGGGAATAAAGAAATTGGGTCAAGCTGAAAATAAATGCAGGTACAATGACAAAGTTTTAATAAAAATTTAAAAATATTCACAGCATTGGTTTCAGGCTACTTTTGTTCTCAGTGATCTTATCAATGCATTATTAGTGTTTAATCGAGATGACTTTAGTGGCACTTTTTTGTTTTGGTCAAAATATTTTTATGAAATACTGTTGTGATTTTTCACTTTCCATCCTCTTTTAATTATAATTACAAATACAAATTGCTTTGAAAAGGTAGATAATTCTTAGATCATTTTGACCTCTGATGATCTTAAATAGAATTTGAAATTGTTTAAAATTTTTCTGTCATAGCTATCACTTTGACTCATTTTATATTGCCAATTTAATGTTTAGCATTTAACCATGTATCATTAAATCATAGTATTGATAATGAATTAAACTTACATAAAACTTTAATAGTATAGTAGATTCTCATTCATCTGCTATTACTGGGTAATAAAATATGCTGAAGAAATGAGTTTTTCTCTTAACCGAAGCTTACTTGTTTAAGCAGAAAACTTAAAAGTTGATAAAAACTTGTGTGAAACATTTAATATGCTCTTTTAGGGAGCAAGAATGGATTGGCCAGTTACTCTTTTCTTAATGTCATAACATACTGTCATTATAGTGTCATGCAGAAAGGATTTGGGCTTTCTGATTGCTGTTTGTTTTCCAATGTGAGTTTTGTTGGTTTGTTTTTTTGTTTTTCTGTTTCTTCCTTTTTAAATGCCACACCCCTAATTCTGATAGATTTACTCAGTTTAAATGTTTCAAGGTTGAATGTCTGTGGTGGTACATGTGTTAATGCTTTAATAGGTTCATTCACCCAGGCACCTGTGGAAGACATTTGGTTGTGTGTAGGCTCATCCACCAGCCTGGGGCAAACACTTGGCCACATATTCATGGCCTAAAGGAGGCACTCTCCTTGCTTTGGAGTAAGTACTTTCGGTGTTGAGTCCCTGTTACTGCTGCTCCCAAGCATTTACTCCCTCGTAGACATTGCTAGTGATACAAATGTCTGCATTCACCTGGCTTGCTTGTGAGCCTCTGTGATGTCAGGGTGACTGGTGGTAGTTTCTTGGGAGTATTCCTAAAATGGTCAAATAATGTACTCCCGTTATCTTGTAGCAAATTCTAGCATAACAACAAATATCCTTTTTTTAACGAGGTGTTTCTTTTTTTTTTTTAACCTTATGCTTACTTGTTTCAAGCGGGGTTTTCTAAAACAAAAAGTAATCACAGTTGATGTATTTGAACTATTCTTTAATGTGCTGTAATGACATTTGGTTCGAATCTTACGTTTCAAAACCGGCTTCCTCTCTTTTGCTTGCACCTAACGGGAATCATCTTTTTTTCCAGGTTGTGCTTTAAGGAGACCATAGAGAAGAACACACATTCTCTTGCCGCAAAAGTTGCAATTAAAGTAAGTGAGGGGAACTGCCAGGATATGTCTGTCTCCACAAAACAAGCAGAACAAATTTCCATGAATCAAAGCCACTAAGTATAGTTTTGAGAGATGGTGGGACATAGTTACTCTCCCTAGAAAAATACCCGAAATGTAGGCACACCCATTGGCCACTAGAAAAATGCTCAAGTAAACGCTAGTTCAAACCTGTACGTTTCACTTTTCTTACTGAGCTATTAAAGGGGTGGAAATCTACTATAGTTATAATCTTTTTTTTTCCCCCCATTTCTATTTTTCAACCTCCCACATGCTTGGTGTTCAGTTCTGCTTACTGAGTGTCTTGAATGTACAGAAGCACCTACACATAACGGCCTCCACAGTGGCTGATGGTTTGCAGATAACTCATGATTCAGACCTATAAAAAACATCTGTAAATATATGGCATGATATGTGCTCTAGATTAATCATGGAAAAGGGCAGAGTAATGAAGAATCAGAAAGCTGTTTTTTCCCCCTAATATTGATGTTGCTTTCTCTGAGGTTATATGAGTGAAATATTCTTTCGAGTGGTTTATATCACATTCCATCACTTGGGGAAATATCTCAAGACATTTTTACAAGAGCTGGTTAGAGACCTTTTAAGAATATATAGGGCATATATACCTTAGCATGATTAGGTCAGAGGAAATAAAGCAAGATAGTAGGTATCCGTGATGTGATCTAGTAAGCAAATTAATGTTAAGCTACTTTTATTCTGTCTTTCTTGAAATCTTTGATAGAATTTTCAAAATTGCCTTTTACTGGCCTTTCTGGTTACTTTCTAGAATTTTTCATCTTCTGAAAGATTCATGGCTACCATTTTTAAAAACTTGGAGGGTGTTTGTTAACTTAAATGAACACTGCATTATTGGAATTGAAGTTTCCAGCTGGCCTGAAAAAAAAAAATCAAACCTCTGCATAGCTGAACCTCTGAGCTTACTTCTTACCCACGAAACCTGCAGGGCCCTTAAAATCATATTTGAAATGCAAGTAGCTGAGGAGGAATGAGTAACACCCACTGCATTTCAGATGCATGTGTATATCCCCCCTTCTCACATAGTGGGTCATGATTGAAAATTACTGATTTTAAAATACTGAAGGATTTGGAGGTGTCCTTTAAAATCTCCTTAAGTAAGGTAATTTATACTAATAATGAGAGGTACAAAATACCTTTTACTGATCATAAGTTCCTATGCTTCAATTTTATCTTCACAACACCTGTCTCCATTTTAGAGAAGGTGAGACTGAATCTAAAAAATGAGGTAGCTTGTCCAAACAAAGATCATAACATCTACGAAGTGACATGACTGAGTTTAAACTTGTATCTTCCTCACCCCAGAGTTTATGCTTTTTCCACCTGAGGAATACTGCTTTTTATTTTACAGATAAATATGTGTTTGTATATATTTTTTCAAAAATGCTCATTGGAAGATTCAGACATCAATAAGCTTTTTTTCCTACTTTAGTCGTTTCTTTGAGAACTACTTGCGACTTTTTGCTTTGAGATGCAATTTAAGTAGGCGTTGCTTTGACTGAACAAGGTGAAGTACAGTTTTTTAGTGAAGAGCATCATTGAGTTGTTGAGAATAATTATTTTGTGGAACAACATTATTAAGGAAAGCAATATGCTGTTTAATGAGTGCTGTTTACTTGTCATAAAGGAAAATTCAAACATCTGGAATATTTTTTAAACAATGTAGTATTTATGTTTCTTCCTTTTAATAGGCAATAGTATTTAATTTGAAATGTATATAAAAGTTTTTATATTCATACATATATTTTTATTTCACTGAACACATTAATAAAAATCATATTATTAAAATACAAATTGCTTGATAGCCAATTCTCTGTGATGAAAATTTTACCATGTTTTTAAAAATAACATTACTTTATTCCTCTAGTGGGTTTGTTGTTTAAAGAAAGGTTGTAAAAACCTTGCTAATTCACAGGCATATAGCTTTACCCTGTTTTTTTTGTTGTTATTTTTCTGTTTTTCTTTGGGGGTAGGATATATACAGTTGTGGAGTAGTAGTCAAGATGTGTCCAGTGTGTCAAGAAATTGTATCCTAAGATTTATAACACTAGAGAATTGAGATTTGAATAGGAATATGCTTTCTTCTAAATAAGGATTCGTTGGGGACATTGATAGCTGCGGAATTTAAAGATGGACTAATACAAGAATTACAAAATCAGAATATTTCTGAACTGGAAAGGGCCTTACAAAAGAAGGGCCCTTGGAGTGGAATTCATAGGAGATGAGTTCAGTGACTATCCAAGGCTACATAGAACTCTAGGCCAAGCCAGTTATAAGGTTACTGAGTCAGGGTCAAAGCCATTCCAACCGTAAGTGAGTGACTACAGCAGCAGAGGACCTTCATCTTCCTGGGTAGGATGCAAAACTGAGTCATTGTGGAAATAATCCTAGGGCATGAAGAAAACAGAAATCAGAAAAAGAAAACATCCTTTTTTTCCTCTTATTGACATGAGCAATGCAAAAATATTGATTACAAAAATACAAATCTTAAGTATTACATACTTTTTAAAAAGTGGGACAAGCCTATTTAAAAAAATTGTAAATTATTTGTATTTGCTTTTTGTGTGTAATATTTTAACTTAAAAAATATTTATACACATACATGTTTGAAAAAAATAATATTTTTTGCTTATTATCTAGAATCTGTGAAGGTTTGAAAGGGCCAATGAGTGTTCTCATCATTGAGGCATTCTATGGAGGGTCCCATAAACAGCTGGTGGATCTGCTCCAAGAAGATTTGGAAAACTGTGTACTTTATACCCTTCCTGCAAAGAAGTGGCATTGGAGAGCCCGGACATCGGCTTTATACTTCTCTCAAAATATCCCTATCAGTGAGCATTACAGGTAAAATAGAGCTCTGGCGGCGTCTTCAGCCTGTTTTTAATGTACCTGTTGTAAAGATGTTGCTTCTCTATTGGCATCTCTGAGAGTTCCTGCAAAAACAGAAATGGTCAGTAAACTGCAGTAGAGACAGCAAAGCAGCAGAGTACATTATACTCTGAGGAGGTTGCCTGGTCAGTAGAAAAGTGCTCTGATTTAGAATCTACATGACTTCTCTCATTTATCTTGTGATTTTATCATGTGCAAGGGTGGGAATGGATGACATTTTTTGGCCTGAGTGACTTGATCTTGACCACATTGTTGTTTTTTTGATTCCAATGCCTCTTTTAGTGAGTATGCTGTTTTAGTTTAGTATATTGTGTCTGCTTTATACTAGGAGTTAAGGTTTCACAGATGGGCCTGACCAAGGTCTGTACCTTTACAGGCTTTAAAGACCGTTGAGGTAGAGCTAAACAAGCAAGTACAATGAGACTATGAAAAATGGAGAAGTTGGTTTTTACTGTGACAAACTGAGAGGGCTCTATAGTTGTTAACCTTTGCTTAATCTTGAAGGATGAGTAGATTTGGGGGACACAGACCTCATTTATGAATTCTGATTTGTTATAAAGTGGGAACTAGGAACACCTATTAGAAAGTCCTATGGACACACTGAAAAGATGGATGAGAAATACTGATTACATTTTCGGGAGGAACAAGTAGAATGCCAAACCCCCTGCACACTTCTACCTCTTTATACTCGATTTGTAATGTACTGCCATGTGGCTCCTGATTGTTAAATAGAGGAAGATTATCCTACCGTGGTTTCTGTATCTGGTGGTCTTGACTGAATTGGTTTAGGCAGGAGTGGGGAATGCCATGCTGATAAATAATGGAGTTAGAGTAGACAGGTTGTTAGAGAAAGGGCACATTGCAGGCTACAATGCACACCTTGGCTTCAGCAGCCATATCCATCTGCTGCTTGTGAGAAAGAGCCATCACAGGGACACAGCAGCTTCAGATTTAAATGTACATTGCTGGTCTTAGTAGTAATTTGGGGAATTTAGAGAATAACCCTTTAGGTGTATGAAAAGCAGGCATCATCTCTGAGAGTTTAGATTGCCAGATGGAATATTAGTGTGCACTCCAATCACATTGCTTGGGATTATAAAGGTAAAATGCTATTTGGGGGCATATTGAGAATTTTGTATTTTTCTAATCTGAACTGTATTTTCTCTTACATAACTTCATGTTTTGTTTTCTGAGATTACTTAGTGAATATTGTTGATTCACTAATAGTGTGAGGAATTTCAATGAATCCATCAATACAAAAGTTTTAAAGGCAATGATAAGACTATTACTGTGTTAAAATCCGACGGTTTATAGTTGCTTTCACATCTTACTTAATTGTGTTTTTGCTGCATCAGTTCTATTATATTATTGGAGGTCACTTAATCCAGCTGACTTTATGGCACATTTTAATTTAACATTACCATTTGATATAGTATGTTTTTATAGTGGTTTGAACATTGAAACAAACCATTTCTATATCTGCTGTTATATTTCATTTTGATTATGCAGTTTTTCAGAATGAAACTGTTGTATTACAAATATATGTATGTGGCTAGCATGCAAACAAACACTTCTCTGCCCATGGCTTCCTTACTCCCTGTGAGGCCTCAAGCATTTGAGGATAAACATCATATTGCACTTTGATGTTTGTCTTATTTGGGAAGTAGATTTCTGAAAGATCATAATGCAAAGTTTTACTCTCTGATAGCCATAACCTCCAGGTCTTAATAGAGGTATCTGGGTTCTTTCAAGGTCAGCCATGTCAGCTGTGCAGTTAACTGCACTAATCTAATCAGACTTCACAAAGATATTCCTCACCAGTTTGACTTACAGTTATATTTGACCAGGATAACTTTACCAAATAACTTCCTTGAAAACTTTTGGACAAATAGAGGTAGCTTGAAAACTACAAAGCGAAAAAATATGCTCAGTCAATCCCAGACTGAACAGCAAGAATAACCTTTTATTATATCAGATAATCTGATCTCTGTAGAGACTTTTAAATTTATGAAAAAGTTTTGCTTTCCACTTACTTACTCTGTTCATTTGGGAAATGAAGTCATCAAAATTCATAAAGGAAAAAAATGAGTAAGTACCAATATTACCTACTATGCAAAATTACTGTGAACAAGTAGGAATGTATCTGATGAGAAATACTTTGAATGCAGGTTCACATGTTATTTTTCTAACTTCTGTACATGTAGTTGTTGTTGTTGTAAGCTTGTTATCTGCAAAACATTTTATTACTAAAAGAATAATTGCTTCAGCTCAATTAATCAGTTTGATTGTACTTTATCTTGATAGCTAAAAGAATATATCATGATTCACATTTAGAGCTGTATAATTTTATTATAATTACAAAAACGCCACAAGTTAATTTTCTCAAAAGTAGTTGGTCAGTGTAAATTTTAGGTTATATTAAAGCTTTGCTTTCTGGAAACTTCACAAAATGCAGAAGAAATGTTTTTGAGGATGTGCCTTAAATTTTCTGCAGTGTATGAGTCGTATGTCCGAGGATCAGATATTTCTACTTTATTAAAATATACCTAGGCTAGGCATCAAAGATATTTAATTCATTTACCTTTCTTGCAGGATCTTTACTGCACTGAATTACTATTACTTATAATCATTTTTCTCTCTTAGATACTTGCAATTATGTTTTGCATTACTATCTGAGGTACTCTTGCAGATACTGATTGTTGACTACTTAACAGTTCTTCCCTTTTAACAGAATCACTGCCAAATTTTCTCAGCTTTCCTTGCAGCTAGAGCTTGTCAGTCACTAAGTTTTGGCCAAATTAATGTATGAGTTTTGAGGTTTCTTTCAACTAAGATTTTTGTTGTTGTTTTTTACTTATGAAAGGAGAAAGCCATCTACCTTTTTCTACATTTGAATGTGATGTCTGCAACATGAGGTGACAATATGAGGACAAAACGCCTGGGCTGACAAAAATGGCTGATGGAAGGCTGGGTAGAGCCTGGGTTAGACTTCCGTTTTGAGCAGTATAGGTGCCTAGTCACCTGAAAACCTGCCATGTCTAACACATCTAGAATCGCTTTGTAAAATGTAACAAATTTTCTTTTAAGTCCATAGCTGAGCAAAGTAAGAGAGGATCTGAAGAGAGATCTGGGGATTAGAGTGGGATGCTGCCTTTGAAGCTCAGGTTGCCTAATTTTCATAAAAGGAGCTGCTTCACTAAGTCATGTTATATTCTTGAAATGAGATACTGTGCAACTCTAACCTAAATTAGGAACCTTTCTGTGTGTTCTTACAGCAACCTCTCTATTATTAATGGCAAAAAGTAAGGGACCAGAAAGTGTTACTAGGTGCTATCTTTGGCATAAGGAAAGGAGGTAATAAGAATAAAACAATGAAGGGGTACATTGGAAGTAAATAAAACCAGTTATCTGAGCATCAGTGTAGCATACACTGTCAGTGTGCCACCCAGGTCCCTCCAAGCTTTCCCTCTCCATGTGTGTGCCCTGGCAGCTTCCTACTGCTGGGATGTGCAACTCTCGGCCAGTGCATGCATCAGGCTGTGAGCAGCTCTCCACAAATTCTTCTCGTCCCTCAGATGAAATCATTCTGAAGTGTGGGCAATCATTAACAAAGATTCCTAAGAAATCCTGTAATCGAGAGATGTAAAAACATAATTCTAAATAACTTATGGGTCACAGAAGAAATCATACTGGATACCAAAAAATAGAACTAAATCATAACGAACATACTGTGTATCACAAAGTGGGTTTTATCTAAAGTGTCAGTGGTAGCAACATCATCTTTAATAAATTTGTTTTTATTATTACTATTTTTTTTTTTTTTGGTTGTGATGTTCAGGACCCCTCTTAGTTGAATCTAGGAGTAATACTGGGAAGGAAACTGTTACATAAGAAGAGGAAAAATTAGTGAAATTGAAAGCAAATATATAATTGAGATGAACAAACTTAAAGCAGTTATTTTGAAATAATAAAATAGATAAACCACAGGCACAATTGATGTTTTTTCTTTTTAAGGCACAATTATTTGGAGTGAAAAAATACAACTACAGGTATTACACAGATCAATAAAAAGGAGAAAATACTCTTAACAGTTCTGTGCTAACACATTTGAAAATTTAGACAAAATGGATAATTTCTTAGAAAAACATGACTTGCAAAACTTCATTCAAAATGAAATAGAAAATATGAATGGAAATATAATCATTAAAACTGTTAATGTAGTAGCTGAAAATCTCCCACTGGAAGACAGAAGCTGGTATATTGCAGCCATGCTGCTCTGCCTCTTTCCAGACTTGTGACACCCGAGGTTAGATTGTCTGTTTCTTGCAACCAAAGGAGTCCTAATAGTCATTATAATACCGCCCCCTCCACCCCTGCCCCTGCCCTTTTTTTTTTTAAATGTCCACAGGGGTGGGGCAGGGGGTTTTAAAGAAGGCAAATAGTGGATAAAAAGTAAATGGAACAAAATTCAGTTGGTCAAGTAATGCATCAAGTGAAAGTAGAACTTAAGGTGATATTTGATTATTGATAATTCTGTTGTAATTCACCATTTTCTTTAATGGTGCCATGACTATGGCTTTCTACTAAACAGATTCTCTTTGAAGGAAGTGTGATTTTTTTTTTTTTCCTTAAATGAACTTTTCCCTGTGAAACTTGAATGTAACTTTCTTTCGGAAAATGAGCATTTTTAGCTGGTATGAATGACCTATACGTGTTTGTTGTTTGTAGCTAGTTTGTGAATAAAGACATGGATAAATTAGTGCATTATAGGTGAATTATTGAGGAAAGTGGTGGTTCTCAAATAATTCTTTTATAAATTGGTAATTTAATTACTTTGGGAATTATATTTTGTTTTGAATTGTTACTTCTTGCTAAAAATATAACTTTATGAATAATATTAATGTTTCAATAATAAAACATTCTCATTAAAATATAACTTTCTAAATAATTTAATACATTTAAATCATGAAAACACCTTTTTTATTAGTTGTACCTCTTAGTTGGGTAAATAAAAGTAAATGATGACTGAAATTGTAGGTAAGTGAAGCATTGTTAGACTTACCTAGGGTATCTTTTCATTATTTCTACAGTAACCAGAATAAGATTTAATAAGGTTAAATAATAGCAATACCAGCTAACATATTGACCACTTACCATGCAGTAGACATTCTACAATTCCGAATGTTAGATACTGTTTTCCTGTTTCAACAGAGGAGGAATCTGAGGTTTAGAGAGTCAAGTTACTTGCACTGTGTTACACAGCTAGTTAGTGGTGCATATGTGGTTTGAGCTCAAGTCTGGCCACCTGCAAAAGCTATATACTGTTCATTCTTTTTTTAAGTCCATATACTGTTTGTTTTCATAAGCTCATGCTCTTAACCACTATGCTATCTTATACCCTGCTGAAGCAGAGTAAGCAAATTAAGTAAATTAGACCTAAGTACCTTTTGATTAAAAATATATTACTAGATTTTACTATTAGAAATGGGTGTGGTGCTTCTTGGAGTCTTGAGAAATATTAATAGTTCTTGAATCTTGTTGGAAGCTGGAAGCTGGGAACCAGGAGCCTTGTTAGGTCTGTGAATCAGTGATTCTCTTATTTTCCCTCACCATATTTCTCTTTAGTCTTCAGCAAGAGAAGTCACATGTTATTTGAACTTTCTTCTTTTGAGGTTTTTCCTAATAATCCAAATAAAATACTAAACATGATTTTTTAGGTAGACCTATGAATACACAAACAACATTCTCTGTTTAGGATGCTCAATACATGCCATTCCCAAATTATCCTCAAATTGGTATACTGTGAAGTTGTCTACTTGGCTTATGAACTTGGCTAGAGGCACCATTCCAGTGCTGCCCAGCTCACTTCCCTGATATCTTTACCAGTTGTTTGCACTTCTTGGGGTTTGGACGATGTTCTGACACTGTATAAATAATATTGTCAGTAGGTGCAATATAGCATCCCACAGTCTCACCATCACGTGACTGCTTTGTTTATGAAAACTGGCCAAGAGTTTTCCCATGACTGCTGCCCAGCTTCCCAGTTGCCCAGCTCCCCTATCCTATACTGCCTAATTGTGGGAATGCCTAACCTTTAAATTACTCAAACAAATTCTTCATTGCTAAACTGGAAATTAACCCTGTCACCATGCTTCCTAAAGAGTTGTTTTCAGACTTCATCTTTTTCACTTTCTTTGTGTTTCTTTGTCTGTTCTCTCAAGAAGTAAAATACTCAGAATGCTCAGATGCCAGTAGCAGGAAAAAACAAAAAAAGAGTTTTTTGTTATGGAGCTCATAGATTATTCTCACAAGTTGTTAATTCAAAAGTGTTTTTATAGTTAGTATCATGCACTATGAACCTGCTGCTTCCAAAGAATGAAGTGTGGCCAAGAAACTTCAGGTATGTGTTTTTAGCATCCCTTCTAACGTATTTAACGAATAAAATAAAAGCATCGTATTGGAGATTCTATACAGCCCTCAAGTAATGGTTCATAAGGATGCAAGATATACTATTGTATAAAAGCTTTCGCTGTAGAGTAAGAAGCTTCATCCTTTTGCTTTTAGAAGTAACATGCTTATTTTTCACATAATCAAAAAACTGTGAGTCTGAACTCAGAGTACTTCAAATCTAGTTGTGTTTAGGTGTCCAAAGTCTTCATTATGGTTTGTCTTGATAGCCTGGGGGGGGGGGGAACCTTTAGAAAGTGAAAGATAGTTTTATTGTACTTCCATTCTCAAAATTTATTTATTTGAGATTTTTCATCTTTTATTGAGGTCTTAGTTTATGAAAAATATGTTTGCTTTTGGAGCTGTATAGGTGTGCACAGGTATTAATGTCTAACTTAACTGTATTTGGAACCTCTAAAGCTATAGAGCTGAAACTTGGTTACCCTTTCCTTCTGTCAAGCCTTCCCTCTTAGGGAAGTTTTCATGCTCACTTATTCCTGTGGGGTCAAATTTGGCATCCTGCTGCCTTGCGGCACATTGCCCTGCCCATTAAACGCATAATTTTTGTCCTTCTTTCCTTTCTTTATGCTCTTCTGTGGTTCATTCACATGATAGACTGCTGATCTCCTGACCAGCCAGCCCACAGCTGTAACTGCAGGAGCTGAATCAGGCATAGTGCTCACAAAAGGGCACTCATGTCCCTTTCAGCCTTCTCTTTCTAAAGAACATACTCCTGTATTTCAGCGATTGACCCCCCCCACCCCCTACTCCGCCCTAATCTCTTTGTTCACGATCTCTTGATGATAATAAAAATTTAACACTTCCCCTTTTTAGGAGACATTCTTGGGATGGAATATATGTAGAGAGAGGGCTGTGAGGTGAGATGGTTTGTCCTAAGTCCCCCCAGACGAGTTACCTTTTGGCTCTTCTCTAGGCCTCTTTCCAGTGTTTTCCTTCATCAGCATTCATTATTAAGAGCTTTTATATTAAAAACCAGTGCCTGTGCTGGCTGCCACTGGTGATAAAAGGCCAAACTTGACAAACTTAGACATACAGTGCTGGCACCTAGTGTTTAGCAAACTCTTGTTGATTGAAAGAAAGCTTCATGCCTGTATCTATTTGCTAATGCTCATAGTTTTGATTAAATAAACCCCGATTGAAAATCATCTGTGACTCCCAGCTGCATATGTAAAAATCCGGATCACACCCAGGGTTCACTGAGCCCCACCTACCTTTGCAATCTCATCTCCCTCTGCAGTCATCTCATTAATCCGCTGTAGGGGTGGCCTTGGCCTTGTTCTTGCTGAAACGTCAAGCTCTTTCCTGCCTCAGGGCTGGTGGCTCCTCTCAGCTGGCCGCACTCCCTCACTCCCCACACCCTTTGCCTATTCTTCGTATTCTACAAGTCTCCTCTCACAGCACCATCTCAGAGCGGCCCTCCCTGCCCACCCTGTCTAAAGAAGCCCTCTGTTTCAGCATCCTTTCCCCCCTCTGTAATATCACTTTGTGTGCCTTCTTTTCTTTTATTTTATACTGCAAATTCCCCGATGACAGAGACCATATTTGTTGTATTTACCATGTTTATCCTCCGTACCTCCGATGCTGCCTAGAAGATAGTAGCTGTTGAGTAAATACGGTTGAATGAATGATTTCTGTGGGTTTGAAAATGCAAACAAAATTTGGTTATAATTAGTTTCGATACTTTGCTTTTTGGTTTTTTTCTTTTGCTGTGGACATTATATTCTCTCTTGTATACAGAAACTGCTTAGAGACATTTAAAGGCCTGTGTTCCTCAGTTTTATGGGATTAAACTAAAGAATTTCATACACATTCACTCACTTATGTTTATGGGTTATATTCATCATACCATGAAATCAGTCATCATTTATTATGTAAATCTTAATAAAAGAAAATATAATTTTTTGGAATTTCCCCCATGTGAGGGTAGTTCTAGGAAGAAAAATGTTCCTACTTCAGGAAACTTTATAGAATCTAGAATACATCTGTGACACTTTGTAAAATGTCACTTGTTGATGTTCTAAGGTGTTATAGTGTTGGTGGCCACCCACGAAGAGTGGCCTTCTAATTTATGGTACGGAAGCTGTAGGTAAGTGAGAAATTAGAATTTGGTCGAAAGAGATGTTTTTTTTGGCCATTGCAGTTATTTAAGCATTTTTTATTTTTAATGCTTTTTGACGTACAGACATTCTTTGCTTTGGTCACAAACACAATTAGTTGCCATTGTTTTAAAACCAATCTGCTTCTGACATCTATGGACTTCCCTGTCCCAGTTAGGGCTTTGTGTTTGTAGCTTCTGGTTTAGAATCTGTCTAAGAATGAATCTTCAGATCATCTTTAATAAAATATATTTAAATATCCATATGCATAGAAGACCTTACTAAAAAGTATAAATCACTTGTGTTTGAAAGAAACAACGTATTATAGTAGGAGAATCAATAGTCCTGGGTTCTTATTCCAGCTCTGCCATAAATTAATTGTTTGGCCTTGGAAAAGTCATGTTTTAATCTTAGAGTCTTATTTTCTTCATCTGTAACTAAAGGTTTTGGTTTCATCTGTTCTGTGATGTTGTGAAAAAGGAATTAAAGTCAAGATCAAGATTTAAGGAATTCTGTAACACAAGACAAATTCATTCTCTCATTCAACTTCATTGTCTACAACTGCTTCATTTAACACAAGAATTATTTTCTTGTCTTTTTTGTGTATCTCCTTGAATATTTAGCTTTTATTTTTGGAGTTAGAAACTTTTGAGGAATGATTTTTTTTTTTCTAGTAGTGCTTCTGTCTTTTGAGTTGCTCTGATGTGACTTGTTGTTTGGATCCCCTTTTCCAGCCTCATTTTTTCATAATAATCTGACTTTTCAGAGAACTGTTTGACTTTCATGTTAGCTTCTGTCTCTACAGGGCATGGGACGTAGGCCATGTACATTACATACTGAAGGTGTTACTGCAGAACTCACACAGAGGAGTCAGTACTACTGAGAGGGCAGTGTTCAGTAAAGAAGTACAGAGGGGAGAGTTTCGTTCTCATTCAGGAAATTCTGGGGTAGACCTGAGAGATGTTAGAGGCTTTGCCAAATGGAGAGAAAATGGAAGAGTGCTGGAAGAGGAGGAAGTATTAATGGTGGAAAAATTGGGAAATGTTTGGAAATCTTGAAAATCTTGGTTTAGCATGAACACATTCTAATTTAGGAGGAGTCGTGGGACATCAGGTTGGGGTGATAAAGAAGGTTTTGTCTAGTTCATGTGCATGCTTTATTCAACGTTATGAATTGGAGGAACTTTTGCTTTAGGTTATGTGTTATCTTTTGAAGGCTCTACTACTTAGGACCCTAGTAAACGCAGATGATAGAAACCAAATTCAAAATCACTTAAACAGTAAAGGAAAACGTATTGGGCCATATAACTGAGAGTTCCAGAGCAGCTGACTTTAAGCAACCTGGACCCAGTGGTTTAGTGATAGCATTTGGACTCCTGATTTCTTGACTCTGCTTTCCTCTGGTTTGGATGTACTCTGGAGCAGGCTCTTTTCACATGTATCTCCCCGAGAGCTAAGTTTATATTCCATCAGGCTAGTTACCTTGTCTGAAATAGAATACCTCTCTCTTGGGAATTCTAAACGAAGTCACAGATGGATTGAAAATGCTTTTTAAAAAATTATGTGCTCTTTGTAAAGTTGATACTGTGGCAAAAGACATCTAATATGATTGGCTAGGCCTGGATCACATGACCACTTTGGAATCAGGAAGTAGGATCATTCTCATCCAAACCATATGAATTGAGTGCAGGAGAGCAAAAGAAAACTTACATTGCTGTTACTTGAAGAAGGGGAAAGAATGTTTTCCAGGCAAAAACCAAAAAAAAAAACAAAAACAAAAACCCAACCAAACAAACAAACAAGAAAACAAATGGTGAATACTACAGTCACACATGACAGAGAGGTAAGGAAAACGGCATTAGGATGATGATTACAGCAGTGTAGGATGGAGACCGCAGGGGAGGGTGGGGATGGTCATTAGATTCTAAACATTTAATGGAGGAATAGCAAGTTTCTGAATGAGAATGATGATGGTAGAAATGGTAAGTAGTAACGGAACTAGAAATGTGAATGAAAATTGTGTTGTTTGCATTTCACTAGTTATAAAATGTGTCTAGGAGCTAAACTGAAATTTACCTTTGTTTTGTCTAAGTGAAAAGAATTTGAGATACAGATTAATTTAGTCAAAATCACGGAGATCACACTTACACTACATTAGTGGTTGTAATTATTTTTAAAATACCTATGCTAATTGTAAATCATTCATATTTACCCATTAAATTAGATCAGTGGGTTTATCTTGGCACCATTTTAAGTACCCCTTGTACTTAAATGTAGTAAAACTTGCATTTTTTAAACAAAGTTTAAAATAACACAGCCTCTTTTTTTATTTAAATAAAATTTATAATATGTATTATAAACATATATGCATTTGTATGTATGTATATAAACACAATCAGTATGTGTTCTGTTACCTTGTATTAACTTCCAAAATTTATCTCCCACACTCACCCACCCAAAATAATTAGGTATTAAGTGCATTTGTAGAGTTCTTATGTTATGCTAGATCCCAAAGAGAAAATGAATGAATAAAGCTTGGGGTTGCCAGTCTAGTATGAAGTTCAGAAAAGCCAGTCTCTTCCTCAGTGGTCTGGACTAATAAGGTATACATTTGAAGAACACACCCGTGTGTCAGACACAAATGATAAAAATGTGAGTAGGGTAGTATGCTTTAGGAACTAAGTTTCTTCTCTTGTATACAGTTCTGTTTTTATTCTTTTCTTTTTTTTTTTTTTTTTTTTTTTAGTATTATCTGGACAATGTTCACTTGAATCAGCATTTCTAAAGCAGTCATATATGTACTAATATGTTTCTAGGGAAATCCTCCACACTTGGTAGCCCGTCTTTCACTGTATTAGTAGATCTAAAATGTATGGGATTTCTTAGCTCATAGTTTCTTTATATACACAATAATGATACAGACATTTATTTCTGTACAAACTGTTTTGGTTGGTGGGTTCCAAATTTTTGGAAAATGAAAGCAATTAAGAATGTAAACTAGTTTTTGTCACTGTTATTTTTTTCTCCATCATAAGCTTAAATACAATGAAAAAATTTTTCTTAAAATCCATTTATTCATTATTTTTCTTTTTTTTTGTTAGACTTAATGGGGTGACATTGGTTAGCAAGAATTACATAGGGTCCAGCTGTACAATTCTACAGTGCATTGTCAACTTGTATAATAAGTCATTAACCAGTGTGAGTTCTCTTTCCGTCACCATATACTTAGCTCTCCCTCCCTCCTATCCTACCCCCCTTCCTGAAATCCATTTTATATCAAAGATGTATTATTTGAATATTATGTGTGTTTGTGCTTGTGGCATTTGACCTATAGAGTTTCTTACTCAGATGTAGTGATTCTTAGCTTTCATTTTGTAACATTGCTGAGAGTTTGCAGTTTCTCAAAGGGAATTTTTAACTATTTAAGACAAAAAAATACTTGTATCAATGGACTTTTGTCTTTTTTTCTATACTATTTTGTAAGAGGACTGCTGCCAGAAAACCCCCAGCAATATCTTAGTGTCATTACCATAAAGGTTTAGGAAACCTTGACTCTTGCAGTTGGTGGAAATAAAGAGATTATAACTTGAGTGTTTATAAAGAGTAATTGGTAAAACTATGCTATCATTTTAATAGCAGTATTCTTATTTTTTCCAAGTGTTTAAAGATACTTAATGACATTCACATTTTATTTGCAGTATTTTTTGGAAAATGTTGGAAAAGTAAGAGAAGCAGAGGTTAAAAATTGAGATCTTGCTTGATCTGAAATTTGAGTTCTGTTTAATATGTAAGTACAGTTTAAGTAATCCTTTTCTTTGTCTGATTTTGATGTTTAGAACTTATAGGAGCAAAAAGAAGATACATGTAGGTACACAGCCACATGAGACAGAGAAACAGCAGCTATTTTAGAATTGAACTACCTGAAAAACGTTTAGGTTTTCGGAAACATGATTTTAGTATTTGTCTTCTTGCAATCGGTTTTATTTTAGATAAAATGCTGGCAGATGGTAGCGATCCACTTGAACAGTGTCGAGTTTTCTTTATTTTTTTCCATGGAAAAAAGCTCCCAGAAAAGTTTTGGTCTTTAATATGTTCAGCGTGCATATGTTTTACATGTATTAACTAGTATTAAAAATGCAGTTCCTAATTAGATGTCTAAATCTGAGAGGAGTCGTGGTGAGTACCAGCCTTTTAAAATTACTGAATAAGAAAGTTTTGATGAATAGGGTTTTGGGTTTTGTTTTTGCTATTGCATCCTTCAGCCCTCTCTGGACCCAGAAACTAAAGAATTAGCATTATCAGTGTTTCTCAGGTATTATGTTCTGGGATTTCTACTAGACAGTGCCATTTTTGATGATAAACTCTTAAGATGTTGATTCTGTCAAAATTTGGAAAATTCAGGGTATTTACATTCTATTATGACCTGTTTTATATTACAGCAAAAAACTTAGTATTTTTGTTATCGTTTAAGAGTTTAGGCTTTAATGGACATAATATTTACAAGCTTGATAATGTCTTAGGCTTTAGAAATTTCGTAGGAAATCTCTCAAGTAATATGTTACAACCTGGTATTGTTCAATATTTTTTTTTATTTTTATTTTTTTGCATTTTGGTATGTGGGTAGCTCCCTGACCGGGAATCGAACCCAGGCCGCAGCGCTGACAGCGCCAGCGCTGAAGCCTTAAGCCACTACACCACCAGGGAATTCCCCTAATATTTTTGTTTTACATTTTAAAATGTAGGGGGTGAGGGGAAATCCTTTCTCCAAATTTATCTTATGAGTTACCTGAAGTCTTTCTCCTAATAGAGTATAATGAAATGGTGCTGTATGAATCCGTATTTCCACATTTGCAATTTAGAGTATTCAGGTTAAAGTCATCACTATTCATCTTTTCGGTTTGTCATACAACATTTTTTTAGCTGATAAGCACATCTAACCAAGAATGACTTCTATTTTTCTTGGGCATGGAGTCTCAATTGTTCTCTCACTTTGTTTTACTGACTAATGAGGTATTTATTCACAACTCCAAACCACAGGGTAGGCACATAGATATTGACTAATTCTGACTTACACAAATTAGCCCACGCAATGTGAATTCCTTCAGTGTTTGGGCATTTCTCTGTTTGACCTATTAGAAATACTATTTCATACGTAGTCACTCAAGGGAAAGAGCACCGTGCTAGAAGTCAGAGGAACTGAGCTCAAGCAGGCCCTCACCTATGAAAGGGCAAATCACTCTCATTCTGTATCTTCATCTGAAAAATGGTGAAAAGTAAAAAATAATATCCTTCACATTTATCTTCAAGATTTGTGATGAGGATCAAATGAGATAATAGTGTTTCAAGAATATTTTGTGAACTAGGGTGTAAAGATACTGTGAAGTTAGAATTTATACTTTTCTTCTGTGTAACTCATTTGTTCTGAGTTTTATTTTGTTATTTAATTTCTAGCATTTATCTATTTTAAAAAGTAAGTTAAAAAATGTAAGTAGAAGAGATGACATGGAATTAATAAAATATAATGCTTAAAAAGAGTTTGGCCCAAAATCATAATAATGCTGCTACATTTGTTCTTCAGGACAGGGGATTTATAGTGATAGACTGGAAAGAAATTATAGAGTGTATATTAGGTGTAGATTTTTGGCCTCTCTTTATGTTTATTTCAGTTCTGGTATCAATTTTGAATTACAGCTAAATAGCAATAATTAGTTAAATATCAGAGTGGATGGTGGTAATGAATTAAAATAGTGGTTGTATTTATTTCTGTAATTAGAAAAGTGAATAATTCACTATTTGTTTTCTTCAACTAACATTTGTGTAATGACTTCTATTAGGTACTTGATTTGAAAGTGTGTGAAAGAATGCTATTTATGAAAAGGTAAAAGAGAAGGTGGTTGACTTGTACCCTTATCTCGTGAACACTATTCTTAAAGAGAAGAAGGAAGTATACAGTTGTCTCATAGATCTGAGGATTTGACAATACCTGTTGCTTTTTTTTTTTTTTTAAGGAAAAGCAGAATTTCGTACCTGTAATTAAATGACAGTAACTTTCTAACACAAAGTACATAGTTATTTCACATATGCAATATCATCTCTGCCGAAATCCCAAGGAAAAGAATCATAGTAATTTCTGAACATGCAGAAATTTCTTACATTAATTATAAAAAGGAATAACAGCTGAATGTCATAACTGCCAAAATATTAATTAAGTGGAAATAAAAGTTCTAATGTATTTTCTTGAAGTCGATAAGAATTTTAGTAAACATAATAAAAGTTTCATTTCTTATTTATAGGACAAGTAGCCATTTCAGGTCAGCTCTGTCATTGGCCACCACATTAGTGCAGATTATTTAGCTGGAATATATCTTTAAATTTATTGTTAATATGCTGAAAGCTTTGTATTACTGGATAAAATTTTTGGAAAGTCTCTCTCTCTCTCTCTCTCTCTCTCTCTCTCTCTCTCTCTCTCTCTCTCTCTATATATATATATATATATATATATATATATATATATATATATATATATTAGTTTTGCCTTTTTTTCCCAGTAGAAATAGGCTTTCCTTATTTCTTTCAGAAATCTCTGAACATTATTTTTATCTTTGCTAATTGTGGCTGAAGGTAAAATATACTGTAGGAGAGTTGGAGAAAGGTGTTTGACCAGCATGTTGCAGGGAGTGACCCCGAAACCTGCTCACTTAACTTTCTTGTTTTTCTTAGACATTCTACTTAAATTATTTCTGTAACCTGGTGAAAGAGTTATGATAAACACTCCCAACTACTCACAGTCTGGCTACCCATTTTTTCCCCTTCTAGGTATTCTAAATCCTCTTTTCATCCATTTCATACTCTCAATTCCAGTGTCTCACCAGAGCAGCTCACTAGTAACAAATAATTCTGAATAGCTATTAATAATGTTTTACTCTTTGTCACTGCTGAGCGTTATTACCTACTCCTTTGTGCTTGGGTAGTATTAGTAACCATGGGGAAGTGGTCAGTGTGTGAGTGGATGAGGGGAAAAGAAAAATTGGTAAAGTAACAGGTAATTAACCCATGAAATTTTGAGCAACTGAAATTCAAAAGCAAATATCTAAAGTATACTTTAAGGTTATTGTGGTGTCTCATGGTATTTAGTATTGGCCTTTCATTGAACTTTTTTAATAAGCAAAGATCATCATAAATTTGCCCAGAAAAAAAATTTGCCCAGGAAATATTTTATCATTATTTCTAAGTTCCTTGAGGGTAGAGGCTTAATGTTTTTCACAACAATTCCCAGGGTCTAATTCTTAGTTTTCAGTAAACATTTCTTGGATGAAGGAATAAATAATGATGATACTAAGAAATATCAATAAAATTTGTAAGGCATGTACTTCTACTATGTGCAATATTCCAGTTATATTTATTTACAGATAAGAGATACATGGAAAAAGAATGCTAGCTATTTTTCTGGCATTTAAGACTTTTTATTTAGCAGTTGGTTTACATGCTTTACAAGGTTAAAAACTCCCTATTTTCCTTTTCTTTTTACCCTGCATATAGTAGCTGCTCATAACTTTTTAAAATGTTTACATGAATATTATACTTGCTTGTTATATAATTACCTATTCAGTGTAGTGGAGAAGGTGGCTATTTTAGTGGTTTTCACTTTCTTGGATTCTTTCCAAGCAACAAAAGATGTAGCTGTAATGAGTTTGAAGCACATCAGGCAGAATTTAAAGTGATAAATAGGAGCTAGAATATGGAAATACTGAGGCTTTTTTCCCCCCATGGTACAGTGGCAATATGTACAAAATGTTTGCCAGTTGTTAGTTTACTGTGGCAGAAAACTTCAGGGAGTACAAATGCAAAAAGAAACAGTGGTTCATTAGACCTGAACTTCTTAGACAGTGATAAAACACAGGACCTTTTTGGAAGTGCACAGAATATGTGGTGAGAAGAGAACAGTGGAGGAACAGTAATGATTGATAATTCCTTGTAGGGGCTACCTGTTGACTGGGCAGTGATGTCAGTTTACATGGTCTACTTTGTAGAGATAGTGTATCACTGCTCTTTGAGTTGGTATTGCTTGACCTTTCTGGCTCTTTTGAGCATCTTCAGCCATCCCATAGAAGGATACCCACCTAATTATTCTTCTTTGTATTTTAATTATTTACCATACTCCTTCCACATTACTAGAAATTTCACTTTTATCATTGTGTATTTCAAAGAAATATCAAGTTGATCATCCTCTTCTGTCTTCCTCTCTATTAAATGTCTCTCCTTGTCAAAGAAAGTCTAAATCTTGTATTTCAAATCAATATACTATATTTCTTCTGTGTTTTCTGCCTTATATAATCTTAATTTATCGCTTAACTGGAGTAAATTGAGAATACCATTAATGGCATATTCTCAACGCCAAATTTAATGTTTTGGTTTTTTTTTTTCTACTTCTCTCAGCCCTTTCTTGCTTTTGATCTCATTAGCCACTCTTTCTTTCTTGGCATTAATTTTGACCTTAACTTGAAGGACAGAAATTCTCTTGACCTCTTTTAAGTCACTCTGGCTAGTTACTTATTTTGTTTCTTGATGTCATTTCTCCTTTGCACTATTTTAAAAATTATAGCACCTATGACTTTATCTGGATCTTCTATTAAAACTTTTCAGAAATGTATAAATGTACATTATAGTAATCTCCAGTCTTTGAACATTTCCTCTGCAGCAGACCCTCATAAGGAGCACTTTAAAATCAAAAATCTTTTATCTCATTTAAACCTTAACAACACCCCTGTGAGCTAAACTACGTGGGCCCTGAGCATCGACAGTTATATTTAAATAAATTACAAGTTCTTCTAATGTGTAGCTGGGGTTGAGAATGCAGGTCTAAAGTATACTTTATAGGCCTACTATAAATAATAGTATTATCTGTTATACTTATCTTCACCAGTTCAAGATTGTAAGTATAAATATAACTCAGTAATTCTATTAGCTTTGTTTCACTTGCTGGGTATTTCCTTTCTTTTTGTTTTGTTACCTTTAAGGGACAATTATAGTACTGTGAAACATTTTGTCCACGTAAAAGTTTATTGAATAGGTTAAATGTTCTTGCTAATTAAAGAAAACACAAATGAACTGATTGTTGTTTCGTATTAGTAATTTTAATTATTTTTTAATCAGAGCTCAAAAAATATTTTTAAGGAATGCTACTGTTTTATACTTATTTTTTTACTAATAGGGTGATTTAAATATTCAGATAAGTTTCTTTTGAATCATTGATTATGCTTGGTCTATAGATGCAACAAAGACAAATGGAATAATTTCTTGCAGTGTCATGAAGTTTATAATTCTCAGTCCCTCTACTCACTTTACCTGTCCCTAAATCATCTACCTTTTTCCCCAGCATCTATCTATACATATATATGGTTATTACATTTACCATTTGCAAAAGGATTCAGTATAGTGTCCTTAATTTTCTTTGCACTCTTGCACGGTAGATTAATATGTCAAATCTCACCTTCTAGTAAAGGAAACTGACATGATCAAATGGTTTATTTTCAAAGAGCAAATTAGTGGTAGAGTGGCTAAGACAGTAGCCTATAGTTTATCCTGTTCAAAGGTACTACTTCTCAGTGTCATAAAAGCTTAAATTTTTAAAAATATTAAGGCTCACCGGTCCTTTGGTTTCACTAAAATATGTTTCTCGAAACTCTCAGTAACTTCATTTACGTGGCTCTCTTATTGTACCAGTGTGACTACGTGTGTTAGTTTCCTTAAGGCATCTGTAACAACAGAATTTATTCTCCCCATTGTGGAGGTTAGACATTCAAAATTAAGTGTCAGCAACATTATACCTTATACATCCTCTGAAGGCTCTAGGGAAGAATCCTTTCTTGCCTCTGTCTAGGTTCTGGTGGCTGCCCACAATCCTGGGCATTTCTTGTTTTGTAGCTGCATCACTCCAGTTTGTTTCAGTTGTCACATGACCATTCTTGTGCACATTTTTGCATTCTTTCCTCTTTTTATAAGGATAGAAGTGATTAGATATAGAGCCCACACTAATCTAGTTTGATGTCATCTTAATTTTATTACATCTACAAAGACCATGTTTGCAAATAAAGTCACATTCACAGGTACCAGGGTTTAAGACTTGAATGTATCTTTTTGGAAAGCAAAATTCAATCCATTACGCCATCATCCTTGAATTCACCGTGTCATATTGTGCCTGTCACTTTCTAGGCTTTCAGTAAAATTTTTGTTAAATAAAGGACTGTCAGGTATCATCAAGTACATACAATAAGCCATAACATATTGATTCTGGAACTGGAAGAATCATATACCCATCCCGTCCATGTGAAAGTATGATATGTTATCGTCAGTTTATCAGTAAACTTACAAAAAGTTGTGTTGACTTGACTGAAATCACATGTAGTTGTCCACAGGGTGGTATGGATAAAATGATACATATTTGCCTCCTATTATATAGTCTTTTGTGATGCCACTGTGGTTTTCTTTTTATTATTAATTAGTGTTTTTAGATATTAAAACCTGGCACTGAAATAGTATGACAGATACTAACATAGTTAAAACTTTAGAGTTCTTCTAATCAAACTGCTGTCCTTCCTAGAGGTCTGGAAAGGTTAAGTGAGTTGTCAAAAACCAGAGGTAGGTGATGACGTGGGCCCTGAGTGTCTAGTATTGAATTCTATGATGTAACTCTAATTTGGCAAATTTGATAGTACTTAGATGACACTGATGAAAATCAGTAATGGGCTTGAAAATAAATACTGAAAGGATTTGAAATAACTAAAAGGCAAAGGTAAGGAATGATTTAATTAACCAATAACTTTGTTAGCTTGCTGCTGGAGGCAAGTGGAGAAAAACAGGCTCCAACATCAAGAGAAGCCGATCCAGGTTTGTTTTCCAACTAGAAAGTCTGACGGTGGCATTGCTAATAAAAATTGTCATGGGAAATTTGAAGAGGAATGAACTCTACCCTCCACACTCAAAACAAAACCCACACAAATCCGCTTATTAGTTTAGTCTTACCTGGAAGTTTCCAAGTTTTCAAATCCCCTTGTTTGCATACTTTGAGTCTTGCCTCAGTCCACATCAGTGCTTCCTCCTCAAAATGCAACTTTAAATTTGTTTTACAAAGAGAGACTTCCACCTGCTGCAGTCACAATTTCTGAAATCCTTGAACCTGTGGCTCCTCGGTTCCTGGTTTTCTATCTGTTCCCTGTGAAACAGGACATGTCGTCAAAGGTGGCTTGCAAATTTCTGACCTTCAGATTACTGCACAATGTTCATCCATTAGATTTCCTATAGATGGATCAAGGTTTTGCGTTTCCAGTAGAATCTTTGATGCTTCTGGGAGATGAGAGCAGGAGTAATTTAGTATTCCTATCAGCTTTATTGACCCATCCTTTTCTGGGGTTTGGTATGGCTTCAGCTACTTGATGGATTTTCTAGCTGTGAATGAGCCTCATGTCTCAACTGATCTGAGTATTTCCTGTTTAGCATGTTCTGTGCCTGACTTTTTTTTTTAATTTACTGATTGCTCTGACAAAATTATGCTGCCTGTCTGCCACTTGTATGAGTAAGTATATAACTTTTCTACAAACTATCTTATGTCTGTAGCCTTCCCTTTTGATAAATCCAAGCAATTATAAGTTCATAGGTTTTTTTAAATTTTAATATATAACCTAAGCTCTTTTATCCCCTAGACTGTCACAAGCTATGTAAAAACAAAAAATAAACAAACAAACAAAAAATAAGCCTTGCATCTTAGTGACTGTACATACTTGGAAAGGAAGACAGTCAGCAATCAGGTCTTTATAAAGCTGCTTTTTTCTATTGCCCCCAGTCAGAAATTTCTTAACACCAACCAACATTTTTGAAGGCCCCCCAAAGCTGTGGCTCTGGGGAATTCTAAAGCAATCATGTTACCCTGTTTGACAACTTTCTGGTTGTCAGAGAGGGTAACCATTGCCTATATTTGGAATAAATTAAGAAAGAAGTGGACATGATAGATTAATATGGGCCAATTCAAAATACCAAGTATTTAAGCTTTCTAGCTGGTGTATCTAGAAAGTTAGAAAAATTCTACATTATTTAATTCTACTTTATAGGGTGTTAGCACTAAATTTCTTTTTAAAATAACAAAGAATTATGTAGACCCTCAAGGGTTTTTCTACCCTCAGGTATAAACATGTTAATACAGAGCCATGTATGGCCTAATATATTTACCCTCAGTAAATTAATTATTCACCACCAGATTTGGGGAGAAATGGGTTAAGTTTTCTAAGTCTCAGTTTTCTTGTCTCTTAAAATGGGACTAATAATACCTACCTTACAGTGTTATTGTGATGATGAAATTAAACAAAATGAGATCATGTATGTAAGGAACTTAATTTAGCACAACTTCAACTTGGAACAACGTGTCTCAAATTGCGCAGTAATTTTGTCTTTTTAAATACTTCATTTTTCAATTACAATTGACATACAACATTATATTAGTTTCAGGTGTACAGCATAGTGATTAGACATTTATATAATTTACAAAGTGATCACCCCAGTAAGTCTAATATACCATGCACAGTTATTATAATATTATTGACTGTATTTCTTATGCTATACTTTACATGCCCATGCCTGTTTTGTAATTACCAATTTGTACTTCTTAATCCCTTCTCCCTTTTAACTCACTCTCCCCACCACCCTCCCATCTGCCAGCTATCAAAGTGTTTTCTATATCTATGTTTCTGTTTTGTTTGTATATTTTATTCTTTAGATTCCACATATAAGTGAAATCCTGTCCCATTTGTCTTTCTCTCTTTTTTTTTTTTAACTTTTATTTGACTTACTTCACTGAGTACAATTCCTTCTAGGTCCATCTATGTTGTGGCAAAGGCAAGATTTCATTCTTTTAATGATTGAGTAATATTCCATTGTATGTATTTATAATCTCTTCTTTATTCTTTTATCTATTGATGGACACCCAAGTTACCCCCATATCTTGGCCATTGTAAATAATGCAGCAATGAACATATAGATGCACATGTCTGCCCCTCTGAAGTAGTGTTTTGGGTTGCTTTAGATAATTACCCAGAAGTGGATTACTGGGTCCTTCTTTGTCTCCTGTTATATAGCCTTTGTTTTCAAGTCTGTATTATTTGGTAAAAAAACACAAAAAAAGCTTTGTTGTTTGTATGTTTGTTTGTTTCCACTTTCATGAAATATTTTTGCCATACATTTACTTTCAGTCTATGTGTGTGTCCCTTTCAATCTGAAGTGAGTCTCTTGTAGGCAGAATATGTAAGGGTCTTGTTTTCTTATCCATTCAGCCATCCTGTGTCTTTTGAGTAGAGCATTTAATCCATTTACAATGAAAGCAATTATTGATAAATATGTAGTTATTGCTATTTTATTATTCACATTTTGATCTTTTTCTTCTTCTCAAAGACGTCTCTTCAACATTTTTTGTAATACTGGTTTGGGGTTGATAAACTCTTTTAGCTTTTTCCTCTCTGGGAAGCTCTTTATCTGTCCCTTGATCCTAAATGATACCTTTGCTGGGTAGAGTAATCTTGGTTCTAGATCCTTGCTTTTCATCACTTTGACTATTTTGGGCCAATCCCTTCTGGCATGCAAGGTTTCTATTGAGAAATTAGTGGGCAGTCGTATGGGAGCTCCCTTGTATGTAACGAGTTGCTTTTCTCTTTGCTGCTTTTAAGATTCTCGCTTTGTCATTACTCTTTGGCCTTTTAATTATGATGTGTCTTGGTGTAGGCCTCTGGGGGTTAATTTTGTTGGGACTCTCTTTGCTTTCAGGGAGAGCAGAGAGTCCTAAACCTTCACCAAGTTAGGTCTTTTTTTCAACAGGTTAGGTAAATTTTCCATCATTATTTCTTCAGATCAGTTTTGTATTCTTTTCTTTGTTTCTTCTCCTTCTGGTACCCCAGTGATGCGAATGAATGAAACTTGATGTTGCTTCAGAGGCCCCTTAAACTATCTTAATTTGTGTTTGGGTACTTTGTTTTTACTGTTCTGATAGGGTATTTTCTGCTGCCTTAACTTGTAAATCGCTGGTTCAGTCCTTAGCTTCATCTAATCTGCTATTGATTCCCTCGAATGGATTCTTTATTTTAGTTATTATAGTCTTCATTTCTGACTCGTTCTTTTTTATGTTTTCTTTCTCCATTTGTATGTTTTCTATTTCTTTGTTGAAGTTCTCACTGAGATCCTTTAGCATCTTTATAACCAGTGTGTTGAACTCTGTATCTGATAGATTGCCTGTCTCTATTTTGTTTAGTTCATTTTCTGAAGTTTTATTTTCTTCTTTCTTTTGGAACATGTTTCTTAGTTTCCTCATTTTGTTTCCCTGTGTTTGTTTCTGTATATTAGATAAAGCTGCTGTGTCTCTTTGTCTGGTTAGAGTGGCCTTATGTAGTAGATGTCCTTTGGGGCCCAGTGGTGCCATCTCCCTGGTCACCTGATATGGCTGCTATAGGTATATTCCTGGTGTGGGTTGCTTATGCCCTCTTATTGTAGTTGAACCTTGGTTGCTATTTGCATGTCAATGGGAGGGGTTGACCCTCAGATTGATTGATTGTGAAGACTGGCCATGACTACAGTGCAGTAGCTTGTACAGGGGCTGACCCTGTGTAGCAAGATTCACTTTACCAGGGCTCTGGTGCTTGCCCAGTCTCCCCTTTGGCTGTATTGTTTGTGGAGATGGACACATGGTCCTCTGGCATGGTCTGAATATGGCCATCGGGCATGCAGGCCCCAAGGCCTTCTTGGAGGGACCCTGCTCTAAGCCAAGTTCAGTTGCCACCTGTGCCCTACCTGGTGCCACCTGGCATGAGCTACAAAGTGATCCTCAGGTGTTTTATACCTGTGCTGGGTCTGGAGGTGCCTGTGAGAGGCTAACCTGTGATTCAAGGCCAGCTACTGCTAGCAATGGGTTTGGGCTGCTTAACAAGAGTTAAGGGCCTGCTGAGACCAGATGCTGCTTGTTTGGGGTTTTTAAACTTTTGGCAGCATGAGCCAAGATAGGCCATTGGTATGGAAAAGCCACTGGAAGCAACTTGGATAGATTCATAAATTGGGAGCAGGTGGGGGTCTCAGGATCACCAGGATTGGGTGAATGGAATCAGCTAGGTTGATAGAGACTCATATGGCTGCTTCCTATGTCTGTAGGCTGGAAGTGGGGAGGACTCAACAAGCAAATAATGGCTTTTTCCAGCACTTCTCTCTGGGAAAAAGCTGCCCCTCCAGCCCTCGCCCTGAAGCCAGACAGTTCATCCCTGGCAGCTTTTGAGCTGCTGCCCTGGCACTGGAGCTCAGAGTGAGTGAGTCCATCAGTGAGTAAGTTCATGCATGGTCCCTCTAAGAGGAGCACCTGGGATTCCACCTGCACTCTGTCTCCTCAGACACAATCTCCACTTGTTTTCAGAACCGGAAGTTATGGGAACTTCTTTTCTTGACCCTTTTCTTTTCCCAACTCTGAGGTTGGGAGCCTGGTGTGGGATGGGACCCTTTGCCTCTCTCGGAGAACCACTGTAACCAAGATATCCCTCCTGATTTTTAACTGGCACATGCAGGTATGGGACCAGACTGTCTTGCATCTCCACCCCTTTTTCCATTCTTGAGGTAGCTTCTGTTATGTCTTAGCTGTAGGGCTTCAGTTCAGCTAGACTTCAAGTTATCCTCAATGATGGTTGTTCTATAGTTTAGTTGTAATTTTGATGTGGTTGTGGGAGGAGGCAAGCACAGCACTGACCTACTTTGCCATTTTGACCAGAAATCCAGTAAAAATTTGTTTATTTTTGTATAGCACTATACAGATTTTTCTCATATACCCCATCTTTCAAATGATACCATGAAGTATTCAACAAAGGTAGTGATAACACATACTCATATATGAGAAATCTAAGTTTTAGAGAGTGATTAGTTCTGTTTCATATGGCTATTCATGCCTTAGGTTTTTTTATTCCTAGACCAGAGGCATTCACCTTTTCCTCATTTTATTTAAACTTCTAACTTCCTCATTCACTTATTTAAGCTTCTAGATATAGGTATAAGGTGTTAAGGGAGCCAGTGCTTTAGTGGAATTCTTGATGCTTTTAAGTTTATGCAAATGAAGTAGCATAAATAAAGGGCTTTGAAAAATAATTTAAAATGTCAAACAAACAAAATCGAATGTTTTTTTAAAAATTATTTTTAGTTATTACATTTATTCTCATAATAGTCACATTTTCTTGGTGGTAAATTAGAAACATCAAAAAAAAAAAAAATCAGTTCCCAAAAGAAAAGAAAAACTTGCTCTAGTTTTTCTTCTGTTCTAGGTACTGTATTAGCCTTGTTCAAATATTCTCTTAATAGCAAGTGCTGCATTGCTCTTAAGGCTTCTGTTGAAGAATTCCTGAGAATTATAGCTCCTTATTTTTTGTTGGAGGAACTAATTTTATTAACATGTGGCAATTAAACTGACACTTTAGGGATTATGAGCAATAATATAGGGCACTGCTAGATTATCTTTTTTTCTTAAGTTTCACTGAAAGAAAACATTTCCAGTAATTGTTAACACTTGGTGAAAGTACTCCATTCTTCTACCATACCTGGATTTAAAAAAGATTGGCCCACTTATATGCTGTATGATGCATGTTTAACTCTATGTCTATATACTTTCTTCAATGTAAAAAACTTCTGCAGGTGTTATTAATAAAATATAATAATAATAAAACCTCCTTCTTCCTTCTATTTTAAATAAGGATGCTATTCTGCCAGCTTTGAAGCTCACACATACTCTCTAACTTATCCCAGCTTTCGCTCATCTGGTCTTTAAATGGTTCCTTTCATGTGGTCAGCCCACGAGCCGTGCGTACTGCCGCTCAATCACGCCACTGTACGTCGCCATCATGAGGGTGGTTTGCATGATTTGCATTTCCTGTACTGTTTGAGCTTCAATGAGCTCTAAGCGCCACGTATGAAGAAACCACTGCCAAATAATGCAATGATTTTAGTCAAACCAGATGAGCTAGTGCTGGAGTCAGGCTACCAAGTCGGGTCGGAGGCGGGGGGAGCAGAGAGGGGCAGAGGCGGATGTTGTCAGGATATCCTGTTAAAAAAAGGATTCTTCAAGATGTGCATACATGCAAGATGTGAATTTCTTGACAAATCTGGCCATGTAAGAAAGTTACTTTTGGGAAGATAGGGCTTTAAGTGCTATGATGAATACCCATATATATTATCAGTCTTTTAGATTTTACTATTATATCATGTTGCCAATGTAATTATTTCATTATGACAATAATAGATTTTGATATTAATTTTATAACCATCCAGAGTTAAATTTAGTCAAAAGTAAACACTTTGATTATTTGTTCTTTTCTGCTGTAAAAGAAAGCTTATATTTTATTTAAAAAATGATCGATAAAAACTGTGGGACAACTATTACAGAAATGGCATAGTAATGGGCCAATGAATAGCTACTAACATGGGGAAGGAAAAAAAAAAAACATGTACCAGAAACTAGTCTTCATGAAAAACATAGACAGATGGAGAGACAGACCTATATGATGCTACAAATAGATGAATATCTTGTAAGGATTTCAAACAAATGTTGAAAGATCCAGTGAAATTTTAAAAGTTGGTTTAAAAGTATATCTTGTGCTTATAAATAGTGTATTTATTCTGTTCACCTGAAACTCAACCTGTAAATTGTTCATGAAATATTTTATCAATATTAAGCAAAACTGATAACTGAAACTACATGTAACCACAGAAATATTAAAGTGAATCTCATTAATAACATTGACTTTAATATTTCTTAGACTTCGTACACTCAGACACAATGGTATAAATGCCTACCAAAAAAAAAAAACTTCTGGAGAAATCTGGTTAACTTAATTGATAATAGTTTCAAAGATTTCCTATTCTTATATATGGACAATTGAAGAGTATTTTCTCTTATCCCATGTGTACACCATAGTGTATGCTTTCTAAAAATGTACCTAATAACATGCTGTGGATGCTACTTAGTAGTTTTTAGTTTAGTACTGGTTTACTTGATTACATTCTACCAGCTAATCAGTATCTATCATGCAAGCCCTAGAGCAGCTTTAAGATGCTCTAAAGAGGAAGCTTCAGAGCCACAGGTACTTACTTACTCAGGAAGTTATTGTGTCATTATATTAAGAAAAGGTAGGCAATTTATGTGGATGAAAAATTAATGTATTGTTATAGTATCTGCAAAGTCGACTCACACGTTCCATGTATTATGGAGTCATTTAAACTTGAGAACATTTTTCACATAATGAGGACTGGAGTGTTAGAGGCCACTCTTTACTTCCTTTTTAATTCTGTTTTATACTTTCTTTGCTAATTTCTGCTTTTAACACTAATCTCATTTAGATATATGGCTTATTCCTAATCTAATGCTCATATTGGCACTATTGGATTGTTACTAGATTATCTACTCTGGGAAATCTTGAACCAAGGAGCACTGTTTTCCAAGAATCTAAATCCATATCATTTTCAAATATTCGACTTGATAATACTGGAATATTGCATCTTAGGTAATGTCATAGCTCTTGTATAGATTTTAAAACTATTATTAGGTAAATTATTTTTAAGAACATTGAGCTTATTATTTTAGATTTTAGTTTTATGCAATGAATAATATTTTACTGACTTTTCTTTGAACATTCTTGGTTACTTAGTTCCTAAGAAACTATTTTTGAATCTGAAAATAAACTGTATTTTTAGATGCTTAATCCCATGGGGGTAAGGAAAACATTTTGCATTAGTTGTCTTTAATTTATTAAACAATTCTGTAATGCACTGTGTGTATAGATCATGAAAACCACTGGCACACATTTTTTTCTGACCTCACAACATAAGCTGCACTCCTGTGGCAATCCGGCAAAATGTGTTTATAAAGATTCTAGAAGTAATAGTCTTGTGACTAAATAAGAAACAGAAGCTAAACTTAAGAGCCAAATAGATACCTATCAGTTTCCTTGAGTTTAATCTGATTAAAACATGGCTCTCAAAAACATTAAATACAATGTCATGTCAGGGAGGCGGTATATGATAAATACAGTTCATGACAGGAAATCGTTGGTAAATCAGCATTACTAGTGACTCTGTTATGGAAATTTCCCTGTAATTTAGTTAAGGTTCCCCCATTTTTCACCTCCTGTACATCACTATACTTTTCTGCTTTAATGTTAAGTGTGTAATTTTCTGTTGACTGAAAGGCAGTTTTCCTACTTTTAAATAGCACACATCTTTATTATCACTAATCGAACATGAACTGGCACTTGAACTAGAAAAACCAATATATGCAGTAAAGAAATCCATACTGGTCATTGGGCATCTAAATAAAATAAACCGAAAGGCTGTTTTGAATGAGAAATACAGTAACTTGCTTGAATCATAGATTATTGATAACCACTGAATTTTAAAATAGTAATTATTTGATTTGCAAAAAGTTGAGAGCTATGTTTCTCACTTCATCAAAATCACATTATCTTCACTGTTTGCTTTGAGGAAATATGGGTACAGTGTTACTCAATATAACCCATATATTTGTAGCTAAACTCTGAGTACTCAAATTTTTTAACAGTTCAAAAAACGTTTTTATAAAAGAAATATTTTTACAAGGCAAGAGGATTATTTGGCTGACTTACATTAATGAAACATTTTGGCACATGTTAAAGATTCCATCGAGCTATTATAACCACCCCCAAAAATCTTGGTTTCCATTTAAAATGTCACCAATGTGGAAAAAATACTGTCAATCACATTGCCTATCTTCTAACTGAGGAGAGGAAAAAAAAAACAACTAAAGATTAAAGAAAAAAAGAATAAACAGAAAGCTTCCAGTACATTTTTGTCTTCCCTTAAGGAACTCTGAGTTACGTATGGTCAGTTATCTGTGGCCTTAAGATTTTCTCTTTTCTCTTTATTGCATTGTCTGTTTTCATCTCCACAGGACTAAATCCACTGAGTAATATTCCTAGCTTTATGCTTCTCTAGTCAGACACTGGGAATGCTTCAGCTCTTGTGAATGAGACAGTAAAAGAAATGATTTTTCTGAAGAAACATAGGGACCTCACTTTACAACTCAGAACTGCCACATTCCATATCATTCTTTTTTCTTTAAAATTATTTTTAAGGACTTAAGGGGGAACAAAGACCCCCTTCACAGGAAACTTAAAAACTAAATTCTTCTTATGAGTTTAATCCAGGAAGCAACTGATAAGCAAGTTGCAGAAACAGCTTTGGGACCCTTCCCTAGTAAAATGTAGCCCCTCCCAAGCAATAAATGTGGAAAACGAAGTGCCTCTTGCCTAACTGTGCTCGTGAGTTGTGTATGTGATTGTTGTCTAGTGGATCTTACATCATCACTGAAAATTCGATGAGCCTGAATCTAACTTCCTGATCACAAGGTCTATGTTGACTCTTTTTCTTTCACCTTCAGTGGGCTCATCTCTAGTACCAACTCGTTCCACTGCCTCTAAATTTCTCTCAGTAACATTTTAGGATTTCTTTTTCTTTGGGTCCCTTTTCTTTTCTGGCATCTGTTGTAACCAGTTCCTAGCATACATTAAAGGATGACTAGGGTTATCGGACAAAGTAGATGTGCAAACCCAATGGAGCCCAGCAGGATACAAGGGTATGAGATACCTCAGGGCAGCCTCTCCTTGTCAAAGTTAAAGTAGAGAGGCTTCTATTGTAGACAGCTGAAATCTGGAGTAAGACAGTGAACACAAATTTACAAGTCAAAATAGTAGTATTTCAGGGATAAAACAAAGATTAGCATGCTGCAGAATTTCAGCCTGCTGCACAATTTCAACCTGCATGTCCATGAATAGGGGATAGTTGGGTGATGGTAATCAAGGCAGGAAGATAGCATTCTCTGCAAACAGTAATCATGGAGGCAGAGCTTTGTACCTAAGTAACAATAGATAATGTTTATAAAGTGCCTCACAACTTACTTACGTCTACATGATCTCATTTGATCCTCATAGCAACTGCTGAATAGTAGTTAGGCAAGAAAAATCTCCTTTTACGAATGAGGTTCAGAAAAAGTTGTGGTTTGCTCAAGCTACCCATTAGGAAATTTTAGAGTTAAGACTTGAACCCAAGACTTCTGGTGATAGCAAATGCTACCCCCCTCACTGTACAAATATCTTCATTTCTCAAATAGGATATATTTTTATTCCTCCCTCCTTCCCTTCTCTAACACAAAAATATATGCAGTGCAGGCAGTCAGTAAAGCAAGTTGAACAAAATAGCAATGTTCCCTGCTATGTGGCCGCCTCAGGACTCTGCAGATCGGTATGGTAACGACCAGCCAGCTACCTTGGCTACTGAGGACCTGAAACATGGCTAGTCCGAATTAAGATGATGTAACTGTAAAAAACACACTGAATTAAAAATGTATAGCTCAAATAAAGAATGCAGATTTTTTCCCTAATTTTAATATTGATTAGATGCTGAATATATTTTGTCTATTGAGTTAAACAAAATGTATTATTAAAACTGATTTATCTGTTTTATTTTCCTTTATTGGCTACTAGAAAATTTTAGTGACTACTGGAAACTTTAAAAATGCTGTGTTTATGGGAGAGGGATTTCTTAGGGTACATTCAGCCATTTAGTGCTTTTATGTTTACATTTTTTACATTGGAACCTTTAAATCATTTGAAATATGTCCTGGAGCTTGCTCATCTGGATCCCAACTTATTTTTTTCTCCAGAATGCTACTAAATTGACTTAACACCATTTATTGGGTTGTTCCTCTTTGATTTGAGAGGCTACCTTTATCTTATGCCAACTCCTTGTATGTATATATCTAGATTTTGTCTTCTTTTCTATTGGTCTGTGCCTATGTTTGAACCAATGTTATACTTCATATTTTTGATATTTAAAAATATTTTTTAATGTCTGGTAGGGTTAGCCTCTGTCTCCAATTGATCATCACCACCTCTCCACCCCAAGTTTTTTGTCTAATTTTTTTTCAATTCACCTAATTTAAAAATAAACAAAAATAACTTCTAGAAAATTATGATCAAGATAAATTCAAAGAGAATTGGTATTTATAGAATGTTGACTTTCTAGCCAAGGTAGTGGTACAGTTTACCATTTATTCAAGTCACCTTTGGGATTTCTTTAGTAATACTTTAACATTTTCTTCATATAGATCTTACCTGTTTATTCCTAGGAAATTTTACCTCTGTATGTACATACAAGCTTGGACAATTAATTTTGCTAAGTCTTCCTAGAAAAAGTTCTATATTCTTCATTGCTGACTATCACTGCGGTCACCTTTGAAGCACTCCCCTTGGGAAGCTGTGCACCGATGCCAGTGCCTAGTCCACCCTTCAAAGCAGTTTTGTAATTCTTTTTCTGGAATGGCCATCAGAGCTGTTTTCATCCCCCAAATCTGACAGTTAAGTTGCAAACTTGCCATTGTGCACTATGTTGGCAACACTGTACAAACAACTAACACCTTATTGTTTATAAGTGTGGTGTCACATGGTATCTATTGAAAAATTTATACTCTATGGCACTACAACACACCACGAGACATCCACCTTTAAGTTCCTTGCCTATTGACCAATTTGCTTAATGGCCTGGTCATAGGAATGGGAGTTAAGTGAGAAGTGCCAGTATTATGTTTTCATTTCCTGCTGGATTCTGTTTGCAAATATTTTATTTCAAATATATCATCTATTTATAAGTGAGATTCACCTGGCATATGTTAGTTTTGTTACATTTCATAAAACTTAAATAATTTGGAAGTTCACCCACCTTTTAATACTAGTTTAAATAGAAATAGTTTAGTCTGGTGTTCAAGTTTTTGCTAGAATTCTCCTGTGAAACTTCATGACCTTAGTGCCTTATTTTGGGGTGGTGGTGATAGTGGTAAATCTGTTTTTGGGGAGGAGCAACTTTCTCTGTTTCTGTTAAGGAAATATTTTTAAATTGGTTTTGTTTTTTAGATTATCTGCTTCCTCTGAGGTTGTTAAAATTTTTTGTTCTATAAAATTTTATTGTGTTTCTTTTGATGTTTAGAAATGTTTATTTTTTTTTCCCTATTTGTTACCTTCATAATTATACCTTTGTATGACACCTTAAGTTCTCTAATTCTTGAGATAGTTTCTACTGGTTCTTTCTAATGCACAATGATAAAATAAATGTGTTCCTGCTTTCCTGTCCATTACTCTTTCCCTACCATCTTATTTAAATCAATAACAGTATTTTTCTTAGTTTTTACCAATAAACTATTTAAATATGCATATACCTCTATTATTTAATTTGTAAGCTTTCAATATTATCTGAAGGCTACTAGGTATTACAGTTAAGGCAGTAGGTGAATGGACTCTACCTCTCAAATTTCTCTTACTTTTCCCCCTACACTTGTATTATATCTACATGGTCAGAGTAAGTACCTTTTATTTTCTATTTTGCCACTCTAATTTCCATATTGGTTTTGGTTTTGGTTCAGTGGTTAAAGGTATCTGTTGAAAGACTTCTGCTACTAACCAATATGAAATAACAGGACTTGGATTTATTTTTTCCTCTAAATCAAACAAAAAAGTGGACAAAATATTTGAAACAGTGACTTTTAAGATAATGAACAGCAAACAACAGAAGTTAGTGATCCTTGAGAGATGACAACAACATGAGGTGTGCCCTCTAATTGGAAAAGTTTGTAGGTCCTGATGGGAGAATCCAAGTAGAGACTGGTAGTTGAGGAGATAGAGGTAAGATTCCTGGCATTGAAGAAATAGAGGTTAAGAGTCTGAATAGATAAAAAAAAAAAAACAAAACAAAAACACAGAATACTGGAATAGAGACAGAGCTGCTCAAAGAGAAAACTCCTGAGATCTGTAGAGGGTCCCACTTAAACATTCACCTGAATGCAGGTCAGTACATGCTTCTTTGGAAACTCTCAAGGCCAGAGGAAGAATCATCTAAGCAGAATAAAAACAACAATAGTCACTGCTCACAAAAGGCCAGAATGATGCCTTTTCCCACTAGCCATGCTGGAAAACCTCATGATTTGGTCAGAGCTGAGATATTAACTCAGTCTCAGTTGGGGAACGGTCTGCTTTCAGGATCACATGGTATTCAGTTTCTTGTTTGCTATCACCCAGAGGCTACTCTTACCATGTGAACCATTCTAACATAGCTGCTTATGTTCTTGCAAGTCAGGATGATACAGTCTTCTGTAACCTAAGCACATACATCCTTTGCCTATGCTGTATTCTCTTATTTAGATTTAGAAGCAAGTGGCTGGTCTGGCCTGCATTTAAACAGGAAGATTACACAGGGCATGGATACAGAGAGGTGGGATTGTGGATGTCACTTCAGAGTTGTTTGTACAGTGCTGCCAATGCAAGTGCAAGGTGGCAAGTTTGCAAACTTAATTGTCAGATTTTGGGGACAACAGCAGCTGTTATGAGCATTCCAGAAAAAGAGTTCCAAAATTGCTTTGAAGGGTGGAGTAGGTACTGGTATTGGTGCATAGTTTCCCAAGGAGAGTACTTCGAAGGTGACTGTAGTGATATTCAGCAATGAAGTATGTAACACTTTTTCTCGGATAAGTTGGCAAAATTAATTGTCCAACCTCATGTATCTTTGCAGACTGAGGTTTTCAAATTTTTTGCGTAGATACCCAGAAGGAGGATTGCTGGGTCATATGGTAACTCTGTTCTTAGCTTTTTGAGGAACCTCCATATTGTTCTCTAGAGCAGTTATGCCAGTTTGCATGGGATTCATACCAGGGGCACAGGGATCGTTCAACATACATAAACCTATCTATGTGTGATACATCACATAAACAAATAAAAGATAAAAATCATATGATTATATCAATTGATGAAGAAAAAGCATTTGACAAGATACAACATTCATTTATGATCAAAACACTTAATAAAATGGGTATAGAAGGAAAGTATCTCAACATAATAAAGGCCATATATAACAATCCCTCATGTATTATACTGAATGGGGAAAAACTGAAGCCTATTCTCCTAAAATCAGGGACAAGACAGGGATGTCCCCTGTCACCACTGCTATTCAATATAGTGCTGAAAGTTCTAGGCAGAGCAATCAGGCAAGAGAGAGAAATAAAAGGTATCCAAATTGGGAGAGAGAAGTTAAACTATCACTTTTGATTCTTTATACAGAAAATACGAAAGACTCCACCAGAAAACTTTTAGAAACAATAAATGAGTATAGTGAATTTGCAGGATAACGAAAGTCAATGTACAAAAATCAATTGCATTTTTATATACCAACAATGAAACTTTAGAAAAACAAATGAGAAAAATGGTAACTTTTGCAATTGTAACAAAAAGAATAAAATACCTAGGAATAAAATTAACAAAGAACATGAAAGACTTATGCATTGAAAACTGTAAGATACTACTAAAAGAAATTGAAGAGGACACAAAGAAATGGAAAAATATTCTGTGTTCAAGGATTGGAAGAATCAACATATTTAAAATAACCATATTACCCAAAGAATATACAGTTTTAATGCAATTCCCATCAAAATCCCATAGACATTCTTTCAAGAAATAGATAAAAGAAAAATCAAATTTATATGGAACCACAAAAGACTCCGAATCACCAAAGCGATCTGCAAAAAAAATTAAGCTGGAGGCATCACAATCCCTGATTTCAGTCTATACTGCAAAGTGTCAATAATGTAAACAGCTTGGCATTGGCAGAAGAACAGGCACACAGACCAGTGGAACAGAATTGAAACCCAGAAATAAACTCAGCAATATATGGACAGATACTTTTTGACCAAGGAGTGAAAAATACACAGTGGGGAAAAGAAAGCTTCTTCAGTAAATGATGCAAAGAAAATTGGAAAAACACTTGCAAAAGAATGAATCTAAACTGCAAACTGTCACCATATACCAAAATTAACTCAAAAAAAAGACCTCCTCATAAGATCTGAAACAATAAACTGTATAGAAGGAAACATCGGTACTAAACTTGCAGATCTTGAGTTCAGGGTGGATTCATGAACCTAACCTTAAAGGCAAGGGAAGTAAAAGCAAAAATAAATGAATGCGATTATATCAAACTTAAAAGCTTCTGAATAGAAAAAAAAAACGTCAACAAAGCAAACAGACAACGAACTGAATGGGAGAAAGTATTTGTAAATAACGCTTCTGATAAGGGGCTAATAACTAAAATATATCAAGAACTCCTACGAATCAACAAAAAACAAACAAACAAATCACTTAAAAAGTGGGCAGAGGACCTGAACAGACACTTCACCCTTGAAGACATACAAATAGCTAACAGATATGTGAAAAAAGGCTCATCTTCACTAGCTGTTAGTGAAATGAAAGTCAAAACTACAATGAGATACCATCTCACATCTGATAGAATGGCCATTATCAACAAGATAAACAGATGTTGGAGAGGCTGTGGAGAAAAATGAATTCTCATACACTGCTGAACTTCTTAACAAGTCCTTTAACTAGAGAATAACTTGAGGGTTTTGTATTTAATTGAGGCTAAAAATGTTAAAATAATTTATTTAAAATAATATTTAGCATGATTTTCAATACCCTAAATATGATTTCATTTTAGTATAAAAAATATTTTTACTTTGCTTCTGTGGGAAAAAACATACTTGTGCTTTCCATTTCATAGGAGTTTTATCATCTTTAATTTTACATTATATATGGAAATACTTTGAAAACTCTGGTGGTACAAAACTGTTGTAAGGTACATATTTTAGAATCATAATGTCATTTTTTATTAAGTTTATTGGGGTGACATTGATAAGCAAAAAATTACACAGATTCCAGGTATACAGTTCTATAATACATTGCCTCATAATGTCATTTTTAACTTTGTGTCCAATATAACTATAGTTCTACTACGATGAAGATACTTCTTGAAGTACATATTTTTATTTCAGAAAATTGCTAGTTTTCTGTATTTGTAATCTGGTTTTTGTTCCAGTCTAAAGGCTTTGTTCCAAAAATAATTTGGTCTCCTACTGTATTAATTTTAGTCCTGGATCAATCTGATGCCACCTTTATCATGGTGAATTCCAATATTGCTCTACTGGTTTGGGTGGCTATGATTTTTTACTATCTTGATATATAATACAGGAAACATTGTGTTAAAAAATATTTCACCCAAATATTGCAATGTCCAGCACTGTTTTAATTTATTGCCTATCAACCCAAGGAAAGTTATTGATTTACTCCTTCAGTTCTTTGCATAAATGACATGTAAAGATTTCAATTTACAGCACTCCGAGTTTGGGCAGCATTATTTTGATACCAGTAGGATCAAGAAGATTAGAGATTTTAGTAGATGTTAGAAGTCTTTTAATACTGTTGTTATGGTGAAAGTCCTAAAGCATTAGAAACAAAAGATACCTGGTCAACTCAGAGCTCTGAACATAATAGGTAGTGCAGATGTTCAGAGATATGGAGTATACAACTGGGAGTTCAGAGCAGAAGTTAATTTGTTTTTATGGAGGCGCTGGTATCTGACTCAGCTTTGAAGGATGGGTAGGACTGGGATGGACATGGAAGAGCAGCCAGACATCATAATAACCTGCAGTTACATAGCATTTACTATTTTCCAGATACTCTTCTAAGTGCTTTCCATGAAACACATTTCATAATTACATTAATTGTTGATCAGGTGATTATTATCTCCACTTTAAACTTGAAGAAACAGAGATACAAATTTGTTAAGTGACTCATTCCAGGTCTCACTGCTAGTTATTTGTTGTACTGCCATTTAAACTCAGGCCTTCCGGCCCCAGAGCCTTTCTCCTTAATCACTATGTTGTTCTGTCTCTAATTCATGTTACGTATTTTGTGGCGACAGTAGGATAGGAGAAATTAAGGAATGTTGAAATCCTGGAAGCCTTTGAAAGGGAGGCAGAGCTATTCATACTATGTGAGTATAAAGCAGTTAAGTCTTTCCAGAAAATAATTTGATATGCTATATTTTATCAAAAATTTCAGAAATTGTTCTAAAGAATGTTGGGAGACAGTTCTCCATAGGTTTCTCACATTTCTGTGTGTCTTGCAAGCAGAGGCATTAAATGCCTTTTTGTTCTGGACTGTGTTTTTGAGGAAGTTTGTATAGCAAAACAGCATTGGAATATAGTGATAGTATCTTCTTTCTGATCACATAGCTGGTGTATTTATTTTCCAGTATAATAAAGACAGTGTCTCCCTATAGAACAAAGTTTGGGAAAATTGTCTTGCATCTCATTACAAAACATTTGAATTTCCTTAGCTCATGTCACAGTTCCCAAGCTATGATGGAAACTGACTGCCTGTGTGTTATCCATCTGGGCCACTCCCCTTTACCCTGGTGGGCCTTGGTGGCCAAGGTGAATTGACAGAAACATGAAGCTCCTGCTGCTTACTGTGTCCTGAGGAATTTGACCTGAGAGTGTCATGTCTGCTGCCAGCATCCAGGAAACTGTGGCAGGCTAACTTGTTAATTTGCAGGTAGGGCACAATCTCAGACCCTTTATTGTTCTTGCCAAAGGAATGATTAGAGTTATCAACAAAGTGTTATGTATAATCATCGGACAGTTATCCAACTGTCCAATGATAAGGGAACCGTTTGGTAAATTATAGTACACTCATATAGGGAAATAGTGATTCCACAGCCCTGAAGTATTATGTTTTTAAAAACAAAGATTTGGGAATATACTTATGAGAATGTTAAGTAAAATCATATTATGAAAATGATACAGTACATTCTCCATTTTTAAAAGTGTTTACATGTTTAGGGAAAAAAAAAACTGGGATACACTATCCAAAATCTAAAACATTGTTACATATAGGTTGTAAAATTATAAGTGATATTAATTCTTTTCTATTTCTGTATTTTCAAAATTATTTTATAATGAAAATATATTACTTTTATAATGAAGAAAAACACTCATTAATAATAGGAGAGTAGATATATATAATATTAAGAGGACAGTAATAAGAGGATACATTTAAAACTCATTTAATCAAAGATCTGTTTTTCGTTAAAATGCACATATACCATATAACTGAAAACCATTCATACTAAAGCAAAAAATTAAAAAAATCCAAGTTATAACAGAGGGATAGAGAAGCATGGATATTTTAGAAATTCTAATTTAAGGAAACTTAATCCATTTGATCAAAAAACTAAGCTCATCAAAGCTTCTCGTTGTCTAATAAAAAGGAATTAAGTCAGTTAATCATAAGAAACAATGTTTGCACACTAAAGTACTGAAAAAAGAAATGATCTTATGTCTGACATTTGCTTTAAAATATTCCAGCAAAGAATAAATAAATAAAAACAAAATGGGAGGAATAGTTGAACTAGCCTTGGCAGAAATATTGATAGCTGTTAAAGTTGTGTGCTGAGTATGTGGGACTTACTATCAATTTTTGTGTGTGCTTGAAAATTTATACAATAAAAGAATAAAAGATCACTAGTTTATATAGTTTTAAAAGAGTGTCTCACAACCTTGGCTGGACATTGGTATCACCTAGAAGCTTTAAAAAGAGATGCCTGCATCTCACCTCCTCTGCTTCTAATTTAGGTGGTCTTAGGTGTGACTTAGGCGTCAGGATTTTTAAAATCTCAGGTGATTCTAATGTGTAGCTCATGTTAAAAACCATAGTGTTAAGCAGACTCTGTTAGGTAGATCTGTATTATGGAGGACCTTAAATATAGTAACAGATATTTTTGGCAGCACTTCTTAAAAAACACATAGGTATGTTTTTTTCTTATGCTGGTTCATGGGAAAATCCTTCAGTAAAAAGTGAGAATCGGCTAATTTTATTTTTCTTATAAAGATAAATGTTTCTACTGAGTACCTGAATAAAATAGCATAGGTACATAGCTTAATGGCTCTTACCCTTGATAAAATGATAAAGTTTCAGCATTTCTAAGGAATGAATAACTAACATATCCCTTTCAAATATTAGTTGAATAAGAAGCTTCACTGATATAGAGAGGATAGTTATTAAAAATTTTTATTTTCACATTTTGTAACTTTCTTAAAGTAATTCTTGTTCATTTTGAAAAACAAAAAGGAACATTTAGAGATATAGAAGAGAATAATCAGTGATAGCTCCATTTTTATCCATGGAAAATACTGATAATGTTTTTTAGCATTTGATTTAAAATTTATTTTAACTTCCTATTAAAAATTTTAAACATAAATGTAGGAACGATACTATCATAAATATCTATGTACCCATCACTTAGCTTCAATAATTATCAACTCATGATCAGTCATATCTCATCTGTGAGCCCCTCCCACTTTATCCACTCCATACTGGAATAATTTGAAGAAATCTTGTATATTATATCATTTCATTTATAAATATTTTAGTATGTATTAGGGCAAATAATCTTCAGGTCAGTAACACATATATGAGGTATGGGTATTCTGAATTGACTGAAAGAAGAGCCATATGCTACAGTTCCTAATTCTGTAGTTGCCAAAGATGGTGTTGTGTTATAAAAGTGAAAATCTGGCTTATATCCTTGAGCTGCAGAAGGATCTGCTGGCAGGGCAGAGACTTTTCTCAGAAAGTAACTCCATCAGTTTAAATGATGAAATAAGCCATAGACTGAAATTCAAGAAACCCAAACTTTTATCCATTAACCAGGCTTTAATTAAGATTTTGAGGATTAGAGTTACCTACTGTTTTCCTTTAAAATAACCTAAATTGGTTTCTTGTTCTCATTTTTTTTTTTTTTAAGAGCCAGGTAGTTTCCCAAAGGGTTTGGAAGATTAAGTTAGTCATAGTGTTTTGGTAAAATTAACATGGAGTCAATATGCTAGAAAGAAGTTGAAGACAGGGAAATCATTTGAGAAGGTGTTTAATTTTTGTGGTCTGAGCTGATAAAAAGCCAGTGTTGGAGAGTGGGAGAAGAGGCAAAATTTAGCATCTTTACTTATAGTAAAAATCACTTGCTTGGTGATATTTTGTTATACGAGTTAAGAGGAAGGGAATAATCAAATATGCCATCACCCTACCCCAAGGATTTAGTGTAATATTACGTTCTTGGCAGAAGGAGTGAAGTTGAGAAGGGCAAGGAACCATGGGGAAAGAAAGAAATGAATGAGTCCAGTGTCAGTATACCAAGTTTAAAGTAATAGCATGGCATCCAAATCGGTGTTTCCTGTGGGCCACTGGAAATAGAGGACTAGAATTCAAGTGATACATGATAACTAGAGATCTGCATTTGAAGATTATTCATGAAGCCAAAGGGTGATTGAGTTTTCATAGGGAATATTATTTAAGGAAGAGAACATGTGGCTAAAGACAAAGTTTTTAATACTTCCAATGGATGGGAATAGAAGGAGGGATGAATCTAGAATACATTAAATTAACCCTTACTAAAGTTTTGTGACAGGCATTTTGGAAAAGGGAAGGAGTGCTTACTGCATAAACTAGAGGCACACTGCAATGCAAAGGAAATGTTCTATACATTTATACAAATATGCAGAAAGACTTATAAAAGCAAAAACTTAACAAAATGACTCAATGTGCCCAGGGCTGGGAATGGTATTTCATGCAGAACAGACTGTTCTTGCAGTAGTGGTTAGGTGTCTGGTGTGGATGAAGCACAGAATATTGGGTGGAGAGAATGGCAGGGCACTTGGTTCTGATATGTAAGAAATGGAAACTACTCTCAGAGTCTGAAGAATGTTAGAATTACTATTAATAAAGAAGACAAAATGAACAGTTTTATTTTAAAATAAATGAACAAAGTAGAAAATAATGGAAAATTCATGTTTTTCTCTTCTGCTTATCTAGTAAATACTGTCACAATAAAGTGCTGTATATTCACTTTTATTAATTTCTATTCATTTTCATATCAGAAACTTGATATATGATAATGTGGCCAAAGTTGAGTCAAATATTTTATATACATTCACATAAATTCATACATGCACTGATTTGTTCAGTATCAACAGAGAGAAATTGAATACAAAAATGGCTAAGATAAAGTCTCACTTTCAGGATACTTGTAGACTAGTCAAAGACAGATAATAAAAAAATTATATTTTTGTTAAGTGCAAAGATATGTGGACACTCTAGTAGTATATAACCCAACTTGAGTATCAGTGGAAGGATCCAGGAAGACTTCCTGGAGGGGTGATTACAAATGCTTCTTAAATTATGTATTGGAATTAGTGGGTTGATTTGAGGAAGGGAGCATGAGACAGTGCCATACCATGCAAAATGTGTAGCAATAGAAGTAAAGACATGGAAGTAAAAGGCAACATGGTGTGTGAAAAGAACCACAGTCATTTCCTTATTCTTGAAGCTCTAAGTGGAGACCAGTACAGACGGACACTTCACGTACTAATTTAAGGGACTTGCGTTTTATACAGGGGGGTTACCTGGCCAGATTTGCATTCTCAGTACATAGCTCTTATAGCTAGTTGTAAGATGAACTCTTTAGGAAGGCAAACTTGGCAATAGGAACATTAATTAGGTGGATTTTGCAGTAGACTAGGCTTTACTGTGTACAAGGGAATAAGGATGAAATTGAAAGGATAGATTTGACAAGCAGGAAACAAAATGGACAGGATTCATTAATAGGTTCTTTATGGAAATTTAGTCAAAGGGAGGGATGACTCCCAGGTTTCTGTTTTGGTGTGTGTTTGTTTGTACCTTCAGCTGCATTAATAAAACACATCAAAAGAATATGTTTATTGGATTAGATGAAAAATTCTGTTTTGGACTTCTTGAAATTAAGGTACCAATGGACTATCCACAGGAGGATTTCCAATGGGCAATTGAATATCTGAAGATTGAGTGAGAGTCTGGGGTTGAAATCCAAATCTGGGAGCTGTTAGCATATAAGTGGCACTGAAACTCTAATAGTATACATTTTCTTGTAGTATCAGCATTATGTTCATAATCAATATGAATATGCTAGGAGTATACTGAGTGAAGTGTCCAAGAACCAAAATGTGAAATGAACTCTACTTAACCTTTTAAAATTTGCTTACCTTTGAACTGACCAGAAACATACTTTAAAAAAACTGAAATCTGAAACTAACCAGAGTCCTTTTAAAATATGTATTTCCCCATCACCCAGTTTTAATCCTAGCACCAAAGTGGCATATCAGAATATCATTTGAACTGAGTTGAAAGATCATTTACTTAGAGTTCCTAGAATTGGGTGGCTAGTGTATACAGGACACTGTAGTCATTGCAAAAGACTTCAAAGGTAGTCAATATAATGATTTTGGCAATAAAAAGTATTTAATTTTTTCTCTTCTAGCTCAAGCACAAGTCATCTAGGGAGAAAAAAATTACTCCCAGATGATCTTACAACTGCCAGCTATCCAAAGTTTAACCAAATTAGATCATCACACACTGAAAGGAAGATTGACAAAATGTACTTTCACTAGATTCTAGGAAATAGGACTTATTTAACTCCAGTGGCCCTGGGAAATGGTATTGCTGACAGATCAGGCATAATTAAGTTTAATGACATTCATTTGTAGGAGAGTTTTCCAATGCTAATTTTGGTGATATCTTGTATGATGAAAACAGAAATAAGAGAGTATAAACTATAGAATGATGAATAAAGAACTCACAAATATTGCAATATTTTGATGTTTGATCCATCATTTAATTGGAATTTCATTCCAAAAAGAGTTGATCAATTGTAATGGTAAATAGTCTCTAATGCTTGTATAGTGCTTATACTGTGCCACGCACTGCTCTAAGCACTTTACATATCCTCACACTACTCCATAGCAGAGTACTGTTATTAGCTTTATTTATCACATGAGGAAACTGAGGCAAATAGACAATATGCAAACTTGCCTAAGATCACAAAGCTGGTAGTTGGTGAAGCAGGTAGTCTGCCTTCAGAGTCCATGGTAGACCTGCATAGCCTGCCTTAAGAGTCAATGGTAAAAGAAGCTCAACATTACTAATCATCAGAGAAATGCAAATTAAAATCATAATGAGAGATTATCTCACATCTGTCAGGATGGCTATCATCAATAAATCAACTAACAACAAATACTGGTGAGAATGTGGAGAAAAGGAAACTGTTGATGGGATTGCAAATTGCTGCAGCCACTATGGAAAACAGTTCAGAGGTTCCTCAAGAAATTAAAAATAGAATTACCTTATGACCTAGCACTTCCACTTCTGGGTATTTATCTGAAGAAATGCAAGACACTAATTCAAAAATATATATGAATCCTAATGTTCACTGCAGCACTATTTATAATAGTAAAGATATGGAAGCAACCTCAGTATTTGACAATTGAATAAAGAAGTGGTACACATACACAATGGAATATTACTTGGCCATAAAAAAGAATAAAATCTTACCATTTGCGATAAATGGATGGACCCAAAGGGTATTATGCTAAATGAAATGTCAGATAGAGAAAGACAAATACCATGATCTCACATGTGGAATCTAAAGAAGAAAATAAATGATCAAACAAAATAGAAACAGACTCATAGATATGGAGAACAAACTGATGGTGGCCATAGTGGAGCTCAGTGAAACAGGTGAAGGTGAAGGGATTAAGAAAACAAATTGGTAGTTACAAAATAGTCATGGGCATGTAAAGTAGAGCATAGAGAATATAGTCAGTAATGTTGGAACAACTATGTATAGTGCCAGGGGTGTACTAGGCTAATTGGGGGGAATTGCTACATAAATTACATAAATGTTTAACCATGATACTATATACCTAAACCTAATATAAAATAATATTGAATATAAACTGTAATTGAAAAAATAAAACAAAATAAAAACTCTATAACACATAAAAAAAAAATAAAATGAAACCCTCCTGTAGAGGGTGTTCACATATACGAGGGCTGTCTGGAAATAAAATCTGGCTATAAATGCCTCTATTTTTCATACTACATGGCTGGCTACTTTCTGGACAGCTCTTATATAGGCCAAAAAAAAAAAAAAAAAAAAAAAAAAAAAAAAAAAAAAGAAAACCCAACTCAGGGGTATACTCCAGTGGTATGCCTTTGGAGTCCATGCTCTTAACCACAATTCTAAATTAAATGTTACTGAATGAAACTGGTAAACAGTGTATCTATGCATTCAGAGATGATATAATTTCTCGCCCATTAGAAACGTGCAGTCTTTGGTGCTGTTTCCCAAATGATTCGAATTGCAACATACCACAGTGATTCTTTTGATTTAATGTTCTCCTACTGCTGTACAGAAGCAATACTGCCACTTATTCCATATATATTTAAAAATAAAGGGAATATTTTAACTGAAAAATGTTAATTGTCTCTTCAGGCTAAGTGTATCTTACCGTGATGTACAAATTAGGTGTAGGGATTACTGATTTTAGAAAATTTTAGGAAGACTTCAGTGTGTAAAAACAGCATATATAAACACTCTGCTCTTTACCCAAGGAATATATGGTAAGTGGAAATTATTTTAATCAGTTAATTCAGAAGATACTAGGTATGCTTGTTATTAAAAGTTCTATTAATACTTTTAGATTTTTAATTATAAAAGTCATATGTAATCACACACTAGAATATTTGGAGATTAAATATTAAAATCCATAAACGCAGCAGCTGTTACACCTTATAGTCTTACTTCTTATAGTCTTTTTCTATGTGTCTAGCCTTACATTTTTATAAGTATAGTATATTTATAATTTGTACTTCATTTTTTTTTTTAAATAGAGTACTACTTTGCCTTTGCATGAATCTACATTTTCATCTTCTGGGTTTGCTGTGTAGTCTATACCAAGTTCACATATTATAATTCAGGAACATTTCTGCGGAATTTTTCTCGTGTTATTCTCTTCACTCATTTCATTTCCCATCCTTGGCTTCCCTCAGCTGGGCCTAGTCAGGTGCACTGATGCCCCCTACCTGCAAGCTCAGTGTTGCACAGCACCTGAGCCACTCTTACCTGGGTCAGCAATCCATCTCTCTAGCCTCAGACCCACTGACTGGTGTGACTTGAAGTGAACTTGATCTGCCCCAGACTTAGGAGTCATTTGCGGAGCTGTTTTAACTCCTCCACTCTCAGCTGACCCTCTACCCCGTAAGTCTCTCTGTTGCCACTTGCCATGGCATCAACCCTCACTTTGCTGTTTCCCCCACTCCCCGCCCCCGTATCTCTCCTCAGCCTTCGTCAGTTTTAGCTGACTTGGCCCAATTTCCTCTCCTTAGTCTCCCTCTTCCCCAGTTATTCTCCCTCATTCTGTAGGCTCCTTCTGGGCCTCTGTTACCCCTTTCTTAGTTCTTATCAACTTTATCCCCTGAATGTTTCCAGTCAAACTTTGAGTGTGACACTTGTATTAGGGTTGCCTCCTGAATTCCAAATAAGTCTTGTTGACCTTTTCTCTTCTGCTTTACTCATTGAATTCAACCTACCCTTGCCCAAGTTATGCCCTTTGGACTCAGTTCCTCTGACCAGCACACTAACTTTTCTGTTGGCAGGTACTATAAGTGGTTCTGTTTTTTCCTTTTTTGGTGTGTACCCTGTGGGGGCCTGAGACAACCCAGGACAATGTCAGCATCATTTCTCCCAAAGACAAAATTCCTGTATGAAATCAAGAGAGGAGAAGGAAAAAATTTAATGCATATGGTTACATTTTAAAAATTTATTCACTGAGTTTTATTAAATCTCTTCACAAGCTTTTTGCAATTGAACTATTTGTCATTTGCAGCAAAAGGAACAACTGTCTATGTCAGGTCCAGACATCTTTGTACTATGTAGGCTGTAGATGCAATGTTGTGTCTAGTTTAACATGACTGTAACGTGAAATAAAAGAGTCCATCAATACAGACTAAATTAAAATTGGAGTTGCATAAATAAAATCTATGGTGAGCTGTCATTGAGTTGCCTCATTTATTCTACTTATTGATGAATTTTCATAACTTACTCCTCGAATAAATTACCCAAGAATCAGCCCGTGATTTTCTTTATATATCACTTCATATTTGTACAAAGGTACTGCCATAATAAAATCTTATAATGATTACTGTTTTTACTACTTGGTTGGGCTAGATGTTTTTTATAATGATTACTGTTTTTACTATTTGATTGGAATGAATTTTTCATTTACAATTTATATAAAAATGGAATAACATTGCAAGTCTGCTATTAAAAAGCACTCAATAACGCTTTCATTTTTTCAACTCTGGGGACACTCAGATCCTTTCCTTCTTTATCATACATGTAATTGGCCATATCAGTAACATGATTAGACTATGTAATTTCTTTCCTCTAAGATATCAAATTTGGGCATTCATTTCTTTAGTTTCAACCTCCTGAAATTAATGGAATTATGTGGCATGGCCATTTACAATGAATAGGGAGATTTTCCAACAGGTTACTGGAGCAAGATAGGTGAAGGCAGTTGACTCAATTTAATGTGCCAGTTCCATGGTATACAGTGATGATGTACAAGTGATGTAATGATGTGGATCATAACTGACATAAGCTGTTGGCCATGGAGAAATCCATGAAAGAAGTAATGAATGATCCCAGCTAATGGAAGAACATAGAAATGGAGGAGAGTCTAGTTAAGAATCAAGTCTGACAGGCTAGTACTTGATTTCAGTTTGATCTGTTCAGACCAAGGATTACCTGTAGTTCTTCCATACCATACTCAGAGGTCCCAAATTATATCATCCTTTTATGACTGACTTAGGGGATTTCTGATACTCTCTCTGGATTGCATGGGTGTGTCTAAGGGGGAGCTATCTATGTGCAAAGATAGGAAGGGAAAAGAGTTCAAGTTAGGTGAAGTTCCAGACTGTCTATCTAACTCCTACTTTTTATTGAAGAGTGTTTTTATGTGTTTTACATATCAGAGTTTTGTGTAATTCCTTAGTTGCTGAAAAAACGTCTGAGAACTCCATTCTTCTACCACAGATACAGAGACCCAGTTTAGTGCTGTCTCCTGTTTATCTGCTGGTGTTACAGAGGTTTATTGAATACCTGTTGAATGTCAGGCTCTGTAACACTTGGGTTGGCATCCTAACCATCTTTTGGGCTGTTGAATGATTACTGCTCTCTAAGCTTAGGTTTTCCCTGTAGCTCTCTACACAACTCACTTATCTTTTATGTCTACCTTTTTGATGATCTTATCTATAATTTCAAAGTAACTTCTATACCAAAGATTACAAAATCTGGCCTCCAGCCTGACTTTGCCACTTTGTACCTGTCTGGGGTTTGGGAAGTCATCTTTGCTGAGCCTGTTTTCTTACTGGTACAACTGATGTTACTGCCTTCTCAGCTTGATTTTGTCCTATAAGGATAAAAAGATTTGGAGGCACATGATGGTAAATTACACATATATGAAGAATAGTAGTGTTTTTATTATGTCTGGACCATATTTCTAAATTGCTTTTAGCAGGAAATGCTTGCTTATATGGCACTTGATACCTTCAACTTAGAATTTACTAAACCTTACATAATCATTTCTTTTCCTTACATCAGACAGCACCTTTGATTTTATGTTTGTATTAATGGCACAGTCTTTGCAGTCGTCACTATATCTTAAAATCTTGAAAGCACCTTTGAACCCCTTTTCCTTCTCTTAGGTCTTGCTCTTACCATATTTCTTCAGATCTTCATGGCAACTTGTTTGTATCAGTATAATAATCTCATAACTGACCTCTCTGTCATCACTGTTTACTTCTATTATGTCTTCTGTTGCTGTGGGGATTTTGTTTGTTTGTTTATTATTTTGGCTTCTTGTCCCTCTCCTAAGAAGTATAGCCTCCTTGCTCCTGAAACTTAAGTGTCTCCCCCCCAACCCTCCACTGCCTGTATATTGCAGATAAGACTTGTCAGTTTTGCCTTCAGGGTCCTTTATGATACATATTTCATCTGCGTTTGCAGCTTTGCCTTTTACAACTCCTTCATGAGCCTGCTACCCTTCAGCCAAACTCTTTGTTCTCCAAAAGAGTGTTGGCCACCACTTTTACTTCTGGATCTTTGCACAGACTCTTCTGTCTGAAATATGTTCACTTTGTTGAAAAACCACTGATCCTGTGAGGCCAGTGGACAATGCCATCTCCATGAAAGTGTTTGTAACTTTTCCCAAAATGCATATGATTATGACTCTTCTCTCCCGAACCTACTATGTCACTGTTTTTTACTTCATGTCCTTGCTACTCCGTGGTTGGATAGTGACTAAGTAGTAACATGAAATAGTTAACTTCTTCTTAAGCTTATCTTGGTAATTGTATATGTTTCCATGTGAACCACATTTTGAATCAGCCTCAGCCTGTGATCAAAAGTAGTTGGTGACAGTAATACAGTTTCCTCTTATAGGTTATGCCCCACTGTGTTACACGTACAAAAAAAGAAAAGTGGCCACCAACAAACTTTGGTCTCAAAAATATGCAGGGGCTACTTTCATACTATTTTTTTTTTCTTGGTAGAATGTAGGAATACATCGTGAGAGAATTATTTCAGGCATTAGTATTTATATTCATGTTGAAGTTGAAAGAAAGTATCTTCTAATCAGAAATATTTTATAGAAAAATTAATTTACCTACTCCTAGAAAGACATCTTGCTTTTTCTTGTCTTTGACTAATCTTCAGGAGGACCTTTCTTTCTTTCTTTCTTTTTTTTTTTTTTTTTTTTTTTTTGGTAGTTTATACATCCTCGTTTTAAGTTATTAGGCTCTGTATCAAATCATTTTTTGTATTATTACAAATCAACCAATCTTTTACTACTTTAATGTTGTCAGTCATTCACTCTTTATTGTTTTTTTAAATGCCAGGAAATAAAATGCAAAAGCTCCACCCTATATTAATGTAATTTTATGGTTAAGATTTTACATTCACAAAAGTCCAGATATTCAAAGTTATGGTTCCCAAAAGAATCCTAATTCAGTCACATTGCATAAACTGATATTAAAGCTGAAATGTATCATCATTACAGTAATGCAAAATACTCTTATATGCATGAGGACACAGTTATGGTTGCTGAGGGAACTATAATATTTGGATTTTCTGAATTTTTTTGCACATACAATCTCAGCCATAATGTTAATACATTTTTTCATTGACTCTGAAGTATTTGTTGCTATATTTATCTTAAAATAAGTTTTCATGGACTTCACTTTTTTTTCTTCTGTATATGTGGAATCCTATTCTTATGGAGTTCTGATGTCCCTACAAAGAGAACTCTTAAGGAATATTTCTGTATAAAAATAGTTTTTAACTTCATGTATACTCATACTCTCTCTGTCTTTCTCACACACATACACACACAGCCTCACACACTTATGTTACATTCTGGCACATTATAGAAGCAGGTAGCATATCCACTACCTGCTGTTGAAAGTGTTGACGATACTGAATTATTTATTCTATCTTCTGCACTATCCAAATCCTTTTGGGTACTTTGACACATTTTGGTCTCTTCCATATGGATACTTCATGGTGGCAGAGTTGCCAGATGCTCAGGTTTTGTGACAGTCTTAGTTTTTCAAGGACTGTTGGAATATTCTTGGGAGAATCTTGCCTTGTTACTGATTCCTATGGAGTGGTAAACTACTAACATTCCTTTGAAAGTGTTTTTCAAGCAAGGAGTTACTACAAAAAGTTATTAGAATTTCCCATTTAAGTGTATTTAACTTTGGGAACATAATAAGGGAGCAGTTTATCATGATACTCATTTGCAATGAGTTGGCATCACCCTATGACTAATAGTAGCAGTATATATAATACGGGGATTAAACAAAGTTATTTATAATATTAAATATTAGCTGTCATATAACTTCAGCCTTTTGTTTATATCTCAGTTGCCAAAATGCAAAGATGATGTCGTCAGGCTTATCTTTTTATCCCTTATAAAATATAAATATAAATATAAAGATATAAAATGTGGATATTTGTGGTCCCAGGTATTTGTTTTTCTTCTGCAGTGTCTATGTAAACTCATAATCTTCCCCCTTTCTAATCTCTACCCTTAACACATAGTGAACTGAAAATCTTCCTCATCTTTTAATGTCCATCTTAAGCATTTTGTCCCTTAAAGCATTTCTGACTTTTCTGATCCAAGTCTGACATTTCCTGCTATATTATTTTGTGATTTCTTGACATTCTCAGACCACTGTTATGTACAAGAAGAGGAAAGGGAAGAAAGGAAAAGATTGGCTCAGAGTGACACTTCCATGCTATGCCTTACGTGTGAATCTCTACGTGGCTGAGAGCAGCTCTGGGCCGCTGCTATGTGACCTATGGCATGTGACCTTCAGATGTAAGCAATGGAAAATTCAAATAACATTGAGACACAGATGAGTATTTGTAGCGAGTCTCTAGTGCATATTTATACCCACATTTAAGTCTTTCGTCTGTATTTTATGGTAAGAGCAAAACATATTCAAAGAAACGTTTTCTAACAGTTTTTTCCCCTCTCTTGTGAATGGGCTTTTCTCCCATTTAAATGGAGAATATTTTCATTATGACATCTAACTTGCTCCCACAATTTGAATTAGGAGGCAGGCTCCTAGGCAATGTGTGACTTCATCTGTAACTGACTCTGTAATGGTCCCAATTTGACTTCTAACTGTCTAATCCAGGACAAGTAACCACATTTTGTGCTACCTAGTCACCTAGTAAGGAAGTGTGGTCTAGGAAATTTTAAGTCCCTTCTATCTCTAATATTTGATGAGTCCTATATATAATGTGGTATGGTAGATAAGACTGAGAGAATTGCAACTCAGAAAGCTACTGTGTCACTGTGTCATGTAGGTTGTGTTGAATGACCTTCATACTTCATTTTTAGATAATTTCAACAGTAATGTTTATATAGCATTTTTTAACTTTTCATCTATCTTTTTTTTCTCCTGTACCTATGTATATATTACGTTCAAGGAAAAAAAAGAGGGCCATTAATTAAGCTGTGATCAAGGGAAATTTTAGGAAGTGTTTTTTTATTTATGAAACTTAGCCATATAGAGATTTAATTTTTTTAATTTTACTATGTTAAAATAGGAAGTATTGATATTTGCAAAACTAGCTTTCAAATGTTTCCTCCTCTGTGATAAAGATTGGGAAACATAATGTTAGAATTTTACATTGTTGGCTTAATGAGAAAGAAACACAGGGTTATTAACAAATCAATGTTTATAAAAAGTCTCATCTTTAAAATAAAAGTATTAAAGATCAGGACACAGTCCTGGGACTCATACCTTCAAATTCTTTTTTCTTTTGTAGATCTACTACATTATTGACTATTTTACTCACTATGTGCTGTATATCCTTCTGGTTTTGACTTTTATAATTAATTATCTAGTGATATCCTTATAATTAAAATGATCTGTAAAATAGGAAGATATTGCAGATACTAAATAAATTATATGGAGGAGAGTATGTCTTCAAATGGCATATTAAACATCAAATTTAGAGAAGATTTCAAAGAACTGTCTTGGACTTGCCAAAACAAATATAGGAGAAATAATCAAAACAGGAATAATCTCTATGAGAAGCATAACAGAATGTCACAAATCAAATGATAGAACAACTCAATAGAATACAGGATTCTGGGAAGCAAATTTAGAAAAAAATAAGCACCAAAAAATTTAGATCTTAAGCCCTATTATAGAAAGATGTAATATTTAGGAGGCATTTTATTTGTACTTGTTAATTTTAGCAGTGGATGTGACTCAGTAAAAATAGCAAGTTACTATATTTTTCCTTGTTAGCTTATTCATTACTGGGGTACAAAATACCTTTCCTTCCATGGTTGTCAGGAATAGTTTACTATTGTAAGAGGAGACAGGATAATACTGTTACTGTTGTTATGATTATTTTAACTATTTCTATGCTGTAATATTCAAACTTAAATGATGATAATATCTAAAAGTCACTCTGGGGTTCCCTGGTGGTATAGTGGCTAGGCTTCGGTGCTCTCAACGCCGCAAGCTGGGTTCGATTCCCGGCCAGGGAACCACCAAAAACAAACAAAAAAACAAACAAACAAACAAAAGTAAAAGCCACTCTATACTTGCCTATGGTTTGTTTCTCATGCTTGTGCCTGAACTGAGTTTCTTGATCTATTTCAGTAATAGTCTTCTGACTTGAACTGGTCAGCGTTAAATGTGTATAATCTTAGCGTTGATAGGGTTGAGTTGGAGTAACAATAAGACTTATATCCATTACCATGGATCTCTGGTCTTCCAGCTTTATAATATTTAGAAATAAACTCCAGGGACTCATGAGTGACATGAACTAAAGGGTAAAGAACATTCCAATATAAAATGATATGCTGCTGTTAAGGAATAGTCTTCTATGATAGATTAATCATGAGATGAATTATAAATATTTCACATACTAATTATATTATTTTATGGAGATAAAACACCATATGAAGTGTTCCCAGCACACTCAGCAAGTTAGATGTGCTTTGCATGTTAATTGACTTACTTCTTCAAGGCTGATGATCATGAATCCCTGAAGATGACAGAAATTATTATCATGACATTGTACATTCCTGATCTTTGTACCAGGTTGACATCTACCTTTCCCCAGGAGTTCCTTTTCTTTGGATCGTATCTTAAGTACTTGATATGTTAGGATTGTGAAGCAGAAAACAGTGCCTGACATATTATTAGGCACCATAAGGAAAAAGTAATGGACTTGATAAAAAATGACATCAAATAGCAAGATGGTGGAGTAGATAAATGCTGTGCTTGCCCCCTCCCGAGACTACATTAAAATTACAACTGAATTATAGAACAATCAACCTGGAGAATTATCTGAAGTCTCGCTGAACAGAAGTTTTATAACTAAGGATATAAAGAAGAAGCTACATTGAGACTGCTAGGAAGGGTGGAGACATGGAACGTGTGGTTCTGCCACTTGCTTGTGTCAGTTGAGAATCAGGAGGGATATCTCGACCATGGAGGTTTCCTTCAGCTCCACACCAGACTCCTCAGCCCTGAGTACCAGTGCCCCCACAACATCTAGCTGTGAAAAACAGTGGGGATTCCAACCATCCGGGTGGGTTGAAAGGCTGCAGGAAACCCTGACATCCTCTTAAAGGGCCTGTGCACAAACTCACTTTCTCCTAGGCACTCAGCCTGGGCTCTGGTAAAGGGACAGTGACTTGGAAGGTATTAGAGACATATAGGGAGAGACTGAGTTGTGTGGCTTCAGGGCTAGGACTGGACAGACAGTAGCCATTTTCCTGGTGTAGAACATTTTACCCATGCAGCTGGCAGTTGGGCACCATCTTTCCTGTGTTGAGTTCGTCTCCCCCATGACCAAATATGAATCTACATTGGCCTGGTGATCTTTGCTCACTCCACTCACTCTCTCTACCCTGGTGACTCCCTGTGATCTGACTAGATCCAGTTTGTTCAATGCTTGAGACATTTTCTCAGAGAATAGCCTGTACTGCACTTTTTCTTGAAAACTCTCCGGGATCCATGGGCCCCAGGTGGGCAGTGGTTGGCCTACATGTGCTCTGAGACTTTTGCTTAGTAGCTCCAGGCTCAGCCCTAGCACCAAACCATAATCTACATTAACCTGATAAACACAACTTGTTCTACTCTGGTGACTCCCTGAGACCTCATCTCTCCCAACTGGTAGTATACCACACAAGGCTCTGGGCCTGCACCAGAGGCCCTCCCAAGAGGCCCCAGAACCAACATACCTGGAAATCAGCTTCAGACCACATCAGATCACCATTCAAATAGCTCCACAAGTGGCACACCCAAAGGGTGGTCTCAGCAGGCAACAGAGCCCACTGGGGCGAATGCCACTTCATGGGGTAAGTCCCCCAAACAGCAGCCCATGGACAAATCTCACAGCCAGCCTGAGGGTCAGTCACACCCACTGATGTGCCAACAGCAATCAAGGCTCAACTCTAACAGCAGGGCACACACAGCCCCATACCAGGAACACTCCTGAAGCACCCAGCACATGTGACCAGGGAGACTGTGCCACTAGGTCCCACAGGGCACCTACTATATAAGGCCACCTAGTCAAAACTGGGAGATGTAGCAGATTTATCTAATACATAGAAATAAACAGAGAGGCAACCAAAAATGGAAAGAATAGGGGAGACCTCCAGAAAAATAACTAACTAAAATGAAGTCAAGGAATCGAACAGAACGTTCAGAGCAATGGTTATAAGGATGTTCAAGGAACTTAGAATTTCAACAGAGAGATAGCAAGCATAAGTAAGGACAGTGAAACCATTAAAAAAGATGTTGGAAGTGAAGAATACAGAATACAATAACAAATAAAGAATGCACTAGAAGGAATCAGCAGCAGACTAGATGAAGCAGAGAATCAAATCAATGATTTAGAAGACAAAATAGCATAAAACACCCAATCAGAACAGCAAAAAGGAGAGAGAATTAAAAAATGAGGATAGTTTAAGAGACCTATGAGACGACATCAAGTGTAACAACACTTGCATCATCGGGGTTCCAGAAAAAAAAGAGAAAAAACATAGGATTGAGAACCTATTTGAAAGAATAATGACTGAAAACTTTCCTCACCTGGTGAAGGAAATAGACATACAAGCCCAGAAAGCACAGAGAATCCCAAACAAGATGAACCCAAACAGGCCTACACCAAGACATAATTAAAATGGCAAAGGTTTAAAACAGAGAGAATCCTAAAAGGAGTGAGAGAAAGGCAGCTAGTTATAGGAGTGCTCCCATAAGATTGTCAGCAGGTTTCTCAAAAGAAACTTTCCAAAAAAGAAGGGATTGACATGATAAAAAGCAAGGACCTACAACCAAGATTACTCTACGTAGCCTGGTTATCATTTAAAAATGAAGGAGAGATATAAATATTCCCAGACAAGAAAAAGCTAAAGGAGCTCCTCATCACCAAACCAATATTATAAGAAATGTTAAAGGGACTTCTATAAGAAGAAGGGGTGGGATGAGGGAGAACATAAAGATGAATAGTAAAGTGGCAATAATTATGCATCTACTAATAATTATTTAAAATGGAAATGAATTTAAAACTCCAATAAAAAAACATAAGATAGCTAAATGGATGAGATAACGTGATTCACCATACATATGCTGGAGACCTACTTCAGATCAAAAGACACAAATAGATTGAAAGTAAAGGGATGGAAAAAGATATTTAATGTAAATGCAAATAATACAAAAAAAAAAAAACAACTGAGGTAGTAACACAACAGACAAAATAGACTTTAAGACAAAGAATATAATAAGAGACAAAAAGGGACTTTAAATAATGATAAAGGACTCAATATAACAAGAGGATATAACTCTTGCAAACATTTATGCACTCAACATAGGAGCACCTAAATATATAAAGCAAATATTGACTGACATAAAAGGAAGAGATCAAGAGTAATACAATCATAGTAGGGGACTTTAATACCACATTGACAATAAAGAACAGATTGTCCAGACAGAAAGTAAACAGTGGCCTTTAATGACACCTTAGAGCAGATGGATTTAATTGATATTTTTAAAGCATTTTACCCCAAAGCAACAGACTATATATTCTTTTTAAGTGTACAAGGAACATTTTCCAAGATAGACCACATGTTAGGCCACAAAACAAGTCTCGATAAATTTAAGAAGATTGAAATCATATCAAGCATCTTCTCTGACCACAATGGTATTAAACTAGAAATCAATCACAAGGGGGGGAAAAGCTGAAAAATACACAAACACATGGAGAATAAATAATATGCTACTAAATAATGAATGGGTGAACAATGAGATAAAGGAAGAAATCAAATGATACTTTGAGACACATGAAAATGAATACATAATGACCAAAAATTGATGGGACACAGCAAAAGCAATCATTAGAGGGAAATTCATAGCAATACAGGTCCACCTCAAGAAATAAGAAAAATGCCAAATAATGTAACCTTACACTTAAAAGAAATAGAAAAAGAACAGCAAATGAAGCCCAGAGTGAGTAGAAGGAAAGTAATAATAAAGATCAGAGTGCAAATAAACAAAATAGAGTATGAAAAAATCAATACAAAAGATCAATGAAACTAAAAGCTGGTTCTTTGAAAAGATATATAAAACTCATAAAACTTTAGCCAAACTCATCAAGGAAAAAGAGAGAGTACTCAAATAAGTGAAGTCAGAAATGAAAGAAGTGACAGTTGACACCAGAGAAATACAAAGGATTATGAGAAAATATTACAAGTAATTAATGCCAACAAATTGGACAAACTGGAAGAAATGGATAAATTCTTAGAAACATACATTTTCCAAGACCGAATCAAGAAGAAATGGAAAATCTGAACAGACCGATTACTGCTAACAAACAAATCAATAATCAGTAAACTCCCAACAGACAAAAGTCCTGGACTGGATGGCTTCACAGGTAAATTTTATCAGCATTCAAATATTAACATCTATGCTTCTCAGACTATTCCAAAAATTTCAAAAAGAGGGGAAGCTTGCAAGTTCATTGTATAAAGCCACTATTACCCTGATTCCAGAACCAGACAAAGACAGTAGAATAAAAAGAAAAATTTCGACCAATATCCTTGATGAAAATCCTAAACAAAATATTAGCAAACCAAATACAGCAATGCATTAAAAAGATTACACACCGTGATCAAGTGGGATTTATTCCTGGGGCTGGTTCAATATCCTCAAATCAATTAACATGATACACCACATAAACAAAATGAATGACAGAAATCATATGGTCATGTCAATAGATGCAGGAAAAGCATTTGGCACAATCCAGCATCTATTTATGATAAAACCTCTCAACAAAATGGGAATAAAGGGAATATACATGAACATAATAAAGACCATATATGACAGACCCACAGCTAACCCCATACTCAGTAGGGAATGGGCTCAAAGCATTCTCCTTAGATCAGAAAAAAGACAAGGATGCCCACTTTTACCACTTTTATTCAACATACTATTGGAAGTTCTAGCCACAGTGATCAGACAAGAAAAAGAAATAAAAGGTATCTAAATTGGAAAGGAAGGCTTAAAACTGTCATTTGCAGGTGACATGGTAATGAAGAGAGATCCTAAAAGCTTCCATCAAAAAAATATTAGGACAGATAAATGAATTCAGTAGAGTAGCAGAATAAAAAATTAATATTCAGAAATTTGTTGCATTCTTATACACCAATAATGAACTATCAGAAAGAGAAATTTAAAAAGCTATCCCATTTACAATTGCATCAAAAAAATACTTAAATTTAACCAAGAGGTAGAAATTTGTACTCAGAAAATAATAAGACTGTGAGGGAAGACCTTGAAGTGTATACTGTGCTCATGGATAGGAAGAATTAACATCATTAAAATGTCCACAATTCTCAAAGCAATCTATAGAATCAGTGCAATCTCTATCAAAATACCAATGGCATTTCTCACAGAACTAGAACCAATAATCTTAAAATTTATATGGAAACACAAAAGACCCCAAATATCCACAGCAGTCTTGAGAAAAAAATAACAAAATTGGAAGTATCATGCTGTCCAACTATACTACAAGGCTACAGTAATCAAAACTGCAAGGTAATGGCATAAAAACAAGTAGATGGATCAATGGAACAGAATAGAGATCCCCCAATGATCATTACTGTATGATCATTTAATCTATAACAAAGGTGTAAAGAATATACAGTGGGGTAAATACAGTCTTTTCAATAAATAGTGTTGGGAAAATTGGCCAGATACAAGCAAAAAACATGAAGCTGGACCACCTTCTTACAATATATATAGGAATAAACTCAAAGTAGATTAAAGACTTAAATGTAAGACTTGAAAACATAAAACTGGTAGAAGAAAACATAGGCAATAAATTTCTGATATTTTCCTTAGTGGTATGTTTTCTGATATATTTCTTTGGGAATGGGAAATAAAAGAAAAAAAATAGTGACACTACATCAAACTAAAATGTTTTTGCATAGCAAAGGAAACCATTAACAAAATGAAAAGACAGCCTATTAATGGGAGCAGATACTAACTAAAAATACATCTGAAAAGGAGTTAATATTCAGAATTTATAAAGAACTATAGCTCAACACCAAAAAAACAAACAATCCAATTAAAAAAGGGCAACGGACCTGAATAGACATTTCTTCAACGAGAACATACACATGGCCAATAGACATATGAAAAGATGCTCAACATCACTAATCATCAGGGAAATGCAAATGAAGATGACAGTTGTCACCTTACACCTGTCAGGATGGCCATCATCAATAAATCAACAAGCAAGTATTGGCGAGGATGTGGAGAAAAGGGAGCCTTTTTGCACTGTTGGTGGGATTGCTAATTGGTGGAGCCACTATGGTAAACAGTATGGAGGTTCCTCAAAAAATTAAAAATAGAACTACCTTATTACCTAGCAATTCCACTTCTGGGTATTTATTCAAAGAAATCCAAAATACTAATTCAAAAAGATACAGTCACCCCTATGTTCATTGCAGCATTCTTTACAATAGCCATGATATGGAAACAAATTAAGTGCCCATCAGTAGACAATTTGATAAAGAAGATGTGGTACTTATGAGGGCTGTCCAGAGAAAATCCAGCCATAAGTGCTTCTATTTTTCATATTACATGGCTGGATACTTTCCTACAGCTCTCATATATATGATGGAATATTACTAGGCCATAAAATACTATGAAATCTTAACCATTTGCAATAACATTGATGGTTCTAGAGGGTATTAAGTGAAATATGTCAGACAGAGAAAGGCAAATACCATATGTTCTAATATATGGAATCTAAAGAACAAAATAAACAAACAAAACAAATAGTCTCCTTGAAACAGAAAATACACTGATGGTTGCCAGAGGGGAGGGGGTTTGGGTGAAAAAGATGAACAGATTAATACAAACTGGTAGTTGCAAAACAGTCACGGGCATGTAAAGTACAGTGTAAATAATATAGTCATTAATGTTTGATCAACTACGTATAGTTCCAGGGGAGTACTAGACTAATCGGGGGTATCACTGCATAAATTATATAAATGTCTAACCACTATGCTGTACATCTGAAACTAATATAAAATATTGTTGAATGTCAACTGTAACTGAAAAAAAAGGACAAGAAAAAATTACAGCTAAACTATAGAACGCCCATCACTGAGAATCACCAGAAGTCCTATAAGTAGGGATATACAGCAGAAGCCATGTCAAGCCTGGTAGGAGGGATGGAAATGCAAAATGGGCTTATCCCCATACCCATACATTGTGGTTAAAAATTGGGAGGGGTATCTTAGTTACAGAGGTCTCCCCTGAGCAGTGAGGGGTCTAAGACCCACACGAGGCTCCTTAGCCCAGGATTCTAGTGCCAGGAAGAGAAGTCCCTACAACTTCTGCTTGTGAAAACCAACAGAGCTTGTGGCTGAGATGGAAGGTGGCTGGAATCACAGTATTTATCTTGAAGGGCCTGGACACAGACTTACTTGCTAATAGGCTTACTTGTCTTGAGCTCCAGCACTAGGGCAGCAACTCAAAAGGCACCAGGGATATACAGGAAGGAAATGAATTGTCTGGCTTCAGGGCAGTGGCTGGAGGGGTACCTTTCTCCCAGACAGAAGTGCTAGAAGAAGCCATTGTTCCTTTGTTGAGTCCTCTCCACTCCCATTGTGCTGATGCAGGTGGCAGGCCATATCTGAGTCTCCATCAACCTGGATAACAGTGTTCACTCCACCCTAGTGATTCCCTGAGATCCCACCCCTTTCATCTTGCAGCTTCCAGTGGCTTTTCCATAAGCCTGTCTTGGCTCATACTGTGGATTTTCCTAAAATTTCTCCAATGTTCTTAAATCCCAAACAGCCAGCATCTGGCTTCAATGTGCCCCATGCCTCTTGCTAAGCAGCCCTAAGTCTCATAGCAACTGCAGCTGTCTTAGCATTTAACCAAACCTTTTGTGCTTTAATTTTTTAATCAGTAAGATGGGGATAATAAAGACATATCTCTTAGGGTGATGATTAAATAAGATGATATATGTAAAAAATGTTGCACAGTAGTACACAGTTTCCTCTCTGCCTTTAGAATATTATCACAATAGAAATTGACTGTGACTAAGGATTTCATTATCACAAAGTGATGATAGAGAGCCATGGTTTTAAGTGGACTGGTTTTATCTGAATTTGGAAAAGTTTAGAGTAACCTCCCTTATTTTGAGAGTAGTAGTGATGGTGGTGTTTTTATTTTTACTTTTTTATCCTCTCATTTTACTACCACTTTTCTTAGTCAGTGAGCATTCACAATTTATTTAATTAAATATAATAAGAAATAAAGCATTTTTGGCATAATAAATATGCACTGGATTCCTATATTGCCAACAGATAAAGTAGAAACGTCACCAACTTCTTACCGTGTGTGTGGGTACCTTTAGGTCTGATGGAAGACTACCTTTCCACTTTTATCTGATTACTTATTTTTTTCAAACCTTTAACTTTAGCCAATTCTACCTCCTCTCTGACTTATTTAAATAGAGCTGATCCTTCCAGAGTCAAAACCTCAGGACCCAGACTTCCCCTACTATCCTCAATAAACTTGAGGCTTCCTAGTTTTCTTCTGTTCTTAATTTTCTCTTCTTCCTCTGAACTGATAGCAGTTAGTGCTTCTCCAGTCTCAATGAGGCTTGCACTGCTTTGTGACATTTCTTGTGTAGGACATAGCTGATAGTTATCTTTTTTATTGCCATTAAATGTTTCCTGTATTTTTGGTGGTTTACCAGTTATATTGTCAGCTCTTTTACAAAAAAAATACTATCTTGTACTTCTTAGTTTGTCAAGAGATTTGACAATATTTTAATTTATTGAGTTATTGATAGAATAGCTAAAATTAATTTATAAGTGTTCTGAGTGGTTCTTATTACCTTGCGTCTTATAAGAATAATCTTAATGAATTCTGTTCCCAAAAGTGCATTAAAAATATTAGTGTACACAGTAAAAATTTCAATTTATTTATAGATTTTTAAAAAAATACTTAGGTCTATCCTGCCTTCTCATTTTATCCTCTGTTGTTACCAACATAATTATTAACTATTTTTTATAGATTAGACATTATGCCAGATAATCAAGAATTAAAAGACTTGAAAGGTTGTTGGAGTAATTTGAGATGCCTGCGTTTAAATGACACCTTCAGTAAAAAAAACTCAACAGGTATTATGTAATTTGTTTCTTTATGCATCCATAAAGCAGGTCAGAGTGCTGATAAGTGCAGAGTGGACAGATGTTAAGAAACCAGTTGGAGATATTGCTCAGTGGCAGGTCCTACCTATAGACCTCACTTCCATGCCTTCTGGGCAAGTGTTTTTAATACAGCGCTCTCCTAGCCACACTGATAAGCCCCAGAAAGGAATATTACATGACCGGGAAAAGCAAAACTACCTGATTAATTGATGCTACACCATGGGGCAGCTTTTAGGAAACTGGATACTTTAACAGCCTGTAAATTACCCATCACAAGAACCTAGGAATTTAAGTAACTAAATTTTCTTTTTTTTTTAAATAAGACTTTGATCTTGTGTTTTTAATTGTTTTAGCAATGAGAAACATTTTGTTGTTCAGTGTTGTTGAAGGTTTTTGAAAATCTGTAACACTTAAATGTGCAGTAAGAATGTTCTAATTAAGATGAAGTAGCTGACAACTAAAGCATATTACATTAAAATGAATTTTGTATATCAATGATTAATGAATATTAGAACTCAGTTATCTTTATACAGATTTTACAAATTTATATATATGTGTGTGTGTGTATATATATATGTATTTTAAGTCAAAGACTTTTTATATATTTGGGAATAATTTTTTTATGCCCATATGTATTTTTGAGCTGCTGTTATATTGAAACACTATCAACACACTTTAGAAGTGATGAAGTGAAGGAAAAGATAGCATTCCTCATTTTCACTTCTCATATCTAGTTCATCCGCACATCTTGACAGTGATATCAGCAAGGCCATTTTTGATCACCTCCAGTTTTATCATCTTAGTCCAAGCCACCATCATTTCTTTTCTTCTTACTGTTCCCCCTTCTTCCAACACGATTCCTTACAAAGTCTGTTTTCCACACAATAGTGAGAGTAAGGTTTCTGAATTTAAAAAAATAATAAAACAATATCATGAAGTACATACACAAATTAATAGAAATACAAGTGATTATACAATGAAAAATTTAAAGCTTTATAGATACATGAATATAAAAAGCATGCCTCAGTTGGGGATATTATGGCATATATTATTAAATCTATTAAAAGTCTTATTGTAGAAATAATTTTTAACAGTAAAACAACATGTTAAATGTTAAAAGTAAAAAAATAAAAGTATACAATAATATATATGTTATAAAGTAAAAAGAATAAATATACTCAAGATGAATATATAATTTTGTATTTTCTCTACTTAAAATCCTATAGTCTCTATCCATTGTTGTTACCATAAAATCCAAAATGACTTGCATGTCTTACAAAGGCCTGTAGATTTCCCTGACCTCTTTTCTGGCCATTTTCTCATTGAACAAAGCCTCCTTGGGTGCTATTCAGTTCCTCAATCTGCCAATTTCTTCTTGCCTTAGCTACTTTTCCTATTTTATGTCCATCATTTAGCCTAGTACCTTACAAATAATTATGCTCAACATATATTGGCTAAATGATCACTGAAATGAAAATAGTGGCTGTCTCTTTTAGGGGTGGTTGTGGGTGATATTTCCTTAATTGGTATTTTTTTGTACTTAAAACATTTCTGTAATGAACATGTAGTATCTAATTATCAGAGGGAAAAAGAAGTAATGCCATTCCAGAATTGGAGAGCCTGTGAGGTGAAATATGGCTAGTTAGTCATGAGGAACTAGAAATTATGTTATCAGAAGCATATCAAGGATCTGTACAAGGAAATCAAGTAAGTGTGGAAATACTTTCAGATACCATAGGTGGAATATTGGGTTAAGGAAAGCTGGCCCATCCAAAGCTGTGCTTTCCCACACTGTAGCCATTACTCTGTGGCTATTTAATTTATGCTTAAATTAATCAAATGTAATTAAATTTAAAATTTAGTTTTTTACTTGCACTAGCTACATTTCAAGGGACCAGTAGCTATATGTAGCTAGTCACTACTGTACTATTAAGAGACAGTACGGATATAGGACATTTCCATCATCATAAAAATATGGTATCACAGAAAGTACAAGATCTAGAATCCTGGAGAGTAGACACCAAGGAATAGGAATTCAAGATAGGCAACAAAGAACAAAGATTTTGGTCATGAGGCTAAAGCACATGAATCTGGACAAGGAATTTAGGTATTGAGCAAAATGACAGATGGAAGAATGGAATTTACTCATTTATCCAAGTCCTATTGAAACCCTGCAAGGCATTATTTAAGTATGACTAACAACCCAAACTGGTACCTGTGTTAAATCATGTACTGTATTTCTGATTTGTAATAAGTGGTTGGTGGGTGGTTCGGGAGGCTACTGACAAGATTTAATGGGTCAAGACAGAGATAACCTAGTCCATGAAGGAAAATTACTAGATTGTATGTGGGTGGTTGGAATATTGAATGCCTGTCCTCTGTGTCTCATTTCATTGCCTTTCCATAACACTGAGATATACAAATATGCTTCTTGATAAGAATGACCTCTCTCCACAGTGCGTTAAGTGTATTTCAGCATCTTTTTACATATTAAGAGGGTGAAAGGCAAGCAACTAGTTTATTTACACTGAACAAAAAAGGAATAAAATCTCTAATCTTGAATTTTACTGTGTTGAATTATTTTGTATTTTAAAACCAAATATGACTCAGATTGTAGATATAATATGCATTGAAGACAATTGAAACATGGATATGGACACAATCCCAAATGCATAGAAAGGTGTCAATGTGCTTGCAACACAGAGCTGTTTGGTTAGACTATTACAATAGCAGCTAACTTACACTTTTGGTGAGATGGTAAGTTAATGATATAGTCGTTAATTTGAATTTAGCAGACATTTTAAATATAGGTTTCGCTTACAGAGAAAGAAGTTGCAATTTAAACCTCTTTGGTGGTCTAAAAACAGCTTAATTCTGTAGTAGCATGGTAATAAGTACTAATCCAGTTTATACAGTGATTGTAGTATGTCAGGTTTGTGAAAGATTGCCCCAACTGCTTTCTCTGGGTTTTATGTTAATTTAAAAATATTAAACATAAAACCTTATAACATCTTCATGCTGAGATAAACTGTTCAATTTAACTTGTACTCAAGCAGCAGCTGTCAGGAATTATCTTGTTCCTAGTGGTTTTGCTATCACCTTGTGCCCTTTCCTGCCAGACACACAGTGTGGGATGATAAAGCTCACCTTGTTAGGATTTATTGCTTAAATAACACCTGAGGCAAGATGAACATTGGGAGCCTAGGGATTAGCTGCTGATTGAGTGATGCCATTCACTGTATTATTATAAACATTTTGGGGTTTTTTGGCTTTGTTTTGTTTTTGTTTTTTGTGGAAGTAGGCAAAGTAGAAATTGCTTGTAAATCCTACCTGCATTCCTTTTGTGGGCATTTGCATTATTTTTTGACTGTTGAGCAAAATATTTGAGGAGTTGCTTTTTGTCCAATATAACTACCATTTTATAAGTGAAGAAAACAGGGAAATGTTTCACTAATGATAAAAATAATTTCCACAGTTCAGAAGTATGAGGACTCTTTCAAGATTAGTGATAAAAATACAGTTAATTTCTTGATTAATGATTGAACAAACTGAAGGAAGTATTGGTGTGGGCATTCCCAAATGATTGATATTATGAAAATTATTGCCATTTCACTTCTGAATATATTGCATTCTTTCATTTGGGAGGTTTTATTTGGAAAGCTCAACTTTAGATTTAGATTCCTTAATTACGGATCAGCTGGTAGGTAGGATAAGGAGAGAGGTGTGTGGTAGGAGTAGAGTGAAGGGCGTGTCTTGGTTAAACATTAGGTACAGATGGTCCACCCTGAGGATAATTCTCAAGTAGGAAATTAACAATCGCATTATGGCTACAAGTAGATGTATGATGGATTCATTGTTTATGGAGTGTAGCATAGTTTTCCCTTCTACTTCCTGCTATTTTGTGCATATTCCCCCAAAATTATAGTTTTATAATGTGTAACTTAACAAAGATTTGCAAGACTAGATCAGTGAATTACAATATACCATTTACTTAATCAATTTTTAACATTTTTGCATATTTTTTATTTCTCTATGTAAATATAAACATGAGTATTTATTACTAGTAGCCTTTTGACTGGACCATTTAAGAATTAGTTGCAGACATTATGAAACTTCACATGTAAATAATTCAACATGTGTCGCCTAAGAATATTGTCCTATATAAACCCAATAAAATTATTACACTTAATAAATTTAAGATTGATAAAAATTTACAGTCTCTCTTCAGCCCATATTCAGAGTTTTGCTGCTGTCCTTATAATGTCCTTTATAGCTGTTGTTACCCCACCTAGTATCCAGTGTGGCATCTTGTTTTGGAGTCTGTTTATTTTCCTTTAATCTGTTTTTAATTATTTATTTATTTCTTTTATGACACTGACCTTGGAGGTCCAGCCCAATTGTTGCAGGATCTTTGTTTGATTGTTGCCTCATGACCAAATTCAGATCAGGCATTTCTGGCAGGAATACTACATTGGTGATTTGTATCTTTCTCAGAGCATCACATTGAGAAATACATGATAACACTTGGTCCTATTATATTAAGTTTGATCATTTGGATAAGTTAATATCTACCCAATTTCTCCATTATAAAGATACCATTTTTTCTTTGTAATTAATAAGTAACATGGGGGCTCCATTTAATGAATTTTTCTGCCTTGTGTATGCAAAACATTGAGCTTGCTCAGGGCTTAATGATTAAGGATGAGTCATTGCTTGAAGTAGTGTGTTGAGGGTGGGAATAGAGGAGAGGAGGAAGAATTAGTCAGTAAATAGACCCACAAGTTGCCATCCTTTTGTCTTTTAAGGAAAATATCGACTAACAGAAAATACTTGCTTGTTCTCTCTACTAAGGCTAAGATTTGTAGATAAGCAAATATCTTCATATTTCAATCTGAGTTCTAGAAAGGCTTATAGTGGTGGTGGGAATACTTTTGGTTAAAATAGGACATTTTCTGATCATGATTTTTCTGTTTGCTTTAATTGGGTACAAATAGAAAATTAAAAAATAATGCATTACCTTGGTAATATTTTTTTCTTTAAAACAATGAAGTATAACATTAATACAGCAATGTGAGTTTAAGAAGAGATAACTGCTTTTCGGTCTTACTTGCCTTTTTTCGTTCATGAAGAAGACACTTGAATTCCTATTTATGATCTATGCACTTATTATGTAATCATTCTCCTTACATGAAAGGCTAGTGCTGCAGATCATATAAACACCTGAAGTTAGCCATTTGGCTTGTCAGCAGGAGAGAATTTATAGTAGTTGTAATCATGGTAATAACAAGGATGATATTTTGTATTTATTAAGTACTGAAAAATGCATTTGCAATGTAAGTCGTCCAAAACCAATTCATGTCCCCAGTATAATGGAAAGCACTTCAGGCTTCGAAGACCAAGAGTAGGAGTCCTTGGTTGTATGACTCTAGAAAAAATGCTTAACCTTCTTGAACCTCATTTTTTAGAATTGGAATTAAAGCTGTTAAGGGTCAAATGATGCTATGTTATGTTATAAAGGTGGCATTCTATCAAAATTGTGTCATCTAAATGTACTCAGCTGCTCAGGGACTGTAATTTGTCCCTCTTTTGTATCTCTATGTGGTAGGTACCTCATTAATGAAACATTTCCAGGTTGTCTCAGACAGTTATTACTCCTTTCTGTTTGTTCCTTTAATACTTTGTATATGTCATTATTACAGGCAGCATTCATCCTGGTGGGCTGTCTTGTTCATCTTTTCTGTTCTTCCTGGTTAGATCCTGGCACATAGTGGGCATTAGTAAATGTTTGTGGAATGAGTAAATCAATATTAATGTTTCATGTATAAACATGGATAGGTAAACTTTCAGTCCCCTGCTTCAAAGAAAAGGAATCAAGCTTTTTTCATTTTTTTAATATTTGTGTTTTATATAGGGTTTTGAAAATTGTATATCTAGTGCCATTAGCAGTCCAATAGTGGAGAACATATTAAAACAAAAAATATATTTCAGCATAGTTAAAAGTGGGGAGGGACAGAGAGAAAAAGACCATGCTAGGTAAGTCTATTGCATAAATCGAAAGGATTTATATCATGACATGAACATGTGCCGTTCCTCCTTGTATATTGAATTTCAGTAGTTGGTTGCATAAAGAAGTAAAGTGTGATGAAACTGGCAAGCAAAGTATTCCCCAGTTAGCCTTATCTTTGTTCCATTTGTCCTTCAGATAGAGCTTTTCTTGCTTGCCTTTTTCAATAAAATCCAGGCAGGTTTTTTTTGTTTGTTTGTTTTTGCTTGTATCTCTCAGTTAAGTGAGCTGAGGAGACCAATAAGATTTGGGGCTTTTAGAGTTCATAGCAGCTGCTTTTTAAGAGATCAAAATTTAGAATACTGCTACATGGTATTAAGTCTTAACTTGATGTGTCTGGGGTTAAGATGAGGAAAGAGGACAGAAGGACAAAGGGTGACCCCTTCAAGCATCCTTGGGACAGTAAACCCTGATTTCCTTATTTCCTAGGATCCTCTTTGCAAGCTCTGTGCTTAACCTGGCTGAACTGGCTGCCCTTCGGCCTGACCTTGGGAAATTGAAAAAGATTCTGTACTTCCATGAGAATCAATTGGTATATCCTGTCAAGAAATGTCAGGACAGGGATTTCCAGTATGGATACAACCAAATTCTCTCATGGTAGGTATACGTTGTATTATTATATTTAGTCCTTTGCTACCTTTTTCTTTATAGAGGGTTAACTTTTAAATCTGGAGACCCCCTGTACACTTATTTGAAAAGACCTTAAAGTAGGTGAAAATGTTTAAACATACCTTCCATGGTAGTGGTTACTTGTGCTTCTGCAGTATACCTTGTATGTACGAGTATATGATCACAGCTAGTCCTTCTATAAAATATTAATACAGATATGTAGCAATCTACTTATAGGTTGAGCTAATCATCACACTATTTTCTATACCATTTCAAATAGAATCAAAGGGTTGACAGGGATCTTGTTCACCCCGACTCCATCATCTGCAGTTAAGGCGGACTTTTAGAAAAGGGCACTTAGTCAGCTCTTATTTGGCAACCACTTTCAATGTATCTAGCTAAAATCAAAATAGAAAATTTCAGAGGCATAAACAAAAAATCAGGCATAATGGAGCAAGGGGCTTTTGTCCTTTTTTATTGTTTGTAAGGGAAAACTATAGAAAATGAGGTAGTTTTTTTTTTTCTCTCATTGAATCTTCTGAAATTACACAGCCTTAAAATGCCATGTCATTTCAAAGGTGATGGTCCTTCCCTGTTGTTACTACAACAAATTGTATCTTCTGAAGCTTAGTTAATGAAAGAAGTTAATAACGAATCTGAAATGGCTTTGCTCTTGGCTACTATTCACATAACTGCAGCCATGGAATGGGAGCAGTTTGGCTGTGATTGGGTACTCCTTACTCACCTTTTTAAGTAGTTATTAACAGTTGGAATTGATGATGTGTTTAAACACACTCCCAGCTCTTGCAAGTATATCCCATAGTTTAGTTGACATAGAAAAGCAGCTATATGGTAATACTTCTGTGTTTTGAGCATTTTGTAAATGTTTTCCTGCAATAATTTTTACAAGCTGCTTCAGTTCTGAAGTAGCAGTGCTATCAAAGTAGAGTGGAACTGCTTCACTTCAAATGTCTCATAAAAAAACAATCGTTTCAAAATTTCATAATAAAATTAAAATACTTCATTTTATATTGAAACAGAGAAGGGAATTATGTTTTAAAAACAGAAATAAAATCATTTTGTGCTTTATCAATATGGAAAACATTTGTAATATTCTTTTGATTCCTTGAATTAGCATCATTCTTTTCCTCAGATATTGTGTTTATTACCCTTGAGAAATAACTGGGGGAAAAAAAGTTAAGCCTATTTTTCCCTTTATGGGTGGCTTTAAAGTTAATGGAAGTTACACTCACTCGTATCAGGGAGGAAATGCATGAAGAAAGGATATATCTGTAAACTATCTTGAATCTTTAATTTAGCGTAGACTGGGTTTTTAAGAATATAAGTAGTTGGGTTGCATGCCTTATGAGGGCAGATAAGTAAAAAAAATTTTTTTAGCTTGTTGCCCCTCCTCTCTCTTTCATAAAATACTGTTTTGCACATAGGGAATGAGACTATAAAAACTTGTGCAGGATTTTTCAGCACTGTTCTTCTCAAGAGGGCAAACTGATAGACAAGCTTAGAGAGAAAAGAGTGGACTTGATCATCGGTTGGCTTGTTAATGAGAAAAAACAGTGCTTCATGGTTGTCCAGAGGAAAAATAAGAGTGTCCGTAAGTGGTCCTGCTCAGATTCTCTTTGAAAAGTATGACTCCTGCTTCCTCAAATGTTTCTTTAGTTTTCTTGCTGACTTCTGCTTTTGTTGGCATTGTCAGATTTCTTTCTTGACCGCTTGGCAGTTAAGGATTTTAGAGATGACTGACATAAGCACTCACCTTCAATAGAGGTTTCAGTAACCCTCTGACTTATGAACACATGTCATAGCTATATATTGTGACCTGTGGGTCGCTATTACAATATGTGACATATGGTGAAAACAGACGAGCTGTAAAACATCCCTCAACTCTTGGTATATTATTATATTGGTTTCCTTATTGCTTGGTGTTGTGTCAGCACTTCTGTGACATTCTTTTGTATTATCCGTGTGGTAATCACCCTTACCCCCAAATTTATACTAGGTCACAACTAAAAAAAAAAATACTTGTATGGAAAAACAGTCTCGTGAGGGAGGCATAGGAGTGGCAGGTCAGTATTCCTTTTGTTGATTATTATTATTAATAAGAACTTTGTCACAGTAAATATGAATTAAACTAAGCTGAGGATTTGCTATGGTATATATTCCTATTCTACAAGCTCTGCTTATTCATCTGTGTTTTGCAGTCTTATGGACTTACATGTCTTCTTTTCAGTTTTATTGATCTATCATTTTTAAGGAGAAATAAAATTATTTTTTTCTATTGGATCTTGTATTTCTTATCAGAGCATTTATTTGCATGCATTTTATTGAGATCTAGTGACTCGGAGACACTGAATCATTGCTTAAAGCAAAGAGGGCCATTCAAAAAAGTCAGAACAATGACTTATTAAATGAGTTGTTTTGACTCATATTCAGATTTTATTGAGCTCACCTAGTTATCACTTTGTTCATTGGTTTCCAAAAAAATATTATAGCAGTTCTGAAACTGCTGATAGGCTTATGACACATACATTTTGTATTTTAGATTCTTTTTATTTAAAAAGGTATTATGGAAAGTAACGAAGTATTTTTGTCAAAAGCAGTAGCTAATATTATATTTATTTTGTTTAATTCTGAAGGTTCATAGTGTTGTGGTTCTTTATAGTACATTTCTTTATGTAATCAGTAGCACTGAGTGAAATGGACTTCTGGATCCATTTCCACCAATTTCTTCCACTTCTCTGACTATTCCAAATATAATATAATAGTGAAATAAGTTGTTTGCAGAGATCTCTGATAAGCCCTCCTGTATTACCCCAGAATTAAAAAGAGAAAAAAAACCCCAATAGTTTTTTCAAGTAAGAGTTAAAAATAATAGATTTTAACCACATATTTTGAGAGTATGCTCTGGTACGAAATGACTTTATCTGAATTAGTCTCTTTGAAGGTAGTGAAAAGTATGGCATACTGTACTCAGTAGTATGGTGTAAAACAATATGCATCACTGTCATGGAAATACAACATGGGTGGTTAGGCCACTAAGAAAAAGGTCCCACTGTACTTATTGGCACTGTGGAAAAACAGACTTTGGTTTGAGGCCTCATAAAATCCCGTTAAATCATTTCATTCCTTTCCTACCTTTCCTCCCTGATGCTGACACTCTTAACTTCCCATGCTATATAATACTAATGAAACTAATGTATCCATTAAAGACATTTTGATAAATACTTGTGGAAGTGGAGAGTTCTTTGCAAAGCTAAGATACAGTATAAACTCTGATGAATATGAAGGACTTAGGCTTATAAAAAATACCTGAGGGAGTTCCCTGGTGGTGTAGTGGCTAGGCTTTGGCGCTGTCAGTGCTGCGGCCTGGGTTCGATTCCCACCCAGGGAACTACCCACATTAAAAAACAAAAACAAAAACAAAAAAACCTGAATGTATTTTTTACATACGTTCAGGTATTGTTTTATAAGCCTAAGACCTTCATATTAATCAGAGTTTAATCTGTGGGCTCACCATTTGCATTTATCCTTTTCTTTTATAGCCTGGTAGCCGATGTGGTAGTATTCAACTCGGTGTTTAATATGGAGTCATTTCTCACTTCTATTGGAAAATTTATGAAGCTGATTCCTGATCACAGACCCAAGGATCTGGAAAGCATCATCAGACCCAAGTGCCAAGTTATTTACTTTCCCATCAGGTTTCCTGATGTGAGCAGGTCAGTATGTTTGACTCTGTTTTCAATATTGTGTCATATTATTCCTCAAATGTATAGAAACTGGTGTTCTTCTTGCCAATTTTAACTTCTCAGCGTAAATATGGTTAATTAGAGAATCAAGTTCTATTTCACCATGCTGTGATTTGCAAAGATTTTAAATAATCATTTGTCCAAACTGTCACTGAGTGGTTACTTCTGATCCTGAGTTCTTCCTTTCTTTTCTCTTATTTATTTGTTTGCCAAAGCAAGCTATTTTGGCTTTTAACACTTACTGTTTTTTTGTTTCTTTATTTGTTGTTTTGTTAAAGCAGTCATTGTCAAGCTTATTCTCAACCTTTGAATGCTTAGCCCATGGTTTGTGTGTATTTTAGTAACTGTTCTAAAGAAATCAGTGTTAAATTTTACTGCTTGGGTTACTTTCATGTCCATTGCTATTTTCTATCTTTTTCCTCTTTCCATTTGTTTAATTATTTATATTATCTTTTAGGTCTTCTATATTGGGTCACAAATGCACTTCATTACTATTTCTCTTTCTCGGTTACTAAGGACATTTTTTATTACCCTTGTTGCTGGGCCCACCCTGAATTAGCAACAGATGATGTGGCTCAACGGGAACATTCTAGAATTCCTTTTCACTTTTGATTAAACCTAGCAAAATTGTTTTTACTACTACCAGGAATATTTCTCCCTTGTGAATAGTAAGTTTACTTCAGTGGGACTCATACTAGCTGGGGATGCTGCTGTTTGGTAACTGACTGTGTCCTTAAAAAGAGTTCAGGGACAGCTGTTTCTTCCCCGTCCTTGAAATGAAGGCAGGAAACAATTTAATGTCCACACGTGCTATGCAGGAGGTCAGCAGTAGTCTCTGTGCTCTGGACTTACTGAGCTCACCCAGATTTTGCTGTGGGGACAGTTGTCCTCATCCACACCCCCAATGCAGATTAATTTGAGTATCTTACTAGTTAATATTTCATTGAAGAAAAATTTGCCTAATACCAAATCAGGTTACTGAGTCATAAAATTTAAGCGAGACCACCTTGCTCAGTTCTTCCTTTACGAAGTTCAGAAAACAAGCCCAGAGAAGCAGAGGCTGGCTTGCCCTCACACTGCCGGCTATGGTCACAGACGGGATTAAAGTTTAGACCTATGAATTTGGATTCAACTTTCTGTTTGCTGTCTAAGCCTCCTGTCACTATAGATCATTTGTCAAAAACTTTTAGTGATTTATTTGCAGTTTTGAAAACTATTAACCTAAGTGAAACTAAAATAGCAATAGTTTTTCAGGTATATGTGTGTGCATATATATATATATATACACACATATACACATATACATATATATGAGATGTACTTGTATAAAAATAATTTTCTTATGTATGGTAACAGAATTTTAACTTTTGAAAATATTGTTATACTTTAGATCCATGATTAGCTTGAACATAGCTTGTATTTTAGATCACATTTTAAAAGTATGAACCTTATTTTTTGACTTGTTTTCAAGTTTTTCACAAAATATGTAAGGAAATACATGTTTTTAAGCTGAATAGGTGGTTATAGCACATTTTAATTATTACTGCTATAGAATTCCAAATAAATAATGTTTTAAATTCATTTGCATATGATATATTACACCAGTGTCGTATGTTTAATACACCTGTGGCAATTGAATCGTTTATTAATTTGGACTGTATTCCATAAATACAACTAGCTAAATGGAAAAAAGTTAAGAAATATTGTGGCCAAGATAACATTCATAAGCAAGGTCTTAGCCCAGAGTGTTATTTGAATTATTTTCAAATGGTAATTTGCTTTATCCAACCCAAACTCATATAGTGTAAGTGATTATTTGCATGAATGACAATCATTCTAATGCCTGCATTTTTAAAAGAGTATTATTTCGTTGAGATGTCGAAAAACACAAAATAACTAAGGTGATTAAAAAAGCAATTTTTGAATGCTTATGTTTTTCTCCCTCATATAAATATGATTTGGTCATGGCAAAAGTGAATTTAAGTAAAAACAAAGCAGAAGATACAATTAAATTATTAATACCATGTGTTATAATGATATATAATATAATAGATATTAATCAGGGAAAAGAAAAGCCGTATTTCAACAAAAATATATTTGGCTTTATACAGTTGATAACCATGCAATCTCAGAGCATGTCTGCCACATAGACACTTAGTAAGATTGGGCTTGTGGCACCTGCTTTTACCTAATGTCCTCCTCACCCCTCTACTGCCTCCTTCTAAAGACCAGAACAATAGTAGCAAGAGAAAATATTATTCACTTGAAAATATTTCATTATATGTATTAAACATTTGGGGATGGGAAAGCTCTTAAACACTAGTCACACATAATGAATTTCAGTGTTGACCACCACTTAACTGGTTCTGTGGCCTGTGTTAAGTGTAATGACCCTGAGCTTGGGTTCTTTACTGGTTATGATGTAGTGACTTATCATAGGCATTCACCTTATAGGAATGATGTAGTGACTAAATGAATTATTGCATGCCAAATGCCTCTCATAGTGCCTGGCACACAGTGGACCCCCAATAAAGATGAACTCATTTTATTTAAACCCCCTGCTCCCATTGTTGTATAACCTACCACATTTGTTACTACCTAAACATAAAGGACTATCTCCCTCTCTGCCCTCTCTTAATCAACACGTGGAAGTGGAGAAATAGTTTGCCAAAGGAGCAGCCTAATGCAAATAAAGAGGTTCATTTACTTATTCTCTTTATCATCCTGACTCAGTCTCACCAGAACCTGCCATCCACTAATTGAGCCAACTCTTTACTTTCATTCTTCTATTGCCCTAATTTTCCTCCTTTCTTCAGCTTAATTTCCACATTCTATCATCATACTCTCTTGCATAGAATCTCAAATACTTTGTACCTTTTCCTTCATACTTGGTGAGATAAAAATACCCAGCCATACTTGTTAGTCCACTCTAAATTCTTGACTCCTAAATTCAGATGCAACCTTTGATCTGCCTGGCAAGCACATCACATTTCTCCTCTTCTGAATAACTAATCACACAGTTTTCTTTCTTTATAAACTTCTAATACCAAATCTTTATCTTCATTCTCAGGTCATGACTGAGAAAATAGAAGCAATCGGATGAGAATTTCTATTATAACTGCTGCCACCACTGCCTCTACCTGCTATGTGCTCCTGGTGCACAGTCTGCACCTTTACACCTGTTACACCTGGGTGAACTGACCTTGCTTCTGTCCAAGGCCTTCCCATGGCTCCTTCTTGCCAGAGACCGTCCTTCTTGCATAACGAAGGACTGTTGTTTTAGCAACTTTTCCTTCTCTGTTCTGCATGGTTCGTTTTCCCCTTCTGGATCATTCCTATTCGCATACAAAAAAAATACTATTTGTTTTACATCTTTAAAATATTCTCTCTTGATTCTAGTAATACCTTCTGCTACTACCTCATTTTTTTCTTTTTTTTAGGAGCAAAACTCTTTGAAAACTTTTTTGCTTGTACTTGTTGTTTCCAATTTTATTCCTCCTGTTCTCTCTTAAAGCAATTTCACTGATACTGTTTTTGTCAAGGTTACCTATGACTTCCATGCCTGAATATCCTGTGATCAATTTTCAGTCCTCATCTTACTTAACATATCAGCAGCATTTGATACACTTTTCTTCAGTTGGCTTCCAGGACATATAGTTTGCTGCTTCTCAGGCTTGTTGCTGATTTCTTGTCATTAACTAGACCTTTAAATTTTTAGGGCTAGCCTTTGGCATTCTTAATACTTGGGAATTAGTGAAGGAAGAGTGGAGGATTGAAATGAGAAGAAAAGATAAAAGAATTAGGAGGTCAGCCATGGGAGAATTATCCAGTGGAACAAAGGGAAGAGAATTTTAAGGAGGCTGTAGTAAATTCAGAGGGGGAAGACTAAATAAAGTGATGCCTAAGACACATCCTTGAATTTTGCAGTTAAAGGGAAGATGCTAACCCACCCTGCATTCTGTTAACTCACAGAAAAGTTTCATATGTTCTTTCTGATAACCATAAAAGCTTAGGATTCAAGTTCAAATAAGATTGATCTCTCTCTCTCCCTCTCTCTCGCTCTCTCTCTTACACACACACACACACACACACACACACACACACACACACCAGGTCTGCTCCTCATTTTATGTATGAAAGCACCACCAAGATCCAGAGAAGTTAAGTGTCTTCTGGTAATCACACAGCTGACAGAGCAGGAACTGGAACTCGTATCTCGAATCTCCATCAGTGCTCAGCACACCACTTATTGTAAATGCGATTTCAGAGGTTGTGATTATCTGATTTTTCAGCTGACAGCATATTAGCAGCATCAAATTGGGGGTGTGATAAAGGCATGCTCACTGACAGCAGTAAAAAGTGACAGCTGACTGACAGCTTGACAACAAGGGGGGAGAGAGATAAACTATTAAAAAAATATGAGAAGTGAAAAACCATAGCAGCCTGGAGCCATTCTATGGCAGGGCAGGCAACTCTACAAATTGAAGATCCCTTGCAGATATCCCTCCTTGATTGTACAGCTTGTACATCAAAGGATGACTATGATTTTATTAAGAGAGAGTAAGAGGTAGCCAGCAAATTTTGTTTAAGAATGTAGGGAAATCCATAACTTACTTTTCACAGAAATTGTAAATGACAGCAAATGAAGGTAAACATCATACCCTCCTCTGGGGTGGGCATGAGTCATATTCACCTAATGGAAGATAATAAACATCTAAACACTTTCTCATGCAGTTGTACTATCTGTAAGCTTATGTGACCAGGGAACATTTCAATAAGCTATCTTTTCTAGATCTTTCTTATTGGAGCCTTACCGCGGACAAAACCTTCTTTTGTGTCTGGGGTGTGTACACTGGCTCCTTCAGTACTTAAGGTCTCCAGGCCGACCAGATGATTGGTGGTCAACAAAACAGATTTTGCTATATTGATACCACATCCGCCTGTTTGCGTTGCTATAACAGAATACCGTAGACTGGGTGGCTAATAAACAACAGAAATTTATTTCTCACAGTTCTGGAGGCTAGGAAGTCTAAGATCAAAATTCTGGCAGATTCCATGTCAGATGAAGCCATGCTTTTTGTTTCATAGATGGCTGTCTTTTTGCTGTGTCCTCACCTGATGGAAGGGTGAGGGAGATGTTTGGGGGTCTCTTTTTATAAGGACACTAATCCCATTCTTGAGGGCTCCACCCTCATGACCTAGTCACCTCCCAAAGGCCCCACCTCCTAATAACATCACATTGGAGTTAAGATTTCAATGTTTGAATTTTGAAGGAATACACATATAGTGGACTCCCTGTTAATTGGAACTCAAGCAGACGGCACTCTTCAGCAACCAGCAAAAAATTGAAGAAATATTACATTTATCTGGCATCTACTGATCGCCATGGGTGCTGGTTAACTGAGAGTCTACAGTTTTCAGCCAGTAGCTTACCCAAAGATAAGTATAATCTCAAAAATTCATGGGGTGAGACTCATAAATGAGATATATTGCAAAGGAAGACTGTTCTGTGTTAAAGGATATAGATTAGACTGAAAATTAAGGAAATTTTACTGTGCATTTTACGAAGGCATCTTTCACAGAGAACTCTGTGGTGCTGATGGGTATGTGATGGCACAAAAAAAGAAGCAGCAGTCCTGCAGCCTGCTGTAGGTATTGTAACTGTCATAAAGACAAGGCTGAGTAGAACTAGAGAATTTTGTATTTCCCAACCTTTGTGCAATCCTCAGTCTTATAAAATCAGAGTGTCTGAGGAATTTGTAATGTGCTTTCTGACAATGTTTCCCCTACAGAATTTGATACTGAGTACCCATAATTTCCATATAACTAGATATGCCCACTTCCAACACATTGAATCACATCAGAAAGTATTGTAGAAATACAGTGAATTACCTTATTCTTGAAAAGGATCACGTCTTCCCAGGCAAATTCTATCAGGATGGCATGAGTCAGGAGTATCAAAATGGATATCATCTGCTTCAAATGACATTTCAGTTGTATTAAAGATGATGAGAGATAAACACTCAGGCTGTCAAGGCCCATCACTTGTGTACAGTAGACTCTCCGTTAACCAGTAGATGCCAAATATATGTAAGCAGATGCTCCCTTAACTGCAACTCAAGCAACTGGCACTCTCAAGCACCAGCAAAACCTCAAGCAACCTGCAAAAACTTTTGCTGGTTACTTCAAAGTATTGCTTGTTTGAGTTCCAGTTAATGGAGAGTCTCCTGTATATTTGTCACTTACCTGCCTTCTTAGTCCCATTGTGTTATGAAAAAATGAGTTTCAGTTGTTTTCATTATAGTTACCCACAATTGATAACAGAAAAGGTCAAGTGTATATGTTTCCCGAAGAGACCTTAAAATTTTATTTATTTATTTATTTATTAATGAGTAAGTGAATGGATGCTATATCCTTAGGAGTTTTAAGTTTGCACTTTCAGCAAATTGAAACACTTGTATTTTAGATTGAGAAATATGTTCTTTATCAGGGCTTTAGGTCCCTTCAGTCACCATTGAGAACATTAAGTATCAACCTTGCTATGATCATTCAGAAAGAATGCCATATGTTTCTGTGATCATATGTATATCTATTCCTAGTTTCCACAACACCGGATTGTCAGAGGTGCCAGAGAATGAACAAGAGTGGATTTTACCTGTGAATTTCCTCATTTCACATCGCAGGAATAAGGATGATGTTATAAAAGCATCTCTACTTCTCTCCTTTTTACATTTTTGATATCAAAGGAGAGAGTAAAACTGTTGGTCATTTAGAGTCATCTCATTTATTGAAACCTTAAGAATTTCTCTGCATATTTCTCTCACCTTTTCCATGGAGCTAAAATGTGAAGCCATAACTGAGGGTTGTGGACTTGGCCTAACTATTTTAGAAACAAAAATGGGGATTTTTAAAAACAGTGTGAACACTTTAAATGAAAACTCTCAGGCTGTGCAAACAAAGGCAAGGAGCTTAAGGGCTTTTTGAAGAATTCTTATTAAAGAAAACACTCTTTTACATTGCAAAGGATATGTGTTGGGAAACAACAGCAGATTTGTAATTTGAGAATTTGTGGGTTGGTAGGACAGAAGGCAGCCCCTGTGGTTCCCCACCAAAAACTTTTTGTTTTCTGCAGTCAAGTTGTGCTTTTGAGGGGATGCCAGAAAACACCTTAATCTTCTTACCACATGTGGTCCTGTTTCTCAGACATTTTGAGAACTTACTAGTGTTAGACATATTGGTAAACTACTGTCAGTGTTCTCTGAAATAATAAGGGCGTGAGTACTGTCTTTTTGAATATTAATCTAGGCCTGAAATAGAAGAAGAAAAGTTTTGCTTTGCTTTTACAAATTCAAATGTAACCATATTTGCTAATAATTATCTTGGCTCTTTGAAATACAGAAAATGTATTTTCTTTGGATGCCATTTTAGAAAATTATAAAAATCACTGTACTAAAAAAAAAACAACTTTGATAAATTATTCCAAGTTTAAACACCACTCATTGTGAAGAAATCGCCTTTATATCTAATACAAATGTTTCATGCTGCATATTGTGACCATCTTGCTGTTACTACCCTTGTTAAGATAAGGGAGTTTGTGTTCAGCATAGATGCACAATCCCTTTCTTAGTCTAAAATTACATAGAGCAAACTCTTGCTTACTCAGAATTTATTTTTTAATGAAATTATCCCCATATTAATGTCTAATTATGACTGATTTCTGCTCTCTTCTACTTAAGCAGTAACAACTCACCACAAAAGAAAAAAATGCTCTGAATTCATCACCAGCAACAAAAACTACCCTTTTATCATAGGATGATTTACCCTTGTTCTCTTCAAGTATTAACATTTGACTTGATTTTACATCAAAGATTTGATGTCTTTTTTTAGGTTCTTGTAGTTCTGTCCTAAGAAATTTGGGCACTAAGAAGCAAAGGCCACAGATCACAGGGCAGAAAATCAGGGAACAACCTCAGCTAGGGACTACATCATCAACTCGGAGTCAGGGAGAAGGAGGCTTGCAACAAACTGGGTGTGAATGTTGTTTGAGAAACTCAGACCACAGCTGAGGGGAATTTGCCCAAAGGTCCGCTTTGGCCCTCTTCCCACCCTCAGGCTCGGAGGCTGTCCCTAAGCCTCCCACAGCACAGTGAATGATCACTGATGTCGTTGTCAAGGCAAGAACAAGCTATCTCATATACTCTGTTCATTACCTGAGGGCTGTGTGACAGTTCATGCTAGAGAGATTTCAAGTAAATGATTTTGATGTTTAAAAAACCAAGCTTTGCTATCTTTCTAAAAATCACTTATTGAAATGTTTCCATTTTGGAGGATCCTGAATAAAAGATGGGAGTCAGCACTAGGATGTACAGGGATTCTGGTTTGGCTTATACCTGTACCACTTACTACCACTGTTCAGCCCAGGGAAAATCCCTTCACCTCTCAGAGCTTCAGTGTTTTTCATCTGTAAAATGAAAGTTGAAATGGCACTACCTCTTAGGCTTAGTATAAGGATTGAGGTAATTATTACAATGTACTGACTGAGTTCAGTGCCTGCACCCTAGTAAGTGTTCAGTAAATGTTAGTAGTCTTATTCATACTCTCCTCATCACCATTTTGGTTATCTGTTGACAGGGTTTTTTGGCAAGCTCAACCCATTCAGTATGACTCCAACCTCAAAAGTAAGGAGTAACAAAATTCTGAAAACCCTAGTAATTTTATAAAACACCTGAGGATTTCAAGTTTACCACTAATTCAAACAAATGTAGAGACTGTCAGTCTACGTAACAGCAGCCAAATGGCACAGTTAGCAGTGTGAATGAGTGCACAAGCAGGAAAGTCACATCTGGCACCTGTAGTAAGTGCGCCTTCCTAGTAATGCTGGAGTGTGGAATGGTGAGTGGGGTGAGCGGCACAGAAGTCATTTTCGTTGTTCAGTGTTCTTTTGAAGAATGCTAGAGAGTGTCTTAGAAAGTTTTCCATTAAAAAGTAAACAACCTGGCATGTATTATACCATTCAATTGTAAGTTACCAGAATAATCTCTACCCAGAATGGCTTATTCCCTATGAAAGTACAGATAAAAGACTTTATTTTATAGAGAATTCTTTAAATTCAAAGTAATTATGGGCATTAAAATATACTGAAGAGTAATCTAATTCTTTGAGGTTTTATTCATACCTTTGTTTGCCTAACATTTATTAAAAGCTTGCTATTTGCATGGTAAATACAGGTATTCCAGGATATAAGGATATATATGACAGGGTCCTTAAATTGAGAGAACTCTGTAGAAATGGTAGGCATACTCGGGTGACTCTATGTGTAAGGTAGAAAAAAAAACTGAGAGCTTTTTTATGGCATTTGAGCTGGATGTTAAAAACTGACTACACTTTGGGCATAGTAATAATAACTATCATTTATCAAATGCCTTTCCTGGGCCGTCACTTTATGTGTATTATTTCTGATCTTTACCAAACTTCTGCAAATTAGGTACTATTCTCCTAATTTTGTAAGTGTGAAAAGTGAGATTCAGAAGGTTAAGCTTGTCTGAAATCATGTAGCAACCTAAACTATTTGGCTCCAATGTGTCACTTGCATTAATTCCATGTAATTTCTTGCTATGGGGGAAAGGGCAGGTGGGTTAGAGTGAGTGCAAGGGCACATTATGTACAGAGAGAATAGCTACAACCAGATTTGTGGCAGTAAATGATCATTGAGTCTAGAAGAGATTAATTACCTTTGACTCACTTAGGTGAAGAGGTGGTAAGACTGGAGATGGGAATTAAGGAACTTGGACTTCAGCCCATAGTCATTTGCAAGCCACTAATAGATTATAAAATGGGGAATTTGGTATTGACAAAGGGAATGTTTATGGAAAAGAAATGGGAAGCAGGGAAACAAGTTAAAAAACAGCTATTAATAGAGTAAGTTATTGAACACCTGAACTAGGGAAGTGGCATAGAGATAAAGAGGAAATACACATAAATACACTGGTTGGAGACTTCGCAAGTTCATGTGGATGGAGGAGTGGTCAGAGATAAAATATTGATTATAATGATTGGGAATATATCTGTTCTATTGAAATTGAGAAAGATTTGCTTGTGGAAATAGGGTAAGTTCAGAGTTCTAGATACTGAGTCTGAGATTTTGGCGGGTCATTTAGATGGAGCTGAGCAGCAGTAAGTGTCCCTTCTTACCACATTGTCATTCATTTAGAACTCTGTGTGACTTGTTATATTGACCTGTGTTTTTAGAAATTTTAATCAGATTTCTTCTTTCATTTGACATACTCAATGCAGCTCAAATTTATTTTTTCCAAATAAATCCTAGATATCTGTTTTTGTTTGTTTTTGTCATTTGTCCCTGTTTCATAAAAATTGAGTACAGAATCTGTAAAAGCATCAGAGCTTTTGAACTCTTTGTTTCCGGATAAGCAGGGGTATTGAATTACTCTTCCCTTTGTCTTCCCAGAATTCAATAACTAATCCACTTTCTGTCCCTTTGGATGGGAAATCCTGTGATCAAGTACTTACTATGTGGTGAGAAGACAGCATAGTATAGTGCCTAAGAAGTGACCTTGGGGTCAGACAGATCTGTTTCACCATCCCTGCTAACCAGTTGGCTGCTATTGAGAAAGTTGTTTGACCTTTTGTACCTCTTTTCTTTCCTCTTCTGTAGAGAGAGTAGTAGTCTCGTGGGTCGTTGAGAGAATTAAGTGAGGTACTGTATGTAAGCTACTTAGTAAAATGCTCGCAGCATACTGAGCATAAAGAATCGGTAGTTGTTGTTATTATTGTCTTTAATTTGTATGTTCTCAAAATATCTTTGGTGCTTTCATTAACGTATATGTAATTTCTTAAACTTTCTGTGGAGCCAGAGATGTGCCCCAAATTGTCATTTGGTATGATTTCAGTAAGTTTAGGGGAGCATCAGATGATGTTTGCTTTATGTCAACTTGCAGTTTTTTTGTTTTTTATTGTTTTTAAACCAGTGTTGCTTGTCCTAGTACTAATTTATCTTTATCATGCTGGACTAAGTGCCAAAATTCTACTTAGAAATATTTCTAAAAATGCTTTGTCCAAGTACTATTCTATATGTGTACTCTTGTCATGAGTGATGTGTGCTTTGGGCCTAATATGAGGTGAATCACAGACCTTTCTTCTATCTAGCAAGGTTTGTATTATTACCAGCTATCTGTAGCGGTACTTCTGTGAGTGATTAAAAATTATAAGCTTTCTTTAAGTTAGTTGTATTGTTCTTACTGTATTTAATTCAATGTTCCTATAAGCTTATTTTTATTAGTAAGTGTTCCTATGAAACTAGGTCTTAAATAAGTATTATTTTTGTTTCAGAACATTCCAATTTTGTGTCTCAGTACTATTAAATATGTAACTAAAATATTTAGCAAATATAATAGTGAGAATTTAATATAGGAAATCTAGTTATAATTTTCTTTAATTAAGGGTAAGCTTATTAGTCGCACAAACACTTGCTTCTCTTTCAGATTCATCTATTGTTCTAAGCTGAAATCTTGGTTCTTCTTTAGACAGCATGAAATGAGAATGGTAGAAGGTGTCCCTTTTATTTCCCTCTTGGCCACAAACTAAAATTCATATATAATTAGTGGGCAACAAGAGAAGAAAGAGCATTTTAGCACCACTTCTTTCCTATATAATGTATTGTGTGTAGCCATAGAAATACCTTCCTCGTTTGAAATTCAGCCTCCACTTCAATGCTTACTGTTCCTGTCAGCTAACTCTGAGTTCATCGATATGTCCTGCAACTCTAAATTCACTTACATGTAGAGAACTGATGTATCTGTTTGGGACACTCATCTCATTCAAACCTAATCCACATCTGCTCTATAAACATGAACTGATACCTTGAGTAGACCATGTGATTCTATGGAGAGAGGGAGAGTCTATTCAGAACTACCACCTTTCATCTTATACTACTAAACTCGTTTTATGATAGCAAATCCTAAATACAGTGTTGTTACAATCATTTTTCATTAGTTGAAGAGGGAGCTTCTGTCTCAGGTTTTGAGAATGGATTTGAAAGGACAAGCAAGACACAGTCAGAAAGTAGAATATACAGAATTTGGTGATGAATTATGTTGGAAATAGAAGACAGAGGGGAGAATGAAGTTTAAAAAATTTGTAAGTTTTAAAATTATTGTACTATTAACCGAAATAGAAAAATCAAAGAAAAACAGCAACCACATTTCTATTGTGGACAGATTTGTTTTATTTTTAGTTTTAGGCAGTTGATTTTTTCTTATGAAAGAAAAGAATCTTAAGAAGGCTAAACTTTAGAAATCTTCTAATTCAATTCTTTCATTTAATAACTGGGGAACTGCAACAGAGAGGTTTTTACCTGAGGGTTTATAGAACTATCATAGCAGAATCACAATTTAGAAGCCAGTTGAAAAATTCATGAGATTGTTAGAAATGCACAACCAGAGTTGTTTATTTTATTAATAATTAGTAGCATAGGATTAACCAGCATTGAAGAAATAGATGAATTTCATCAGGAATTGATGGTATTCAGAAATTTCCCCAAAGAGTCTCAAATACTTCAGTTGCATCACAACTTGTTGCTGTTTTTCACTGAAAATATCTAGGTCTTCTATCTGTAATTCATTTTGAGGTGAAAAATGCATGAGACTCAGCCAACTCTATTTGCTTATAACATTTTGCTCTTCCAGTAAACACTGGGCTACTCCTATAAAACTTATTCTAGGAGTGAGAAATAGGAGTTTCCAGCATTTGAGACTCCCATCTGAAAAAAATTTTGATTATTTTCCTTTTCTGGGATTTGGTGCCACAAATTCAAAGTGAACCAATATTATATACAACTATCAAGATTTTTTGTGCTTCTGTGTTTGCAAGTTTTGTATAAATTCACAACTTTATGGTTAAAAAAATTTTTTTATGCTTTCCCTCCATGTCCCTCTCCTGAGGATATTTAAAATTTTCATTGTATGGTGGCTTTGGTGATATATGCTTGTTTTGCTTCTTCCTAGGGCTCTCAGGTGAAGTCCTCTTTTTATCTTCGAGTCCTGTTTGGATAGCTGGCTGATGCCCCATGGACTGAGCTGATGAGTTGGGTCAGAGGACGTCACAGTGCAGGGATGGGGGTGGCAGGTGAAGCCTCACATATTATAGGACCATGTGTGGTACAGTGGGAAGAACATAAACTTAAGAGTCACACTTAGCTTTCAGTCTTGGCTCAGCCACTTTCTAGATGTGCAACTTGGTCAAATTTTGTCACCCTCTCTGACCCTTAATTATCCTAACATAAAATCATAGAGTTGAAGTGAGGATTAAGAGAGAGAGAGAACATAGATAGTTTTGCACCGTGCATGGTATATGAGGGCTGTCCTGAAAAAAATCCAGCCATAAATGCCTTTATTTTTCATACTACATGACTGCATACTTTCCAGACAGCCCTCGTATATGCTATGCACATCTTCCTGCCCTTCCCCTCTATAAGATAATACCTGCTACTCTTTTATGTTATTAATTTTAGCTGTTGCTCACAGGCCTCTTTATGCTGCTACCTCAATTTTGGATGATGTGGTGATTATTAAAAAACATAAGGTGTAATTTGCTCTCATGGATCATCCATACACTACCATAATATTAGTTGGTATTTTTTTCCCTTCCCTTCTCTCATAACTAACTTAATTTACTAAAACCACTTCTTGTAATTTAAGTTCTTAGTTACATCTTTTAAAGTCCTTAGGCTATCTAGTACCCTTTTTCTGCTGCTTATAGATATTTTTCACCTGCACTCTTTTGTTTACCTTTAATTCTTTTGTCTGTCTTTGTTATGTTTTACTTTACAGCTATTGTCCAGGGTTAGCCCTTGTGGAACATGGCTGCTATAGTCAGTAAAAGTCAGTGGAACTACATTTTACTTTCTAGAATACTGAATCAACTATTCACATCATTATATGCAATTGTAGAGTACTGGGCTCTGATTGAAAACTTGCTTTTGTTCGTGCTTGAAGGTATTTCTTTTACGTCTAATGAATGCGCAAGTTGGTTGAGGGTGCAGTAATTCTACATAAGTAAGCATTAGTATGGTAATGGATTATTTATTTCTGAACGAAAAAGGTATGACTCAGATACATGTGGCAAGAAAAACTGGCTTGAGATTGTATAGTATACTGCAGACAGATCTGTATCAAGATAATGTACCCAGAGCTAACAATAAATTCAAAACCCTCTTAGATACACAATTATTGTTTCTGGCAGAAACCCTTCTTGTTCCTACAAGAAAATAGATTGCATTAGAATTGTGGGCTTTCAGTAATATAATCCTTGGGTGATAAAGCCTTTTCCCCGCCAGGTGATGAATCATGGATCCATGAAACATGTCTTTGAGATCTAATTGTTTGGCCTGCATTAATAATGTGATGCATGCCCTCATTATGTGATTCTTTTCCCCTTTAAAACTCCAGTCGAACAACAATTATAACCAAGTTGGTAAAATATAGCCACAAATTGTGGTTTCCAACATTGGTTGCATATTATAATCACCTGGGGAGCTTTAAAAAGAATTCTGATACCCAGGTTGATTAAATCAGAATCTCTGGTATTTTTTTTCAAGTTTCCAAGTTTATTCTACTCCATAGGCAATGTTGAGAATTACTGACCTAAAGCATCTCTACACAATAACGGTCTGGGGAAGGTCCGTTATTTAGTAGAGATTGACTGCAGTATCCCCTCTTGGTTATATGCTGACAGCTTCTCAGTATTGCCAAAATATGTGTTCCTTTCAGCAGTTGTCCTCAGGCAATCTACAGTGAAAATTCAATGTCTTCATGGAGACGAATTTGTATAATTCTGTGATTGTTCTGATGAGAAATAAGAAAATGTTAAAAATTATATTTATCCTTGATCTCTTTCTCCATAAGTCTTGGCATTCCTCCATTTCCCGTTGACTTAACGTTCAATTTTTCTCTTCACTGTTTTTCTTGGGTGACATTGGGAGTTTTTACCATCTGATGAAGGCAGATGTATTTTCAAATAAAAATGTCTTAAGCATTTGTTCTTCCACTACTTCTTTCTTTGGCAGAATATTCATATAGTTGATAAATAGTTTGCTTTCTTTAAATACCTTTTTCTATACTCTTTGTAGCATGTTTCATGGGTATTTTAACCTAGTTTTATGGTTTTTTATGAAATAAGGTATTTTCTAAATATGTTATGCTGAATTTAACCGAAATAAGCAGTTGTACTCTATGCCTTTAAAATGATGATGATATCTTGCATTTTAGGGTAACACTTCCATCCTGAAAGATTCCAAAGCATACTGCGAATAGTTACAAATTATACAGTGAAGCACAGTCACCATTGTAGAGTGAAGCATGGCAGCTGTTTAACAGCTCATCGCAACACTACGCAGCAGGTTAGGGTAGGAAGTGATACTGGATTCACTTGAAAAAATTGCTGGGGGGGTGAGGTAAACAGAATGTAATTACCTAAGTTGGAATTCATCCAGGACATAAGGCTAACACCTCCAGCCTTAGAAGAGAAAGCTCTGATTCTTTAATAGCCATGTACTTGCATTCTATATAACTGCATTGTAAGGATGCTTCTACCCTCTACAAACCATCAATGTACTCTCTAATCGTGTTCCAAATGATACTTAAAAAGAAAGAAAAACATGTATTTTTCAAAACCCACATGTTCATACTAACTCAGGGATAATAGATAGTTTTCTGTTTGCATGCCATGTTTTCTCTGAATGTCTGCTTGGAACTTGTTGAAGACTCTGAGGCCACGTGCAGGATTAAAAGAGAATTCCATGATAGATTAGTGATGTCTGCTGTCGGCATAAGAAAACTGGTGCTTATACTTGCCATACTTTTGTCATCCTGGCACTAACACTTAGTTCCTATTTTCCTGGATGGTTTAGCAATACTCTTAATTCTTTTCAAACCTCCTGATTATTTTTAATTACTGCTGCAGATGTGTTTAAGTTTTCCTAAGAAACTTTTAGAAGAAAGGGGCATTGATCATTCACTAGTAACCATGCTTTTGAGGGTTAGAGATAACAAGATATAACTTTAGGTAAAAAATCTCAAAGAAAAAAAAATGTCCAGCAAAGGAAGTAATGTGTCAATTTGGGTTTGCGTTTGGGAACACCATCCATGCAATGTCTGGGGGAGTCAAACAGGAATTAAAGTCAGGAATACAGTTAGCGGAAACATTATTAAGTAAGTCCAGGTGAGAACAGCAATCAGAATTTGGTTGGTTTGAGGAAAAGTTGGAGACATAGGGTAAAAGGCCGGGCAGGCCTTGGGCCCCATGTCTGAGAGCAGCACCAGGGATAGCTCCCAGTGACAGTGGCTTCTCCTGGGAGCTCTGGTTCTTTCCTATTTAGCTGTGCCCCTCAGTGTGGTGTGCACGGCTGTGTGGCCAAGGAATGCCTATAAAACCAAGAAAATGGACCTTCTTACCCTATTAATGTCCATATTAGTAATGCATTTATATTATGAGTGAGGCACTATATAATTCATTTTACATATCTTATTTAATTTAACATGCACTTTGTGTTAGGTAGTATTAGATAGTTACATATGAGAAGATGAAGGTAAGTCGTTTGCCCATAGTCACATTTCAAACAAAGGGTGGAACCTGAATCAGACTTTGATCTCTTGGCTCCAAAGTTTGCGTTCATAAGAACGGACCGCAAAGTTACATGAGAACAGTAAAATCATTTGTGTGGCCCTTGCTTCCATAAGGCAGGATAAGGGACATTTTGGAGTTTTAGAGCATGATTGAGAAGGAACTTTAAAATGCTGAAGTAAGAGGTTAGAGTGTGGATTATTTATGTGTTTTCTGTACTCTGTAATTATTACTAATAGAGTTGTGAGAACTTGTAGACAGTTTCTTGTGGTCCTTCTTTTTGGCATGATAGAAGTATTCAAGTAGAAGAACCACGTTTCAGCTTGTTTAGAGGTAATTCCCTTCTTTCTGTGAATTTGATGTAAGTGACCTAGAAGTGACTTTAAACTTTGTGATATTTGATTCTGTGTCCTGTAAATCTGTCATGGTCCTTAATTTATTTCCCCCAACCTGCTGGTATGAATTGCTGTATGAACCTTCTTACACTCTGATTTAGATAATATGGAAACTTAAGCTTGTTTTTTCAAATATCCATGCATCCAATATAAAAATTGGAGATTAAAAGTTATAGATAACATTTCAGTCTATAATAATGGAGCCTAATTCTTTGCCCTAACGCTTATAGGCATTTGGTTTTCTTAAGGAATTTCTAAGAAAGAACGCTCAACCTTTTTTGGACATTTGTCGAACTTAATAAAACAGACTTGGTCTAAGTAATCCTTTGAAGTTCTAGAGACTATAACGAAATAGTCTTTTCATTAGAAAAAGGACTAAGTGGAAAAAAATTATTTACTTATCTACATTTTAAAATAATTTTAACACTTATGTAAAGGAATGAAAACTTAGTTTTATGTCTGAGTCCTTATTAAGTACAGTATAGGTTCTAATGTTCAAGTTTTTAAGTTCCTAAAAATGTCTTATAAAAACTGACAGATCTTTTATCATAGTAGTGCTATTATCTCACATTTAAAGACTATGCAAGTTATCTATTATTTTACCTTTATAATAGAAAAAATAGCATTCTGTCATTCTAAGAACAATATGATAGTGTGATTGGGAGAGTTGAGGAAAACATATGGATAAATAGCTGGATCCTGTTTTCTCATCTTTTTCCATGGCTTTTACCTAAGCTGTTATGATATTGTGTCAAAGTCAACTTATGTGGCTTTAAAATCTTTATAGAGTTGTTATTTCAAAATTTTTAAAAAGTAATTTAGGGGCAATCTTGTATAATTTTTTATACAAGTATATATGTCTTCCTTTTTGAGGATATTAGCCATAGGAGAGGGGTGTGTGTGTGTGACATTTTGGATATTTTGAGGCAGTCTTAACTGTCTTATACACTGAGCATTCAAATGTAGGGGTTTTTATCTCTGCCTTCATATTAGAATCTTATGGAACATTAAAAAATCTTTCTTCCCAGGCAGCACCCCCCTCCCAATCTAAATTTCTGAAGTTAGAACTGAGACATCAGTACATTTTGAAGTTGAGATAAAAATACATGAATACTTAGTAAACACTTTACCTTCTTGTACACATGAGCGTAATTACTGTCCTAAATCAGAATAGAGGCTTTTCTAGGGGGTGGTAGTAGGATAATTATTGAAACTTTAGGGGTACTCAGCTGGGTCATAATACTAAATAAAGTATAGGCTGAAAGAGAAGTTCATCTGGTATTCTTTTATTTTTCAGTGACTTAAGTGAAACACCTAGAGAAAGATATAAAACACCCACAATTCACCTGGCCACTTGTGCAGTGTTTTCTTGGCTCCAGCTGCTAGCCAACTTATAACCTGAATCTTGATGATTAATAGCTCTTATAATATTTTCTTAGCTAGTGTAACTTCAATTGCAATACTTTTTTTTTCTAATGTCTTACCCTTAGAAAATAGCACTAAACTATTTTTCTCAATAAATTCTACTGACTCGTGGTCCCACAGATTAATTATAAATTTCATAGATGTACTACTGCCCTTTGTCAGTTTTAAATGTATAGTTTCATCATCTCTTTTCTTATCTTTCCAAGCTAACTGGAATTAGATGCTCAAAGAAACCTGTTTAACATGGAATCTATTGCTATTCTGTTATTTTAAACAACAGTGTCATTAATTTTCATCCTCGACTTTTTGGTTCTAATATTATTTTCATTGTTACTATAATTAAAAAAGAATCATCTCATTTTTTACAAACCCATTTATTTCACAACATGCTATACACATCTTTTTAGGAGTAGTTGTCTTCAAAGGCTGCATTATTTTTTACCTTGTGGGCTCTCTTCAGCAGTGTAAATAGTAATACCAGATAACTTTTTCTTTTTTTCATCTTCTTCCCCGCCCTCCCTAAGGACAAGATGAAGGGTGAAAGGGTATCAGAAGAGACTTAGACAACCATGGAAATAAATGTTGGGCCATTTTGCCACAGGTACTTTAAAATACCCCAAGGTGGATGTAAAACATAACTTTAGGGCTTAGACCATTTATCACTGAAATTATAATGCTGGCACAGCTCTGCAGGTATTTCCTTACAGGGTTTCATAGACATTTCACAATAAATGTCTTTTGTTAAAATGGTCTTAGGTCCTATAAAGTAGAGTCTGTATTCCAGGAGGAATTCTTTTGTAGTTATTTAATAGTGTTTCTTTCACAATGCCTTTTTTCTGCATACTTTTTTCCCCTACTGCAATACTTGCATCTTTGACCAGCGGGTAGAGACAGCTTACACTGAGTCTTAGCTGTTCCCTCTAAATGATTGAAGGGAAAGAAAATATGGCCTTAGTTGGTTATATTTAGGTATGGAAACTAGCATTACTACTGAAATGCTGATCCAGTTACTAACCCTTTGAAAAAGGTTGAAGTAGGATAGGAAAATGTGGAAAAAGTGAATTTATTAGATATAACATAAACCTTGACTCTAATCTTGATGAAATACTATAATAACCAATAAAAGGCAGAGTTAATTGTATGTTTTATTGTTGTTGTTGTTGTTTTATGGTTTAAGCAGCTCTTGGAATGGTATCCTTTAAGAGGTGTCTGAGAAGGTCCCAGCATTTCTCCCAACATCTTTTTACTACTTCCTAAAGTTCTTCCACCAACTAGAGAAGTAGTTCTTGCTGGAATTCCTGTTTGGTGTTGAATGTTGCTAAACTTGTCTTTACATTTTATGGGAACGTACACATGTGTGTGTTTTTGAGAAGACCCACAACTTTCATCAGGGCTTTATGTTCCATAAAGATTCTACTTAAAAGCAGATGTAGCTAATTATATGTTTTACTTATAATTTATTGTGAATTAGTCTAAGTGGTTTTCTTCTTGATACCTTATTGAGATGTGCTCATTGATGTTTAAGCAGGATAGAGATAGAGATTTCCTAGCTAACCTTCCTGTATTACAGATGAGGGATTAATGCTGAGATCTGAAATTACAGCTTAAGATGTTTCAATCCCAAAGTCTTGCGCTCTTTTTCAGAAACCCAGAGGATGGAGGAGTTTTAGGTGAGAGCTAATACAGATTTGAGGGCAGTTGAACTTGTTTGAGACACTTCAGGCTGTAAGTAATCAAGTCAGGACTGGAGAGCAGCATGATGGTACTGAGTCTAGAAGGCGCAGGAGTGAGGTGTGTCAGAAGGCAGAGAAGGGGACATGCCAAAGAAATGAAAAGGTAATAAAACTGAACATTTCTTCAGATATTTTTCACAACTTTTGGTCATATGATACTAGAAGGGATTGCCATTGCATTTGCAACAAACAGATCTTTATTGTATGCCGTGAGTCTCAGAATTTTTCTCCTTTCTATTCTTTCATAAGATTTTTGTGAATTTATTATATGACTTTCCAGCACTTAGCTATCTGCTACCTAAGGAAGATCCTAATGATGTAATAACAGTAGCTATGTTACTTTTCATTGGCGTAGCATTTAAAACTATTTAATGCCTTTTCAATCTGTGAACTAATTTTATATTTTAAATAATACTCTGTAGTTTCTAGTGATGGTATCATTAATTTTTTTAAGATATGAGGGAACAGACATAGTGTGCTTATATTCTAGAAGTCTGGGGTACAGTGAAGAGAAACAGAAGGAAAAAATTAACAGCAAGAGCACTTGTTTAGAAAGTCTTCAGTTTTATATTCACAATTTCTTCTCTTTAAAACAGTCCTGTGAAGCAGGAACTCTTACTGTTCTATTTGACATGTAGAAAAATCAAAGCATAAAAGGCCTAGGTAACTTGTCAGAGCAGTCAGTGATAGGCTGGCCTCCAGCCCAGGCCCTAGGATCTGGGGACGTTCACAGTGAACCCCTGCTCTTTGACTTCCCTCGTCATTACATCATGGAATGGGTGAAGGCAGTGTGTGGTGCAATTGGAACCACAGTTAGGGCATGGAGAGCGGAGAAGATGACCTTGGAGGATCGACAACAGTTCCTTTGCCTGCCTGATAAGGAGCAAGAGGTCATGTCCACCTGCGAGAACGTGCTGAGCCATGATAAAACGCGTCCCTTCAGAAAGGTGCCTCACAGTTAGAATGTAGGGTGCTCCTATGTTGGGCTTCAGCATGAAGCTGCACATGATAAGTAAAAAGCTAGAACTAAAGCTCACATATTCTGAATTTCTTGCTGCCTTTTCAATACCCCTTCATTATAATTCTTTGTCCAGTTCTGTAAATAATGAACTCTGGCAATTAATTCTGTAAATGTTGTTCCCTGAAGACCTAGTTATTACTATTTGTTCATTCATGTTGCCTAGACTTTACCTGCCCTATATTTGAACATTCAGATTCTTGTCTAGAACATAACTTTAAGAATTAACCTGTGAAACAGTTATTTAGTCCTACTATGTGTCCAAGTTTTGAATAGGTTCTCGGGATTTAAAATTGTTAAGTCCTTGGTTATCCAGAAGTTTTCCACATGTTTATGACTAATCCAAATGAAACAGTATACAGCATTATTTTGCTAAATTCAATACGTTGATGTTTGTATTTTTATGCATGTTTGTGTGTGCCAGAATTGCTGTAAGACATATCCTGTGTTTTTAAAATATTTCCAGTTCTTTATCTTGGTAATACCCAGAGAGATATTTCGTTTTCTTGAAGCTAGATAAATCTCTACATTCAACAGTTTGTAGCTGAACTGGAAAACGAAAATCGTAAGAGAACTGATTGATATAGTGGTTGCTTACTGTAACAGTTTTCAGATGTCATGGCATTTTTGCAGCTTGCTACGGAGTTGAAGACAAATGAGAAAATAAAATAATAGTTGAAAACATGCAGCTGATATGAATGTTGAAGGACAGTAACACATTTCAAGTCATATAACATAGCAGATTGTTAGAAGACAAATGTTGTTTTTTAAAATATCAGTGCACTGTAAGTCTCAGATCAGTCTTGAATACCTTAAAATATGTGGGCACTAGTATTTGATTTATATGCACAGAACATTGATATTTTGAAACCCAGTAACTTTTTACACTGAAAACACACCCTTGCCAACCTGTCAAATAGAAACTAACCTCACACTGACCTATTTATCTAATGGGCACAAGACACTAGCAAATAAAGAATTACAGTATTTAAAACATTCAGATGTTTTTATTCTCTCTAATGGTTAAATTGATTATTTCTTTATTATTTTTAGAAGTCTCATGTGCTTAAAAATAATATATTGCTGTTATGTTAGTTGCTTTCACAGACTAAAAGTTTTCATAATTCATGACTTTCTTTTCTAGATTAGGTGCCTAGGCTGAATTATGGAAATTAGGAAATAAGAAAATGGGGGTCAAGTTGAAGAAAAGTACAGTAGGTAGAATTGAAAGATTCAGAAAGTAGAAAAAGGAAAAGAAAGCCTTGCTGATTTTAATTGGTGCTTCTGTGATTTGAATTGGAAAAGACAGAGGATATGAGCTGTGTGGATCAGGGGATGGCCGATTAAATGAGTGAAAAATATTGCCTACTGTCAGCTTGAGGACAGTGTGGATGGAGTGGAGGACATTTGTGGGCACTCAGGATAGGTGGATTCTGCTGACTGACAATACGTAGAGGGAAGGGAAGGGCCTTTATTGAGTGTCAGGTAGTATGGAAGGTGCCCTCTGTGTCAGAACTCATTTCAAACAGAGAGAGGCCCATGTTCACCAGCCTTCCCTTTTTTGACATCCACTTTCTGGGTATGCCGATAATCCCTACATTATCACAAAAACAGTACCGTCAAGAGCATAGGACATTTGGGAATGAACTTGGAAAGCAGTGCTGCATTTCATGTAGGATCCAGGCTCTTGTTCTGACTCTGCTCTCACCTACAGGACCCTGGACTTAATTTTCTTACTTGTAAAATGGAAACAATAATGTTTTCCCTACTAGTCTCATGAGACTTTAATTTATATAAAAGGGCTTTACAATTCCCGAAGCAGTGTACAGTGAAGAGTGGTGTTATGATGACACGAAAACAAAAGATCACAACCTCAGTACCTGAGAGAATTTCATATCTTTATATTTCTCCATGCGCTCCCCCCAGCTTTTTTTTGTTTGTTTGTTTCCAGAGGTGGGTAGAACTACAGAAACGGTTTAGTTTTGTAGAGACAGCACATGAAAATCCCCTGATCCTTGAAGGTATTGCATATGGAAGTTCTGTGTTATAATCTGTTGCTCCATGTATATATATGCCCCACATGTGTACAGATTACATATCCATATAAAAATGGAGAAATACATTTGGTAGGATATAAACCAAAATGTTACCCGTGGCTATACATGAATGGTGGGACTAGGGTCATTAAAATTTTCTTCCTAGTTTGTTTGTTTGTGTTTTCTAAATTGTCACTAGTTATATGCATACATATACCCCTCCCCCCACACACACGCATGCACACAGATAGAAAAATTTCAAATTGAATCTTTGCTTTGGCAACTCATGTTTGCTTCACTTACTAGATTAAGGTTGACTACTACATACATAAGTAAATACAGAATTTACTGTTTTTTAAAAACATTTACAGAAATTACTAACACTATGGAATGTCATTGTAATCACATTTATGTAAAGGAGAGCTATGGTTGACATGGATATGTTTTTACTCATACATCATATTACACACTGTCCTTGGAGAGTGTTTCTCAGGAGATTTCTGCTCAGCGGTAGCACCTAGAAGGAACAGATTTGCAGCGTACTACTTCACATTCTCCTGCCTGTGAGTTACCGTATTTTGTCATGTATAATATGCACTTTTTTTGCCCAAATTTGTGGGGGAAAAGTAGGGATGCACATTATACATGGGTAGTACTAATTCTTTATCTCTATAAATGCTTTTGATTCTTTTATTTATGCTTATGAGTAAAAAGTGTAACTCTAGAAATCAATAACGGTATAATAATATCCTAGAATACAATAATCTTTATTTATATAAAACGTACATAAAATTTCTCATACCTTGTGTCTGTTCTTGTTTTGCAATTATTTGCTACATAAAATTTCTTGTACCACAATATGTTAAAAAAGAAGTGCTAAAATTCCTTTATAAAACGAAAAAACAAGTACCTAAATATAAACAAATAAAAATTTGAATTAAATTAAAATATTTCTTTCCCCGAATGTTTGGGCTAAAAATGGGTGCACATTATACATGGCAAAATTTGGTACTGCAAATCTGGTTTCTTTAGTCCTTGCAATTGGCCTTGCTCCAGGGAAAGGCCCCTCTGAATACCATTTGCTTGTATTTATTATTAAATTTTTGCTCAACTTTGACCATGCAGTCCAGCATCACACAAATCCAGTGAAAGACATAATGGCCTCTCAGTTATGACCTGTGTATAATAGAGAAGACAAATAAGACATAAAAGTGCCACAGAAAGGAATGGTACAGGTGAGAAATTATTGGTTTTGTGTTTCTGTTGTTTTCATCATTTCTTCTAGTGACATAGCCACTGGACATTTTAAATGGAGTAGACAAATAAATGGTAAGGAAAAGCAGAAAAGTGGTTAAGCGACCAAAATAGGTCTGTGTATCATCAGTTGCTTCCAATGACAATACTGACCTTTACCTATATGTATTTGGTAGGTGGTGTAAAAGAAGTAGAAACAATATAATGGTAGAGTTAACTTTGGGGGAAGTAACCCTGGTGGAAAAGAGGAGTCCCAAATGGTTTTATAGGTAGTTGAACTTGGCCAGTTGCCATATAAATTTGTGTGCAACTTTGACTGTACAGAGACTTGCCTAAATTTAGCCAAAGCATTTTCACTTTGAATCACTAAGAAGGAAGCAAGCATGATAGAATTTTTAGGTTGTTAAAACAGCGTTGAGTCCCAGTGATTGATTCTACCTTAACATTTGTCTACACTTGTTTCTGACATACTGTTTTGATTCTGAGACCTCAGGGATGTGAATCCCATTTCATTTACTTATCACCTAGTTGCTCAACTAAGCTTTGTTCTAGTAACAAGTTAAGTTATACAATATCTCAGAAGGATATTTAAGCTGAAATCTAAGTGAAACCTGTTTTGTTTTGTTTTGTTTTTGTAGTGTTGGGCACTACTCATGTGCATACAACACATTCCCATAAAACTCACATTTTGTATTTACAGAGAAATTTCTCCTGAGAGTTAAGGTCTTGTAAAACATTCTTGTTCTACAGCATGAGCGGATTATTATACTCAAGGGCATTGAAAGTAAAGTGTACTGAAGAAAAGAATTTTTTCATTAAAATGCAGTTTATATTGATAAAACAGATTACTAGCATTTGATGAAATGTGAAACTTGGAGCTCCTCATATCACTAAATCGCCAGTAGGTTTATTTTGGCAAGTGGAACCAATATGTAACATATAGCAGGCCAGGCATTATACCTGTTAGCATTATATTAGATTAAATTGTCTTTTGGTCAGTACTTAAAAAAAAAGTATGGTATCTGTACCTTGACAAGCTGGCTGTGGTAACTAGGATTATTAGAAAATAAAAGCTGTTGTGTTATCAGTTTTGGCACAGTCATTTATCAATCAGTATTTTAAACATTGACAAGTGGTAATTTAATAGGGAATGACCCAGTTGGCAGGAAGTTCTAATGACAGATGATGCAAACTCATTTATCATTAAGGGGCTCTGCTGGGCTTCTTACCTTTCTCTGTATTGTGGCTCATATTTTCCAAGTCTGGGATGTGAGAAGCCACAAAGGGCAAATCCTATGGCATCAAGCCTGAAACCACTCCCAAGTAGAGAAGAGCATTAACACTTTAGGAACTCATGTCTTTAAAAATGCTGCTCCCCGTTGATGATTCTCAATTTAAACAGATTACATTGTGATGTTGTTAGGATTGTATGGTATTCTTCGGCTTAAATTTTAAAAGGAGAAAGGTAGATGGAATTTTGAATTAAGTATATATAGGAAGAGGTGTTTGAGAAATGAAGATAAAGAAAAAGGCAAACAGAACTTGATGAGAAACCCACTATTATTAAAAAAAAATTCCCCTCTATAGTTAATGAATCTTTCTCTCTGGCTCCTTTAAAATTTGTTTTCTTTGTCTTTAGCTTTCAGAAGATTGCCTGTATTGTGTCTTGGCATGGAGTTTTGGGGATTTATCCTGTTTAGAGTTTCCTCAGATTCTTGAATCTGTTAGTTAGTGTTTTGCTTTGGTTTGGGTTTTTTGTTTTTTGTTTTGTTTTTTTTTGGTGGGGGTGAAGGCGGGTATCAAATTTGGGAACTTCTCAGCTGTGATTTCTTTGAATATTTTTTTCAGCCTCACCTCTTTTCCTCTTCTTCTGGGACTCCAGTGACACAAATGTTAAAATTCTTTTTATAGTCCCACACATTCCTGAAACTTCATTTTCCCCCCCACTCTATTTTCTTGGTTGTTCAGATTAGCTAGTTTTTATTCATTGTTCTCTCTTCAAATTCATTAATTATTTTCTTTGTCTCCTTCATTTTGCAGTTGATTTCATTCAATGTGGTGTATTCTGGTTTTATTTCTAAAATTTCCATTTGTCTTTTGTTTTTTGGTTTTTTTTTGCATTTTTTGGTGAAACTTTATTTCTCTTGTTTTAGGTATGTTTATAATTGTTGATTGGAATATTTTAAATCATTTTTATGTTGGCTTCTTTAAAACTGTCTCACCTCAGCTGGCATTTGTTGATTGGTTTATTCAGTTTGAGATATCCTGTTTCCTGGTATACTTTTTCAGTTTGAATTAATTTTCAGTTAAAAAATTGGACATTTGGGGTCTTGTTTTTGGACTCTAGATCTTATTTACATCTTGTGTTTTTGCATACTATTCTGACATTGCTCTGCTGGATGATGGATATACCACCTCATTACTGTGAGGTGGAGGTGAAATTCCAGGTTTTCCATTCAGCCTTTGTTGACCAGGTTCAGGGAGGAGGGTTCCTTGGGGGTTTATACTCCTGAACTATGGTGAAAGTCCCAACTTTCCAGTAGGTCTCCTCTGACATACCCTAGCTGGTTGGGATCAAAGTCCCAGCTTTCAATCTTTGCCTTCTCTGACATTACTAGAGGTAGGTTTGGGATAGGGAGCATCTCATTACAGCCCAGCCAAGGTAAAAGTCTAGGTTCTTCACTATGTCTTTGCTAGCAGAATTGGAGCTGCAGTTTGTACAGTGGTGTTGGGTTGGAGTACAGCAGTCATTATCTAACAATTTTCTCTCTTAACTGGGCTGCTTCTTTTATAGTCCTTTGGCTACAGAGTTTAGGCTTTTCTGGGGGCTGTTGTTTGTCAATGCTCATTGGCATTTCTGTGTTGCTGGCTTCTCCAGTATTCAGTCTGGGATATATCATTCAAAACCAAAACCCAGGGAACTCGCCACTGTGTCTTTCCTTAGGTTCAAGTTCCTTAGCCAACTCTCAGTATGGCTTCTGTTCTCTACTCTTCAGTCTTCTTCTGTTTGATTTATATATAATGTTCAGTGTTTTCAGTTGCATGTAGCAGGAGGAATGGGGCAAAGTATGTCTATATTATTTACACTAAATGGATTTTATAGTAGGAGATTTTGGTAATTGTGTTTCAAAATGTATTATATGTTCTAAATATTAGCTTCATTTGTTGAATGGCTTAATTATTCTGAACTGGAAAGCCTTGTGTAATAATCCTTGGGATTTAGTCTGATATAAGACTGTACCACTGTAATACTTTTTGTTGTTGTTAAATTTATTGGAATGACATTGGTTAGTAAAAATTACATAGGTTCCAGGTATACAATTGTACAGTAAATTATGTGTTGTATTAGGTGTTCATTACCCAGAGTCAGTTCTCTTTCCATCACCATATATTTGAGTCCCTGCCCCTTCTTTTCCACCTGCCTCCCCCTTTACTCTCAGGTAACTACTAAACTATTGACTGTGTCCATGGGTTTTGTTTCTTGATTGCTTTCAATTTTATGTTTCACATGTGAGTGGAATCAAGTAGTTCTTCTTTTTTTCTTTCTGGCTTATTTCACTTAGCATGATGATTTCAGGATTCATCCATGTTTTCATAAATGACCCTATTTCATCTTTACTTATACCTGAGTAGCGTTCCATTATGTTTATGTACCGCAGCTTCTTTATCCAGTCATCTATCAAAGGACACTTTGGCTATTTCCATGACTTGGCCACTGTGAATAGTGTGGTAATGAACACTGGGGTACATGTATCATTGCAGACTGAGGTTTTCAAGTTTTTTGGGTAGATACCCAAAAGGGAATTGCCAGGTCATATGGCAACTCTATTCTTAGTTGTTTGAGGAATCTCCATACTGTCCTCCACAGTGGTTATATCAGTTGGTATTCCCACCAGCGGTGTATGAAGATCCCTTTTTCTCCACATCCTCTCCATCACTTCTAGTTCCTTGTCTTGTTGATAATAGTGATTCTCACAGGTGTGATGTGGTATCTCATTGTGGTTTTGATTTGCATTTCCCTAATAGCTAGTGAAATTGAGTATTTTTTCATGTATCTGTTGGCCATTTGTATGTCTTCATGGGAGAAGTGTCTGTTCAGGTCCTCTGTCCATGTTTTAATTTGTTTGTTTGTTTTGTTGTTGTTTAGTTGTACAAGTTCTTTATATATTTTAGATATTAGTCCCTTATCAGAGGCATTGTTTGCAAATACTTTCTTCCATTTAGTTGGCTGTGCCTTTGCTTTGTTGATGGTTTTCTTCTGCTATGCAGGAGCTTTTTAGTTTGATATAGTCCCATTCATTCATTTTTGCTTTTACTTCCCTTGCCTTTGAGGTCAGGTTCATGAAGTCCTCCCTGAACCCAAGGTCTGTAAGTTTAGTACCAGTGGTTTTTTCTGTACCATTTATTGTTTTGGGTTTTATGTGAAGGTCTTTAATCCATTTTGAGTTAATTTTGGTATATGGTGACAGTTCATAGTTCAGATTCATTCTTTTGCATGTGGTTTTCTAATTTTTTCCAGCACCATTTATTGAAAAGACTTTCCTTTTTCCATCGTATATTTTTTGCTCTTTTGTCAAAAATAATCTGTCCATATATTTATGAGTTTATTTCTCGGTTTTCAATTCTGTTCCTTTGGTTTGTATGTCTGTTTTTCTGACAGTACCAAGCTGTTTTGATTATTGATGCTTTGTAGTATAGATTGAAATTGGGGAGTGTGATGCCTCCAGCCTTATTCTTTTTTTGTAGGATTGCTTTGGCAATTTGGGATCTTTTGTGGTTCCATGTGAATCTGATTATTCTTTTATCTATTTCTTGAAAGAATGTCTGTGGGATTTTGATTGGAATTGCATTAAATCTGTATATTGCTTTTGGTAATATGGCCATTTTAACAATATTGATTCTTCCAATCCATGAACATAGAATATCTTTCCATTTCTTTGTGTCCTCTTCAATTTCTTTTAGTAGTGTTTTATAGTTTCCAGTGTATATAAGTCCCTCATGTTCTTTGTTAAGTTTATTACCAGGTATTTTATTCTTTTTCTTATGATTGCAAATGGTATTGTTTCTCTCATTTCTTTTTCTGAAGTTTCAATGTTGCTATATAGAAATGCATTTGATTTTGTATTCTGTGACTTTACTGTATTCGGTTATTAATAGTTTTCTGGTGGAATCTTTAGGATTTTCTATATAAAGGATCATGTAATGTATCATTTAAAGCTGATATTTATTTATTTATTTTGTCTGGATGATCTGTCCATGACTGTCAAGTGTAATACTTTTGGGGATAAGGAACCAATTGGGTTATTCCCTATTTAAATATAATCAATAAATAGTAAGCCTTTGATACATAGATCTGTTTAAATTGTAAGTTTACTTACAATTAGAGGAAAATATTTTTTTCTCCATACTCATGAACATTTGAATAACTTAGAAAATATGCTTCATGACTATTTTGCTTATTGATACTTACAAGTGTGAAAATATTTTATTGGTTTTAACATTCTGAGCATCTGAATTGTCTTTTATTTTAAATTTTCAGTAGAATTAATAGAAGGTACATAGGAGAAATCCCTCTGTTCAGTATTACAATAGTAGAGGTCCAGCTGTGATATGCTGCAAGCTTTCGGTGGAGGGAGGGGCAGGGAAGGGAGTTGAGAGAAAGAGAGAGAGAGAGGTGTATAAAGGCTGAGGACAGTAAATGCTTGTCAGTCTGGAGAATGTCAAGCAGTCTAAATTACCAAGTTCTGGAGATGCAGGGAACCTCACATCTGGTTAGGGACACTGACTGAGACTGGTCAGGTATAGTTGTAAGGCTTCCAGGTATTAGTGCTCAAGTGGATCCAGCTAAGTTCATATAAGACATGTAAGAAGCAGAGTCATTCCTAAGAAAGGAGGCTCAAAAGAACCAGATGTGGACATTGATGGTCCCACCCTCTGACCTATGTTTTAGAGACTGATTACTGGTACAATCTTACTTGGAAATGATCTGGAACCTGAGGTCCATGGAAATGGCCTGTTGGATGGACTGGCCCCAGAGGTACAAGCCTGGTGAAAGAGGTGTGCAGGGGGAGAAATGCTGATGGTAGGATGATTGTAGCTAGAGCTTCCTATGGACATGCCCTAAATGTGGGAGTTGAAACTTCCTTCTAAACCCTTATTCACTCCCTAGATGTTGCTCATCTGGGCTCTCTGTGGTTCTGGGTCTCCTAGGCTCTTAGTACTGTAATGAGATCAGCCTGACCAGAGAGGGCTCTAATTCCTGTTCAAAATTAATTTGGCACATTAGCAGAATGGGGTGGAGAACAAACTCTTGGCTAAATTTTTTTTTAACTTTTTTTTTTTTAAGCATTTTTCTTACATTCTAGAGCCAAAAGACAAGTGGGAATTTTAGGGAATTTTCTTAATGTAGGAAATCATTCCCCTGAGACTTCATGCAATTGTCTTCTCTTCTCAAGAATTTGAGTGCATTGGAAAGGCCCTGACATGAAAATCAGAGACTTTAAGATTAGGTGCCTGAGGGAGACTATAGACAAGTGTCCCTACTTCATCTTAATAAACTGGGAATGATACTATCAGTCCTGCTACCTTATGGTATTACTTTGAATGAAAATAAGTTGGAAAAATCTTTTAAGTGCTACTTGATCTTTCATAATATAATGTTTCATTATGTATTTCCACAAATACAAATGCTTCTCTTTGTCTAAATGTTCTCTTCTGTTATGAGGAGAAAAATAACTCTTCCTTAGTAGGAAATTCAGTGAAGGAAAACCAGTTCATAGATATTGGCACAGCCCATTCTGTAGTTTTAATAAAACTTAACTAAGTATTAGTAGTACAATTTTTAGACAGTGGTATTTTTGTTATTTTTCAGATTATCTGTTGCTAATTTTTTTCCTACTGAGTATCAGCTTCTTAGTGTCCCTGCCGCCACTACCCTCCTTGGCAGCTATAAATATCATTTACTGATAATTACATTCTTACAATTAAGAGGGAACTTAGAAAATTTGCTTAGGCCTCACTAACTTGTTTTCACTGCAGTAGTATGGCTAGAATTCTAGAAATTGTTTAACAACTAGAGTTTACCTGTGACGCACCTCAGCCTCCTTTTCCTCTTGCTGTACCACTCAGATATCCTATTAGAAGCTAAGCTCCATGTGGGGTGGTCTGCCAATACCTGGGTGCTTAGAACAGACTCAAGAATTATTTGCTGCGTGAACGTGTCCCTGGATGCATGGATGCTTGCTGTTCTTTGAGTGGTGCTCCCTCTTAGGTTCCAGAGGCCCTCTGCTGCCGTATTTATGTTGTATTATATTCCCAAGTTTCCATCTCCTGACAGATTTTCAGCTTGTGATTTAATAACTAGGTTGTGTTCACCCTCTATTGCTGACAGTAGACCTATCAGAAAATTAAGTTTGTAAGGAGTTTTGACATTAGTTTCATGGTAAGCACTCAGTAAATGTTAGCTGGTTGCATCATCGTCCTCATCGTCATTGTCATCATCATCATCATCATCGAGAATATTCCTCACCTTTTGTTCCCAAGAAACAGGAGGACTGTAAGAATTTCCGCAGGTGGTAGTGAAAGTTTGGTGGGGTAAGAGGATTGGTGGGAGAGAGGAATGTGTGTGGGGCGAGAAAACAAGGCTCTTCTCTCTTCATCTCTTTCACCAAACAGCTATGCTTTGGTCTGTTTTACATATTTGTATTCCTGGTGAATTTTATTTCCGAAAGATTCCACAGGTTAAATTTCTCTTTCAAAAGAAATGTGATAAGCAATGTGCTGGTTCCTAGAGAGTGCAAGATGAATATGGCTCTTGTAAATGTGCAGTTGACAGTGACAAGGGTAAGAAGAGAAAAGTAGCTGATGACATTTAAGATTGCATTCTTAGGCAAATAATTTGTGCAGTCTTTAAAACCAATGTGCTGCTTGCTGGAAGCCAGCATGTCATAGAGCATGGTCACACCATACCAACCTCACTATTACTCATTGTAATAGGGCAGTTAGGTTAGTGGATAAGGTGAGGCTGTATCCCTTACCATTTGTTTGACCTTAGAATAGTCACTGAGCTCTGTAAACCTCAACTATAAAACATCAGAAATCATACCACCTCATAGAGTTATAAGGGTTGCATAAAACTTATTTTTTAACATAAATACCTGGTTCACCTGTAGGCCTCAGTACACACATATGCATGTATGCTCTCTGTATTTAACATGTAGAAAATATTAAATGACATCAGCAGGACATTTCATACACCCTCTTGTGATAGCCTTACAAATAAGATGGCTAGGTCAATTAGTTATTAGCTAATCTTTCTTGAACAAATTAATTATGGTTAACCTTAAAGAAAGACCTGGGTTTTTGTGGAAAAGACAGAGATCTGGATTCAGACAGATTTTGTATAGAGTCCAAGCTCTGTCATTTCCCAGATTCTTGAGCAAGTCACTTAAGCTGGTAAAGTCTCTATTTTCTCATCTATAAACTAGGTAATCAACAGGAATTTTGTGAGGATAAAATTCTAGGTAGCACTGAGGGTTAAGTACCCACAATGGTACTTCATATTGCAGTAGGTATTCAAGAAATGTTCCTTTGTTTTCTTTACTCTTGTGGAATGGTAGAAATAAAAACCCAAAACTAGTATCCTAGAATTTTAGATGACACAGAACAAGGAATGACTGAAAGAATAATGGGTGATAAGGATGACATTTCAGAATTATCATGACAGACCAAAACAGTGAACTCGAGTGTACAAAATTTTATTTAAAACAGTGTTAACTCCTGCATTCAAAAAGAGACATACGAGGGCTGTCTGGAAAAAAGCCAGCCAATATAACGAGAATGGTTCCATGACTGGGTACTTTCCGGACAAACCTTGTATATATGTACAACTAAAACGCTTGAGGAGTCTTGAAATACTTAACCTGGAGAAGGACAATTTTGTGGAGAGGCAAACTACATTCACACTATAGAATCATTAAACCTTGGAGTTTGAAAAGTATTACATGCAAATGTGGGCACTGTGTTATTCCTGTGTTAAATTTGAATTGTGTCATTCCTAAGCAGAGAATTCACACATGAAATACATAGGGAAAAAATGGCAATTCTATAAAGACCTCTTTCTAATAATTTACTTATTCAAAAGACATCTTTCTAATAATAGGTTTATTCAAAAATGAAGTAGGATCTGTGTGTGGTATGTTTTGAAAAAATATGTTTAATATTACTGATTAAATAATAGAGATTCTCACATCAGAGGTGGCTAAGGGACAAATGCCCTTGGTATTTTAGAGGTGGGGGAGATGTCACATTTCATCTGACTTGATAACTACTCTAAAACCTTGGAAAATTCTCATGGACTCCCTGTTGTAAATATTCTTTGTACTCTCTCATAGAAAGGAATCTAGGTAAAAATTAACTCAATAATCAGTAGTGGGAGTATTGTACCCAGTTCTTTTCAAGGGATTCCTACATGGGTGTGATGCTGGATGAGGTTAATTTCTAAATTCACAGCCAATGAATTCTAGGATTACACACCTATGAAATTAAGTGAACACAATATGTATACAGAAATCAGTAAGATTAATACTGGATAATGTTTTTGAGTATAAGTTCAGAATGTACTAATAGCATGGATATTATCTCATCTCTAAAATGGGCATTTTAGAGGAACAAGAATTTCAAGAACATCTTGTATAAGGAAGAAAATTTGGGTCCTAATCAATTCAATTTTACTTATTAATCCGATAAAAGATAAGTGATTTTGTGATATGTGCAGCTATGAGAATCAAGAAGAAATCATTTTTCTTTACCCAGACTAGTGTTACTAGGATCTTTCTGTGAACAGGGCTCTATTTAATCTTCTTCATTGAGTGGCATGCACAAGCAGGAAAACTCAATGAGTCATTTGAATAATCCGGCTGGTGTAACTGAATATTCTCGAGAACTATGGAAAGGTTAAATGCTTTGAAACACATGTATTCTGAGGGGAACACTGAGCAGCAGCTCTCCACTTTCACTGACAGCAGAACTTGGCCCACGAGTACTAGCTGTGTTTTATAGGGCTTAATACACTCCCATTTCAAGGTGATTGCCAGTTATTATGTGATCATGAGAAGATAGACTTTAATTTCAGTGAGCATTAGCGTCATCAGCAACAAGCCTTTTTGCATGTGGTGTGCCAGGTGCTGCATAAAATATGTTAAACTAGCATATTGCTTGCTCTCTACATGCTTACGGTATTAAGAGTGATATAGACTCTTTTATACATAAGCAGATCTGAAAGGTAAGTTGATTAATGACAGCAGCTAGAGTCATGCCTTACATTTATGTACCAAGTTCTGGTTTACAAAGCTCTTAAGAGAGCAGAACATTCCTCCCAGGAAGGTGATGAATCCTGTGAGGCAGAAATGTTTCTGGTATGAGTTTCCCTGAAGGGCACTGAGCCTGTGTTTTTATTGAAGAATCATAAGATGCGGCTTAAAAGATGTGATCACGGCACAGTGCTCCAACCAGAGAGAAAATTCCAACTGGAAATAAGGAGCTAGATCATTTTGCTGAGTTTTGAAGTGGAAAAGGGTTGGGGAAGATCAAGGTACAGGATATATGGAAGGTTTAATGAAGCATGTAATGTGGAAAGAAGGAGAGGAGACATATACTTAAGCCCCGCAATGGAGCCTGCCAAGTTTATTCAGGTGTCCATTGCATTATCGGTAGTGAAAAGAAGTGAACCAACATTTCCTTACTGAATACTTGCCTCTTTCTCATACTTTAGTTCTTGCGTTACTCTGGACAGAGACAGCGCTTGACCCTTTCCTTTGCATTTGTGATCCCTTGTCTTTTCCTGTTGTCTTCCTACTTGGGTCTAGAGTAATATATTTTTCTTCTTACCTCCTATTTATTACCTTAGGTTTGCACTACTTCAGATTCTTCTCCAAAAGTCACTTCTGAATAATGTTGCTTGTATTAGACAACTAGGTCATTTACTTTATACTATATATTGTGGTCAGATACTTCCTTTAATTTATTCCATACATCCATTGCTTACTTTAATGCTGACCCAGACAGACTTATAGGGTAAACTTTTAAATGAAGTATATAGTCATAATTTTGTATGCATATGTTGTGTGTATGCATGTCTCTTGTCACTTGATTTATGTATTTTCAGTCATTTGATTATAAAGTTCTTAAACATGGACACTCTATTTTAAATGTCATTTAATACCCTCCAGCACCGGCATATTTTTATACTGTTGATTTCTCATAAATATTATTAATGGACACACAACGCTTAAAGTTTTGGGAAGGGAAATCTGTGTGGCAGCTGCAGAACCACACTAAACTTGGGTTAGCATGCAACTTGTCTCTTTTTTCTGAGAGAAATTGGGTTGTAATTTGTGTTCACTATCTAGCTGCCTTGTTTAGATTAAGTGCTATTTATTTTATGGAATAAATTCATAAAGCAAAACAGTGAGTATTACATTTTGACTCCTTAATTTTAAAGGAACCTTTTATAGCAGTTGGCAGAACTATGGTGGAACTCAATTTGGAGAGAATCAGTGTCCTTAGATCACTTTATTTGCATTGTTGAGCTGTGTCAACACATCAACAAGTGAGGTTTACCGCTTTGAAAGGTGACATGAAAATATTGGGTGTGTGTTATATAATTACTGTGTAACCTTTTGAAAAGCTAGCTTTTACCCTTCACTGAAACTCTTGACATTTTGGTCATCAGCCTCACTTATGGTACACCTCAGAATAAACTTGGAACTTGAAGGTCAGTGGAGAAACTCGTTGTCAATTCAGCGTGGAGAAGCTTACATAACACCTCGGGAGCCAGGTCTGGCTTGTGTTAGTATTACAGAGCCTTACTCTCGGGGGTGCTCCAGCCTCTCATCAGAGGGGCAGAAGGAAACTGAGGTGCAGACAGACAGAGTATACAGATGACAAGGCAAGCCTTCAAACTGCACAGAGAACTTAGGGATGCTTGAGAGAAAAACTAGATGAATCTTGAAATACGAGCTTCAGTGTAAACATCCCCAAAGACCAAGCGGATGAAATTGAAGAAAAAGATGAGAAACTTGGAAGAGGCGGACAAATTTGAAACAAGTGTTTCTGTGACTGGTGGGGCAATCATAAAGTGGTTTAAAGGCATTTCTGAGGAAGCCAGATATGTCAGAGTCAGAGGCCCTTTCCAGAGGACTTCCGTGGGGGTGGGGCATTTTAAACATCAGGCTTTGGGAAGAGGAGGAAGCTGCACTCATCACCGTATTGAGAATATTCAGCACCCATATTAACGCAGCGGTTGTACATGGATATGACATAGGATTGTGCCCTCTCCCCACCCCCCCAAAAAAAATGGAGACAGGAAGAATTTTGAATAGATTTAAAAACAAATGTCGGGGTTGGCGCATCGAAATTAGGCAGTCACAGGAGAGGAGAAACCACAGAGAGCTAAGCAGAGAGATGGTGATGAAGTGAAAAATGCCACTGAGTGGGCAGGCAGCAGAGTAGTCGAACATGTCAACACTGTAATGGAATGGGAGTCAAGTGTTTCTATGGTTTAAAAAGACCAAAGGTCAAGTGAAGCAAATCTGTAGAAGGACAGGGGCTGATAGGTGATGATAAATATTTTTGAAATGTTTAAGTCACAAGTAGTTGGGTATTGGAATTCAAAGTTGATGTCTTGGTAGATAGAACATGGAAACGTGAAAGAACAATAGGAAGATGACTGATCTGAGCATGGCATTAGGAATTGCTGCATTAGAAATTTTAAGTTACATATGGCTTTTACGTGTATATAAGCCCTAAAATATGATTATACGACATGTCTACTTATCAGTTCTCTTTTAAAAGCAAATAAACATTAATGAATATTCTTTGGATAAAGGTAATACAACTTAAGATGCTGACTATTGCAAATTATATGTATGGTAATTTGTATGAATCTGTATGAACAAATCAGATTTTGAAGTAATTTCTTTCTCTCTAGAAAACCTTATTATTCCCTGCACATCACTTCACACTGGACAGCTTAAATAAGTCCAAGTCAGTCAGTACGCTGTGGCGGAATGTTTTTTAGCTGAATGTGCGCTGGAATCTGTTTGTTTGCAGCAGATGATTTGACTAAGCTTTGATGCACAGTCACGTTCTGACATTTGTGTATTTCAGCAGTGAACAATGTAAACTCCTTTTCTGAGCACTTTGATTACTTGCACATAGCAGTGCCCATGGCATGTGACAGAGAAGAGCACTCTATCCACTAATCAGATAGATATGCTTCGAGCGTATTTACACAAAATAATGAAAACAGCTGTTAGATACCTTTAAACTCGAGTGTGTTTTGTTATTAATCTACTAGCCTGTACACATGACACTATAATTCTTCGCTCACTCAAGTTGCCTTTAATGACACAGTAATAAAACTGGGAGGGATGAAAGTAATGGAATTGTAGAATGTAATGCCTCAATTGTTCTACAGTGTCTTCCTTTTTGCCAAAATAAACCACAATTAGGTCCATATGGTGTTTTGAAGTTTTCAAGCAATGACCCTAATAAAAAGTAATGAATTTCTGACAAAAAAGAGCATGGCTGTCTTTTAAGTGGATATCTTCACTATTGATCTAGATATGATTGCAGACCGATATGCTAATAGAAGAAGAAAGGTTCAGTGTGCTTGGTACAAGTACTTTCATTTGTGGTTTATTTTACTCATAAGAAATTCAAGTTTTAAAGGTAGAAATATTCTAATCCATTAGTTATGACTCCCTTGTTTTAAAGACCTATTATGTAAAACAAAGGAATAAATATTCAAGAACAGGAAATTTCATAGGCACTTCTAATACTGGAGATCGTCACATAGACAGGACTGCAAGAATTTGTTTTGGAGATATCCTGTCATTGTATACATGGGACTGTAGAGATTGTGCTTTTGTTTGTATGGGATTTTTGTGTATTTCTAACTGCTTCAAGGAATGATGGTATTTTATACCTCCTCTTCAATTTTACATCTAACTGCCACATTGACGTTACTTTCTTTGATCTTTACAAAATAATATCAGAGTAGGTAAAAATCATTAAAATAGCCTTAATATTAATAAAGCATTAGAGGTAGCCTAGAATCTTAAAAATAGATTAGAAAAATGTAAACTGAATGCTAGATCATGAGTGCAATAGCTATACTGATAGGAATGGGAGAGAAGGAATTAGAGGGAAGAGACTTAGTGTCATTTTAACTAGGGATACCTGGATTTGAATCTGTGCTCAGCAACATATTAATATTTTCCCTCTGTTGAATGTACTTAACTTTTCTGAATCTTGGCTTCCTCATCCAAGAGATAAGAGTTGTTTTAAGGATTAAGGTGATATCCATGGTACAGCTGACAGATTGCCTGGCAAACAGTAGGCACTTAATAAATGTAGTTGTTTATTATTATTACTGTTACTGTTATTTTGATCAACCTCCTAAAGTAGCTTGCTAGAATGATTTATACTTACTGTGTTCTGTGTGTAAGTATGTTTGTGTGTTGAATTCAATTATACAGTCTCTACATATTTACTGAACCCCTCCTATGTGCCAAGAATGTTCATAAAGTGATGGAAGATGAAATACTAAATAAAATTCTTTTAAGAGGTTCTTATCTAGTGGATTTGTAAGTATTAGACTCTGAAGAGTACAAATGCAGAGGTGCAAACAAATTTCTTTGCAAATATAGTAGAAGCTGAGAGTAATATGCCCTGAGTGGGACATGAGACAACTAGATGGACAAGGAGTGGGGAGGGAGAAGGAGCATGTGAAGTGACAGTGAGGGTTGAAAAGTAGAGACTGACTTTGGGAAGTAATGACGGTCGTGGTGTGAGGAAGCGTGGGAGATACTGCTGGAAAGCCAAATTCACAAAGCCAGTGGATGACTATTATGCACCATATTGTGTTGAGTATTAGATTTACAAAGTGATTAAAATGTAATCCTGCCCTCAAGGACCAGAAATTGCCATCAAAGAGTGAGGCTGACAGCTTCATTTTGTTAGTTGTACCCAGTCCACCTGGTCAAGGGCAACATGAGTTCTGAAACTTGTGAACCATTCATTGAAATTGCTCTTCATTGTTTAGGTACATTTCTTTTTGGAACAATACGGTGAATGAGTGAATGACAAACAGGTTTGCATAGCTTTTTCCTATTTTAACATAGTGAAAAAAATAAGTTTCAACCTACTGTCAGGCTACGTTATCTCAAATTCCAAATTAGTAAACTGAGTTTATACTATCTGATCATTTAATTGTCAGAAGAATTTTTTATTTGCAAAATTCTTCTCACTTATTTTTAATATTATTTTAATCTGTTTAATAAAAAACAGAATCATCTCTTAATTAACATTTCATGGACAGTTTATTGTATAATGGATCAAAAGTTATCATTTCCGAGTTACTGTTTTCTTATCTCATTGAGATAAGACTTACAACTTAGATCATTGCTATTGCTTACTATTAATAACATTTTAGCACATTTTGAGAGATTATGTCAATGTACTTGAAACATACTTTAAACTGGGAAGCATACTTAAAAATTCGTTTGAATCAGCCATACTCTTCCAAATAAAATAATTACTTTGCATTCCAAAGCATAGCCTTCATATTAGTATGAGTATATGCGCCATTCTAAGATGCGTAGAGTGTAGGTTAAGTAGCAAGCACTGTGTGGGGCACTGGATATAAAGTGATGCTACTGGTGTGACTGACAGTTTAATATCCATATGAAACTCTTATCTGCATAAATGTTGTTTTCCTTATAGCAGTTCACTGATTTTCCCTGTCAATGATAATAACTTTCTGAACCCTTTTGCCACTCTTCTTTACTAATTACTTTCCACATAACTTTCGTTTTAATGTCAGCATTATGGGCAGATTTGTTCTTTGAAGAACACATGATTTGGGAAATTAGTCAAATACTATTATATTTGGAGTCTGATCTCATGGATAATTTGGAGCCCAATTTCATGTATGAAAGTTTTGAATCCTAAAGGGGACAGGAGACTGTAAATTTATGACAGTTGTTTGATGGACTTTGATTTATTTATTTATTTATCTACGAGGTCAGACAATTAAATTCACGAACTCATCCTAGAAAAAGTCCTTCACATCTCGTTGCTGAATGTCACTATGATAAACTTTGAAGTCCTCCCTTTGGGAAGCTATGCACCGATGCCAGCACCTAGTCCACCCATCAGCAGTTTTAAAACTCTTTTTCTGGAATGGCCATCAGAGCTGTCATCATATCAAAAATCTGACAAGTAGGGAGTTCCCTGATGGTGTAGCGGCTTAAGGCTTCGGCGTTGGCGCTGTCAGCGCTGCGGCCTGGGTTCGATTCCCAGTCAGGGAGCTACCCACATACCAAAAAAAAAAAAGCAAAAAAAAAAAAAAAATCTGACAAGTAAGTTGGCGAACTGCCCCTGTGCGCTTATGTTGGCAGCACCGTACAAACAACTCCGTAAGGTGTCATAACCTTGACAAGGTTATGACAACACCTCTGATGGCTATTTCAGAAAAAGAGTTCCAAAATTGCTCTGAAGAGTGGACTAGGTGCTGGCATTGGCACATAGCTTCCCAAGGGGAGTACTTCAAAGGAGCTTGTAGTGATCATCAGCCATGAGCTGTGTATCACTTTTTCTGGGATGAGCTTGTGCCGTTAATTGTCTGACTTCATACTGGGTAGTGCTTAACTTGGCCATGGAACTCATTCCAAAACAACAAGAGCACCACTTCCCAAGGGATCGGTTTGCAGATGTCAAATCTCTATGGGATATATATCTGCAAGTCTGTTACTTTTTTAAAAAGTTAATTGGTTTTGAAAACATTTTTACTCCTGTATGTCATGTCAGGTGCATCATTCATGTGAAGTGTGTTTGCTGGCCCCGTGGCTTTAGCCAGGCGGTTTCCCTTGTTGTCCCTGATTCCGCATTACTCCCTCTTCTCTGAAGTGCAGGAGAGTTCCAGCTCCTTCACATCCTCACCAACACAGTCTTTTCATTTTTAGACAGATGCGTACAGTATTTTCCATTAGTTGTGCTTTGTCTTTAATACTGCCTTTTGAAGAGCAGTGTTTCTTAGTTTGGATGAAGTCCAATTTATTCTTTTTTTTTTTTTCGTTTATACATCATGTTTTGGGGGTTGTATTTCAACAGTCTTTACCCAATCCAAGGACATTTTAACCAATGGCCTCTTTTACTGAAGCTAAGTACCATTGCAGTCTTAGCAATGGTATCTTTTTGAGTATTCCCTGAAAGTCAATGTGGAATGGTAGATCAAGGCTTTTGAAATCAGACGGTTCTTAATTCAAATACAGCATCCGAAACCTCCATGCACCTTCCTCGGCTTCATGGAATTACAATCCTTACCTGTGAAATGGGAACAACAACTTATAATACCATGTTGTGAGAGTTTAAATGAAATAACATTTTAAATTATTGGTACATAGTAGGCACCCTACCAATTCCAGTTCCATGATCATCCCCACTCACCCTGTCATTCCTACGCCCTGGCTGCCCCTCTACTCAAAACGCTAAGAGCAAAATGTTAACCACTGGGAGGAGAAGCAAAGGGAGCAAGGAGCTCTTTAACTCCATCTCTGCTGTAGTTCTTTGTAGCAACACAGAAACTCATAAGTTAACATACCTGTTGAAGAAATTTTTAGCAAACATTTGGAGATTTGGGGCTCAACCTTCATAAATGTGTGTGATGCTCAGAATTCATAAATAATATAGAAGGAAGCCACAAATTACGTGGGAAATTTGGTTCTCATGTCCATAAATTTGAGTTCGAGATCTCATGTTTTTTTAGAGTACTTTAAAAAATCCTGTAGAGAGGCACCAGGATGGAGATTGCTTTAGAGCCTTGGATTCAATAACCACACAAAGCTCATTTTCTTTCAGTGTTGTAGGTTTTTGTATTTTTACTTCTTTGAGCACTTGAAGATATAGCAAGCTTGAGTTTAGAATTGGCGTCATACAAAATATATGAGCATTATCTTTGCATGCTAGTTTCTTACTCAAAGCCTCACCACATAAAAGGTACCTGGGAACTGAGCCTCCTGGAGCAATAGCCAGTTCAAGTCCTCCATCTCTTGGGTGTACAGGAATATTGGACAGACTGGCTGGTGGAACTGCTCCTTCTGCCTAGATCCTTAATGTTCCCTCATGTGGTGCATATATAGTTGAATCCCATATCTTAATTAAGGGTATACTCTTAAGCTGCTCCACTTTTTGATTAGCTGAAGAGAAATGCTGCTTTCATTTCTTACCCTCTAAGGTAAGCCCTGAAGATCAAAATGAAAAGTTCACATCTACCAATGTGTCATTTCACACTCCTGTTGATGTCATTAATTGAATAATGCATCCTTTTCCAAAGAGCCAGGTTGTGATTTTAGACTGTTTGTCAAACTGCTTGACAAGGCATCCGGGATCAATGGATCTGATTATTGTGCTTTATATGTTAATACCAATGTTTAGTGTGTATATCTTAGACCAAGGTTCAACAAACTGTGCCCAGAAACTGGCCACCTGTTCTTATAAATGACATTTTATTGGAACACAGCCATACCCATTTATTTACATTTTGTCTGTGAATGCTTTCACACTACAACAGCAATATTTAGTAGTTACAGTGGATACCCTGTAGAGTACAAGCCCAAAATATTTATAATCTGGTTCTTTACCGAATGTTTGCTAACTCCTGTTTTAGACCTTTATGTGTTCAGAGCAGAAGCTGCAAGTTTAGTCCAATGACCACAGAGATCAAAATGATCAAAGGGTAGTTAAAAATGGGTATTCCAGGATGCTACCAGGATCCCATTGAGTTAAACTCTCTTGGGTTGGAACCTGATAGTGTGCATATTTAACAAATGTTTCAGGGATTTTTAATGCACACTAAAGTTTTGCTACCATTTGTTTAGTGAATAGAAAAATGAACATGAAAGCATTGCTCTATAAGTAGTATACCTACCACAAATAAAGTAGTGTTACCTCTTCTCTAGAAAATAGGTTCCTAGAGAAGAAACTATATATCTGCGCTTCTTGTTTTGTAGCTTAAAATTTTTGGTAGATGTGCCATGAGGGAAGCTATCATTTAGTTGGGGGAGACATTAAATGTTTTAAGAACAATTAAAGAAATGAAATCCAGAGAACAGGTTGTTAAATTCTAAAGAGGGCATGATCTTTGTAGACAAGTGTATTGGCTCCTGATTAATTACTGAGTCTTAAGAAAGAAAATTGAAAATTACAGAGTACCCTAGATGTTACGGGTAAATATTACTGTGTAAAACTTTTGTTTCACTCACATACACATAAATATATGCATACGATTTGCAATATACAGGGTCTAGCACAAATAACACCTTTTTTATGAGCTAGTAATCTATACCAAAATCATAAGCATGTAATTCTTTAATATACCAATATCATAACTGCATTAATGTAACTACTTTAAAAAGGGCATTACTTCCTATAGAGTGTGTTTTGTACTGTGAGTTGCTGTCAAAAATTTTTTTAAACTTCATTCTTAAAGATCATATTTAAGACTCATTTAAGTTAGAGAGAAAGACGCTATCCCTGGATATAATATTATAGGTATTCCTTTATTGCACTTAATAAAAAATGAACTATCATTTCTTTTTTATATAAATTAATGTGTAAGTGTACAGATTCAGCATATGTATATTTTCCAAACCCACCCTTCTCTTCAGTTCTCCCCTGGGCAAGCCTGATGAATTGAAGGAATTCTAGAATTTTAGAGTTGGAATTACTTTGGAAACTATTGCTTTACCTCTCAATTTTTCAGGATAGGAAATTGTGACCAAAAATTGGTTCAACAGTTTACCTAAGGTCATATGTGAAGCGGGAGAAGTATCATCTGAGAGAGCTTCCAGACCCTAAACTGGAGATGCCAGCTGGTAGTCCATGAGCTGAACCTTTCTGGATTCTCAAAAAAGTCCAAAGATCAAGGAATACAGCCCTTGTTGCTCATGGCACAAATTGGCAAGAGATAAGTGGTGTTTGCCCCCTTGGCTGGACAACATTCTCTTTAGTTCACCCAAGCTCTCACTACTCTGTGTTGGCCCTTGCGCTGTTGTTTTAGTTAAAATAGAGAAATTCTCTTAGAGACGTATTTCTCTATTCACATGCATTATTATCGGAAGCAAAAAATAAATAAAAGCTAGACCAAGAATACCATGTGTTTAATCAAAGATAGAGATTATATTTCTATGTGGAATTTAAAAACATCCCTACGAGTTGTTTTGTGCCTTAAAAAGGTTTGAAAGAACATATAAAACCTGTATTTTATATCAGCCTCTTCACTCATTTTGCTTTTCCTTTCTGACTCCTGGAAAAAAATAGCGCTGAATGAGATGAGGTTCTTTGACTCGTCAAAAGTGTTTAGCTCACTAGTGGCACAGCCCGAATTGGAACTTTTGTCTTCTGATGACCATCTGGGATAGGTGCAGTGATTTCAATGTTGGAAAGAGCTTTCATGGTTGTTATTATTATTACTATTATTATTATTATTTTGGTTGTTATTAATTATTTTAATAGCCCTCTTATGAGTCAATTGTGGACACTGTATATATTCTCATTTAATCCTCACAGCAATACTCTGGTTACATTTCCTCAAATTTACAATTGAGAAAAATTAAGGTCCTTAAGGTCTTGGTCATATATAGCTGCATAAGAAATTACCCCTAAACTTTTAACTTCTGTGAACAGTTCTTTTACTCTACATCTGGGATTCTGAATCAGGAATTTTAGCAGGGCTTATCTGGGTGACTCTTTTTGCTCCCTGTGGTGTTGACTGTGGTGACTCAGTGGTCGTCAGCTGGTGGATAAGCAGGTCTGAAGGGTCCCCTAGGCTTCCCTAACAGGGCTATTCCCTCATCAGGAATGGTGGGACCTCTGTCACATAATTTTCTCAGGAGAATTGGACATCTTACATGGCAGACAGCTCAGGATACCAGAGAGGGTATTCCAAGAGAGGCAGGTGGGAGCTCTGTGGATTTTCTCACTGTGCCGATAGGCAATTGGGTTTCAGGTCTGTGTCTCTAAACTACGTGCTAATTTGGGCCATTGGGGACAGGTGTTGCCTTTTTTTGTGTGTTGGGGGTGAGTTCCCTGGTTGGGAATCGAACCCAGCCCATGGCATTGAGAGCGCCAGAAGCCTAGCCACACCACCAGGGAACCCCGCAAGGTGTTGCCTTTCTTGCAGTTAGTCGGTTTGTAAATCCAAGCCTTAGGCAACATTCTGCATGTCTTCCTGCCCAAGTGCTTACTTTTAAGGCAACCACATGCTTTTTTCCTTGGGAGATTGAGGAGTCCTACTTTGTTTGACAAGCTATACCTTTTGGGGGACACATTTTATTTGTTTATTTATTAAATTTATTGGGGTGGCATCAATTAGTAAGATTATATAGCTTTCAAGTGTACATTTCTATAATACATCATCAGTGTGTAGTGCTGTGTGCTCACCACCCAGAGTCAATTCTCCTTCCATCACCATGTATTTGATCCCTCTCCCTTCTTTTCATACTGAGAACGTCTATAAAAACCAAAGACAAACATAGCTTTTTCCAATCCAGGGGGAGAGAGAGAGAGACAGAGGGAGGGAGGGAGGGAGAGGGAGAGAGAGAAAGAGAGAGCGAGAGAGAGTGTGAGTTAATTCCTTTTAAATAATGATAACCCCTCAGGGATGATGAGCATCAGGTAAGTTTCAGAAGGAAATGATTTGAAGACAAAGACTGGTTGATAAAGTGTACCAAGCCCATGATTGGCAGTCAGAAATCCTGGCCTGGATTCCCAAATCTGCCATTATTTGCTGTGTGGGCAAGTCGTTTTATCTGAGCCTTAGTTTATTAATCTGTAGTATGAGGTGGTTATAAAAAACCACCTCTGAGGGCTATGGTGTAGATACCCACAATCATTGTATTTTTCAACTGTGGGGGTAAATACAGCCTTTTTCATATCTCCGTTTTACTTTCTACCAGCTTGTCTCCAAGAACATTGTAGAGGTAGAGGAAGAACACAGTGTGATTGGGCATCTTCCCATGCATACTTGCCAAAACAGCATACCCCAACCAAGTACTTTATTTCTTAATAAAATTCCTGATGGCAAAGATTGATTGGTGTAGCCAGTGAAAGTGTGAGTGTTGCATTTTCTTTACCATCTTCCTTTTAGTATCAGGCTTTTGGGTCAAATTACCTAGATATTTTTGCTTATTTATCATGCTAAACATGCATACATACCACATTGTGCTCCCTGATAGGTTTGCTTTTCTTTTCCATTTCCTTTTGATAAGTCTCCTTCCATAAAGAAATATGACAGCAGCAGAAGGGGCTTTTTGTTGTGATTTAGAAATCCATCTTCAAATAACCCTTAAAGTACACTAACAGTATACCCATAAATGATAGTGACAGGCTTTTTCTTTACCCCTGAATCCCCAGTCAGGGATAATATGGCTACAGTGGCCCAGGCGTCTTTCAGATAGATTGTTATGTAAGGGCATGGGTATGTGTGACAATCACAAGATTCCCGGATGTAGCTTTCTTTTCTCCTCTCTCTACTGTGCTCTCTCCTGTTCTCCCCAGCTCACCTGTCTTTTCCCTTCTCCTCTCCTCCCATGTCTACTCTCCCTTTCATTTCACTCTACTCTTTCCTCCCTTTTTCTTCATGCTTTGTTGTGGGGTAGGAGAAGTAGGGCCTGAGTGCTTCCTTTATTGCAGGAGCCCTCTGAACTGTTCTGTATGTTTCCTCTGAAAGTTTTCTCCTGGGCTGCTATATGTTTGTTTGTTTGTTTTTGGCATAACAGTATCCCAACTACTACCATTGAAGTGAGGCAGGCCACTGCCTTTTTAAAAACGTCTTTGGACTTTTTGATGTCCCTGCCACATCACATAACCTTTCCTCTTCTACAAAAATCCAAAATGGGTAATTTCAACAGTATTGTGTATTGGAGAAACTTTTGTTTTCTCACTTATATTTCTGGATTTTATTATTTCATAGTAAAATGTTAAAGGTTAAAAAGTAAAGGAAAAACCTGTTACAGTCATGTATTCACCTTGGTTATGTCTTTCTTACCTTACCTTCTCAGCCTTAAGACACTCTCTAGAAAGCTCAACCATTTTTCTTCCAGTGACATTCACAGGGAGGGAAGAAATGGGAAGAAATGAAACTCACAAATATTTCCCCCTGCAGATGTTTGAAAGCCTGACTTAGACTAGAGAGAGAACCTAACCAGTGTTCTACATACATGACAGTAGTTGTCAGTTAAAGATTTTGAAATAAAGGTATTCTTCTTTATAAAGTAAAATATTTTGTAACTTCAGTAATTTGAATGCAAAATTTGCTAACGACAGACAATTGAGGTTGTAAAATTAGAAGAAATTTGTTTATAAGTGGGACAAAAATATTTTTCAGTTGTAACAGAAATTTATTTTTTGAAAAAGAGGTGATACTGCTTAATGTTTTATCCAATGTGACAATTTTCCTTCAGGAGCCTTATGAAAGTTTCAGTGCCAGAATTTCACACATATATATTCAGAGATAAATGTTTTTAAAATGAAGAGCTTCCTTTTACAGAATCACAGCATCACTTAACTCATATTAAGTACTGATGTTATGCAAAAAGGAGGTTTTCAGTCTGTGTTCACCCACAAATCTGATATATATCTATATATGTTTTTCCAAATGGGTGGATTTTTAAAAGTTCAATTAGCTAAATTTTAATCTGTAGGAGGCTTTAATGGTTCTATTATGAAACTTTGCAGAGACATAATAACAATGCTGATAGATTATACATATGTCTTGATTAATAGTGTTATAGTATTGCTTTAAAAATGGGTATAGTGTTCTATATTGCTCGTGCTCCAGTTAAATAAGCATCTGTGGTATACAGCTAGTCTGAGAGATTTTCTTCTAGGCTCTCAGAGAGCAGAATTAATAATCTGGTGTTGAAAGTATACCTTCTAAAATACATTTTTAAATTGTGTTTGAATTCATTCATAGAGGCATTCATTTTTTAAATTTTAAGAATGCTATTCTTTCCAGAAATGTGCATTTAATTATCCACTTTAAAAATACAGACATTTTGTTTTTGTTGTTTCAGTAAGAGGGGATTGTTTGGTAATTAGAGATTATTGTTAAAGAGGCAAATTATTTTGAAAATACACATTTATTGAGAGGAGATCTGGGAATGTAAACCAGACAGAGAGGTTACATCTACAATAGCGTAATACCAGTACAGCAGCAGTTTAGTAAATTGGTATATAAACAAGCATCTGCTGCAGGAATGTAAGAATGACATCATAAAGGATGTATGGAAAATTTTAATTGAAAAAGAATGATGCACAATTGCAGCATGGCTTTAAGTCTAAATTGATTTTTGCCAACAGAGTAAAAGTGAGATTCTTTTAAAACATTCCAATAATGTAAAGTATTTAAAATGTAATGTCCTGTTAATGTACCTAAAAATTAGAGTCTAGGTCATCCAATAAGAGTACTGCTTACAGTAATGCAGCCTATATAATATGCAATTATCTTGACAATAGTTTTATTTTTCAACAATTTTGTCATAAAACAGCAGTAAGATACAATGAATTTGATTCATTTTTTGTGTGTGAATCATTTAATAGGCCATTACATCTACTATATTAGACTCCATTCTCCTTACAGAGCTTTTCATTATAAGGCTGTCTTTAATGGAAAGAAGTTTAACCTTCCCTCCCAGATAGATTGAACCCCATAACAGTGTAAACATTCTCATTATAAAATAAAATCCCCTTCCCCAAGGGCAGGACTATAATTATGTTGTAGAGCATCGTATGAATGTTTCTCTTTAGAAGTGCTGTCTCATTCTTGCTCTCAAGTTTTTATCATTTTCAAACAATCAATAATATTTTAAACTATACTTTAATAAAATGCATATGATCTAGTTTTAATTTTTTGACATTATTTTAATCAACTTTGAGAAGAAGTCACCAGTAAAATTGCTGTTGATTTATAAATGGGATAATTAGAGGCTTTCCTCCTAAGTACTGTTCACTGGCATTGTGGCTGTTTTTATTGCCTAGTCAAACCTCTTCATTCAATTTTAAAATTGCCTTTTGAATGAACTGTACTATAAGCTTGCCAAATAGTGTCACCATTAATACCTTACCTCCTCTATTTCATTGTCCAGTCTGCAAATGCACAATAAATTGTTTGATAAGGGGGTCAATGAGATGGTACTAGTTTTTAAGTGAATTATAACCAAACAGTTCAGATTATGTCACACACTTATTGTTACTGTAGAGCTGTGTTTAAAAAGATAGCAATACAGTACATTGGTTCATTTTACACTGTTACATCATGAATATATCTTGTACAAATCAGGAGACCGCAGTTCTTCAATAAATTTCCAATCTTTATATCAGGAAAAAGAAAAATGCTACCTTCAGATTTGTGGACTTTGCCCCTGGTTTCCATGTGAATGTGTTAGAGCAAAGATTTCAGATAATTATTTCAAGATAATAATTTAATGAAGATGCCAAAAGTATTATTGGGAGGCCTGAGGACCATATGTTGTTAGTATGGTAGCTGACCAATGTTGTCTGTTACACAGGTAGCAATTATATTTCCATAGGTGTGTGAACTCACTGGATATACAGTGTGCATTGTAAGAGGCGATTTTTCCACTCTTTGACTTGTAGATGAATTATAAACTCTTCTTAGCTTTCATTAGAAGGAAGTCAGAATTGTCTTAAATGCATATCTTTCTGCTTATGCAGAATTGGTGAGTGTTTTTGAGAAATTTAAAAGGCAAAAAGTAAGAAACTTTGTGCTTGTTGGGTCTAAAATCAAGTCTGTTTGTGTGTGTCTCTCCCTTTGTAACAGAAGGAATGTTTCTTATGTTTCTGTCTTCAGACAGTTGGCACACATTTCATCTCAGCAGCTGCTTTCTCTTAAAGTGCAGTAGAGTGTAGGACTGTAGTGACACGAGCATTAATACTTCACATTCTGCTATCATATGCTGTCACTGGGAAATATGGATCTAGGTTACATGTGTTTGCAGACTTTGTACTGCTGAATTATGAAAGCTGACTCTGTTGGAGGATTGTGTTGTATTCAGAGACTGTGAACTGAACAATAAATGAATGCAGTAGGCTGTTTAAAGTGCTATACCATGCTCTCTTTTTGGGGCCTAATTGAGCCTGAGCTTTAAAATTTAGAAGTGCCAAATTGCACTGGAAAATACCTTAAAATCACCATCTAAATAATTTAGTCAAAAGGCATTATTATGCATTCTCTTTTACTTAAAATTTTTAAGATTCCATTTTTTCTACAGTTGTACAAATCTTTGCAGTTCAGATACAAAAAACAATAAAACTTGTTACAAATGATCAAAGAGAAATGTTTTCCCATTCAGATAAAAATTTGCAAAGGAAATCATTGTTAAAATTACTTACTATGGTTATAAAAATTAATGTTATAGATTTCATTTTTTTTTTTTTTTATAAATAGTCTGAAATATGGCAGTCAGGGCACAAATAATAAGATAATTGTTCTTTATTGCCTTTGCACCTGAGTTATGTCTAAACACACACACACACACACACACACACACACACACTTATACATGTTTGTATAGATATACACATACATATATTAATTTTTTGAGGTTATTAATAGAATTTCTGAAAAAGTAATTGCTGTTGATTTATAAACAATATTTAGAGGATAGTAAATAACACAATGCTATCATAATAGAATGTGAATGAGCACGTGCAAGTAATGTTTACTTGAAAACATTTATGGATCAGTATTTGGAGACTTAGAACAAAAATAGTTGCTATTGAGGGGCAACATTTTGGATTACTATGAGTAAGGAATGAGTAATGAGTCACAGTATTTGGATGTCTTTCTAAATTTACTAGAGATTAGATTTGTTGGGCTTATATATAAGTTTAATTTGCAACTATCTAACTTTTGAAGTTGAAATGAAATTTTAGGTACTGGGGCACAGACTTTTTTGACCTACATTATTTCCATTGAAAATTACCTTGAGAACCATCTTGTATCATGTAAGCTACCCACTTCCATCCTATTTTACAAAAAAAAAAATGGCTCTAAGTAGCTTGAAATACTATTATTTAGGTTAATAAAATTCTCAAGTTGTAAAAAGGCAATTTTGTAAAAATTAGAGATTCTTAATCTTTGAATCAGTTGTTATATACTACTTGGTTTTGCTATTTGAGAGAAAAACAAGCTTCCTATCGTCATACACACTATTAAACCTATTAAATAGTGGTTATGACAGTGTTGTTCACTCATTTAAAGTCAAGGAAAAATTATGAGTTTTTATTACTTTTTAATATTTTCATTAAAATGTAGCTAACACAATATTATATTAATTTCTCATGTATACTGTACTTATTCAACATTTATATACCTAAAAAGTGATCATCATGGTAAGTCCAGCAACCAAAAATTTCTTTCTTTGTCTTTAACCTTTGGCATTTTAATTATGATATCTTTTGGTGTGGGTTCTTCTTGTTTGGGACTGTCTGTGCTTCCTGGTTTTGTATGTCTATTTCCTTTGCAAGGTTAGGGAAATTTTCCATCATTATTTCTTCAAATAGTTTTTCAATTTCTTGCTCTCTTTCTTCTCCTTTTGGTACCCTATGATGTTGTCCCAGAAGCCTCTGAAAGTATCCTCATTTTTTGGGATTTTTTTTCATTTTGCTGTTCTGATTGGATGTTTTTTGCTAGCTTACCTTCTGAATTGTTGATTTGATCATCTGCTTCATTTAATCTTGTGCTGATTTCCTCTAAAGTATTCTTCATTTCAGTTATTGTATTCTTTATTTCTGACTGGTTCTATTATCTGTTTTCTATCTCCATTTTTATATTTCCTAATAATTTGTTGAAGTTCTACTTGAGATCATTGAGCATCCTTATAACCAGCATTTTGAACTCTGAGTCTAGTAGATTGCTTGTCTCCATTTTCTTTAGTTCTTTTTCTGGAGCTTTGTTCTGTTCTATAATTTGGGACATGTTTTTTTTTTTTTTTATCTCCCCATTTTGGCTCCCTCATTGTGTTTCTGTGTATTAGGTAGAGCTGCTATGTCTCCCAGTCTTAGTAGAGTGGCCTTATGTAGTCGACGTGCTGTGGGACTCAGTGATGCAGCCTTCCTGGTCACTTGAGCCAGGTGCCCCAGGTATGTCCTCTGTGTGGGTTGTGTTACCCTCCTGTTGTAGTTAAGCCTTGGTTGTTGTTGTCACACCAGTGGAAGGCATTGAGGCTGATTGGTTGTGAGTACTGGCTGTGACTACAGTGTAGGAGCTGTTGTGCAGGGGTTGACCTACCAAGCAGGGTTTGCTTAGCATGGCTCTGGTGCCTCCCTAGTCTGCCTTTTGGGTGTGTGATCACCAGAAGCAGCCAGGTGATGCTCCTGCTGAGTTCGAACATGGCCACCAGGTGTGCCATCCCCTGGGCGGGCCCCAGGGTAGGCCATGTTCAGCTGCAGCCTGTGCCCTTGCCTGGGGTCACTTGGCATGAGCCACAAAGCATTCCACAGATGCTTGGAGCATTCCACGCTGGGCTTGGAGGTACCTCAAGAGACCAGGCCAACCTGTGAACTGAGACTAGGTGTCACTAGTGCCAGGCTTAAGGCTGCTCAGCCAGAAGTACAGGACATGTCAAAGCCAGATGCTGCTTATTTGGGTTTTATGAACATTTGAGAAATTTTAGGAAAGTCTGCAATATGAGCCCAAACCAACCATTTATAAGGAAAAGCCACTGGAAGCAGTGTTGTTGAGTCTGAAAATCACCAGGGTGGGGTAAATGGTGTTAGCCAAGTGGATGGAGACTCAGATATGGCAGCCACCTGTGTCTGCATGCTGGAAGTAGGGAGGGCTCAACAAAGAAACAATGGCTTCTGCCAGCTCCTTCATCTGGGAGAAGGCTGGCCCTCCAGCCATCGCCCTGAAGCCAGACAACTTAGTTCCTCCTCATATGTCCTGGGCACCTTTGGAGCTGCTGTCCTAGCCCTTGGGCCCAGAGTGAGTGAGTAGGTGTGTGGGCCCTCTAAGAGGAGCCCCTGGGACTGCAGCCACCCTTGTCTCACTCAGCAACAATCTTCATTGGTTTTCACAGTCAGAAATCATGGGAACTTCTCTCCCTAGCCCTGAGACCCTGGACTGGGGAGCCTGGTTTGGGGCTGGCATGCCTTGCTCCTTCAGGGTGAACTCCTGCAGCTGATATTTCTCCTGATTTTTAATGGTCACAGGTGAGTGTGGGACGAACTTGTTCTGTGTCTGCCCATCCTTCCAGTTGCAAGGTGGCTGCTTCTGCATGCCCTTAGATGTAGGGCTTTGGTTCAGCTAGACTTCCAGTGATTCTCAGTGATGGTTGTTCTGTACTTTAGTTGTAATTTTGCTTGGTCATGAGACAAGGTAAGCACAGATTTACCTATTTCACCATCTCGACCAGATCTCCACAATTTGTTTTTGCTTTATAAATCCTGTCTTTCTCTTACTTTTTCTAATAATTAGTGCCGAAAGATATATATTCTGTTTCCCCAAATCCTATGAAGAATTTGCATTCTTTCTTATTGTTCTGCCTGTCAAATGAGCAAACTGGTTGCCAGTACAGAAAGGTACATAACACCCTGACACTGCCAATAATCACGTTAGTGTCCTGGAATGATCATTTTCTAACCACAGTGTGGCCTCTGCATGATTCTGCATGTCCTGAGTGTGACCAGATACGCATTATTTGCTTGCTACTTTTCCTTATAGAAGTTGACTTCTAAGTGGCCCATTTAAAAATGCCTTCAGTATAAGACTATGCACCTCAAAGGAGCCCACTTCCCCAGCTCAAGGCAAAACCCAAGGGCACATCTTCTATGCAGCCAATTGTGTGGTGCCCTGTTATGGTGCACACAGGACATTCCTTTGAACAAAGCAGCCATTTGATGGAACAGTTTCCTATCATTTCTGCACAAGACGTGCTGTGTAGTGCACTCAGGGCCATCATGACTGTCCATTAGAGCTTCATTCTGTATCTGCCTAGAATTGCTGTTACATTTGGAAAATTTAACTGTGTTTGTCATAAGGAAGAGCTCGTGCTGAAAACAGTACTGGCTGGAGTTGGGATCTAAAATGCCACTGTTAGCTGATTGCAAAAACATAAAACACATCAACAGTTTTGGCAGTAGAATTAAACATGCAAATGAATAGAATGAAAGGTGAAAACAGCACTTTTCACTCTTAGTCACGGTTCTATGCAATTGGGCACTTTTGAATTCAGTTTGTAAGGTCTCACCACTATTTCTTTTTCAAGGCTCTAGTGACCTCGGATTTCCTTTGTGTTTCTCTCTCTTCCCTACAGCCATCCTTCTCGAAAAAGGAATCATTAAACAAACTTCTAGAAGTGACTTCTAAAGTCAAAACACATGCAAGGAGTCAGTATTTGAGTCCTCATGGGAAATAACTAAATTTTGGTTATTTGCATGCTTCATTAAGGTAGAATTGTTTGGAGGTAGCAGAACATCTTTTAACATAATCAGATAGACCTGTACTTTTAACATGTGACTGCATGTTATAACTTTTAGGTTAGCTAAGTAGCATACTTTTTTAAATTCCCCTTTTCCTATTCTTTCTGTATTTCTCCCAATGTGTACATGTGTTCAGATTTCCATTATATCCAACATCTTTGGCTGGTGAATTAGCTTCATGTAAATTTTATTATTTTTCAAAAGTTTCACGTGGAGTTCTTTCTGCTTGGAAGAATAAGGTAGAATCAGTAAGAAAACTCTAAATTATAATTATCATAACCAATATGGTAAATTCGGTGTCTTTTCCATATTGCTTATCTTCTCAAAAGTTAATTGCACTTTTCAACTTCAAATGTTGGCAAAACTTGAGCTTTTTACTCTTTGCAACATAGCATATGTCAAAAATATCTGTACTTCAAGGAGGAAACTAAGGCAGAAGTGATTGGATAATTTGGTTGTGTCAGAGAGAGTTAAACTTTCCCTTTATTGAGGTAATGATCATGGTTTATGATGGCTGGTTCTGTGCCCATCTATAGCCTCTGACACATTTTTGGAGAGCATTACTTATACTCTCTGGATATAATTTAAAGTGCTTGCTAGAGTGAAAAGAACTCCAGGCTCATGGTTGGAGCTGCAGCACTGTTCCTGACTAGCTGTGTGTGTGGTCAGGCCTGTCATTTAACCTTTCATGACCTCAGTGTCTGCATCTGTAAATTGAAGTTGTTGAGCTGGGTTATATCTCAGGTCCTTCTGAGTTTTAAAATATCTGTCATTTTATATTTCTAATTAGAAGTTTGGTTCTGTCACAGTTATGTAAGATTTAAAAACACACAAATTCCAAAAGGGATTGTTTATCTTTAATCATCATCATCCTAAGCAGTAAAGCTAAAATATTTTTCAGTTTTGGAAAATGAATTCTTAAGTGAGAGCACTTTGGAAAGTGCTCTCTGTTCTTCAGTTTGCATAACTTGAACAAATAGAGGTTGGATGTAGACTTAATAAAATTAGTTGTAGGTTAGTATAATTTTTAGTTTGCTTTTCCTTTCATCTTCAAGTAAATTGAATATTTTAGTACAGTATTATCTAATATTACTTATATAATTAGTTATTTACATTATCTCTAAATAAGATTAAAGGTAGAGGGGTCCCTTCTTCCCAGCCCTGCCCCAGAATTCTTACAATTATGTCAGTATTTAAACATTTTTTTTATTATTTACATTTACATTTAAAGAAGAGGCTCTTATATTTCCTCTTGGCTCATAGTTATTTGAAGATCATGTGGTTTTCCAACAATCAAAGAGATGTAGGTTTTTTTTATCTCTATTTGGTATAGTCAAAAGGGAGTCTTGAATTGGGTGGTCACAACCTGGCTTCCATTCCTAGCTCTGCCATTAACTGCCCCTGTAATTGACAAAGTCCTCAACCAACAGAGAGCTTCAGTCTCCTCATTTGTGGAATGAGGATGATGTACCCTCTCTTCACCTAGGGCATAATGCCTTGAACTTTCCAAGTATTTAATAAATGTATGCTTAACTCAACGGAAGTGAATTGTGGATTTTTTGTCCTAAGTTCTGCCCATTTTCATTTGTTTCTGTAGGACTACATCATGAAGGTTAGAGGTTGGGGGATATTATTTAAGGTAAAATAATTGTTTAGCATTCCTCTCTGGGTGTTAACTTTAATTTGTCCATTCAGCTGAGGTAGTTATTCTTTAATCTTCCTTTGGCCAAGCAAATATTTGTTCAAATATAATGGTATTAGAAGTTTTGCTGATTTCATTGGTGTAGGAATGGAGGACCTACCTAGTTAATTGTCCTGCCCATTTTTACATTTATACTTTTCTATGAACCCAGAAGTTCTTGGACTCTTGTCAACACAGTTTAAAATCTATTGGCCATTTAAAGTTGAGACCTAAAATTATTTATTCAAGAGGACATGGTGTTCAGAATGGCTCCCTTGAAATTGGGCTGAAATATGCTTCCAGTGTATTATTACCTTTCTGTCACAGGAAAGTAAAAAAGATTGCTTGCCAAATCTACATTAATCAGCATTTTAGTTATAATTTCCAAGAAATCCTGTTTTTAGAAATAACCCTTTCTTTAATTCTTAAAGGTGAGAGTCCACAATTCTACATTTTTATAGTGTGTTTGAAGTACTTTGGTTCACAATATATAGCTGTCCATTTGGATTGGCTTTGTTGTTATCAACTTGTGATTCCAATTAGCAAAAAGAGATCAGACAATTCATGGACAGTGTTGTTTGACGTTAATAAAGTTATCCCCCTCGGAGGATATCACCAAGGGAAATCAGTTTTAGTAGCTAGTCATTTGAATCTAGAGGTGAAGAAATGTCACCACAGAGCAAAACTTGTAATATTATAAAATCCTATGTGTTTGCTTCAGGATGTCCCACCTAATTTATAAGCTCCTTAACTGTCAAGATCTTGTCCTCCTTGACTACCTCCCAGCTCCAGAAGGCAAGACAACCTGATGCACAGTGCTGGGGCTTAATCAGTAATTGTTTTTATTAACCACTGAAAGTAGTATTGGTATGACTAATAACAGTGAGCTCTGTACTCCCTGAATTTAAGAGTCTTGTCTTTGAGTTTTGTAAACTCTAGTTTCTATTTTGTTTTATTTTGTTTTCTGGGCTGCAAAGCCTTGTGGTTCAGCCAGACCAAGGCCCTAAACCTGTCATGTCCATGCTAATAATGACTGTCAAGTTAGAGACCTTATTTAGACTTCAGGCCAGGTCTCTGTGGTGCCTGATCCCGCGTTCTGACTTAATGACAGAATTTGAGGATAGGCCACTTTCCTGAGGAATGCTGTAAGTACTTCTTAGCTTCCGAAAAGCTTTGCTTGTTACTGCCCCTGCCTGGTAATTGCTATCAACTAGATGAGTGACCTTGGGCAAGTCAAATCACTTAAACTGTCTTGAGTCTCTGTAAATGAGACTATGGAACAAGTGACCACATCCAGTTTTAAAATTCTGTGATCTTTAAGGTTGTCTGAGTAATTGAAAACATGTATATTCTCTTTTGAATTATGCTTATGAGAAAGTGAGATTATTTTTACACAGACACACACATATACACACTTATGCCCCTTCATGTAAGAATGTGCTACAGTAAAACCAAAGGATTAGAGCAGCAGGTTATAGGAAGAGTGTGAAGTGCACCTCTTTTCCTTCTTTTTCCTGGCCATCAGAGTCTTATTTTCTTCCACATAAAACTGACCAAGTATATGGCAAAGTAAATACTGTGTCTCATTCTTGATCATCCACAACTTGAACTTGGATTGAAGTTGTTTGCTCTCTGATCCAGAGCTTTTGGATGCAGGGCATTTCGTGTGAGCAAAGAAATAAACAGACTAAAAAGGTTGTAGCAAATTGTAGATTTAGTAGAATCCCTGAGATGATTTACTTTAGGGCTGGGTTTAGAATGGCAAACAGATGCAAAGGGTTTTTCTGGCCTTTTCTTTCTAAGTTGGCTGTGTCCCTGCCTACAAGAGGCCTAGATTCTTGCTGTTCTCCCCACCCTCTCCCCCTTTTTCTGAACTTCTAGGATTCCATTTCACAGTAGGATATGTTTGAAAAGATTTGTTTGATTAGGAGAAAATTTGCCCAGAGAATGATGCCATATTATCATATATTATTTATTTTATTAACTTTCCACTCTACCAGGCAAGAGGACAGAATACTGAACTTGGCATAGCCAGCACTCAACCTCCCAGAACTTTGGAGAAAATGTTGGGCCTTTCATTCCCCCTAGATGGTCATTAGGATGAAGGCTTTTTCTGGGAGAAGGTCCAAAATCATCTCAGATGTGTAGGTTTTGGAGATTATTCAACAGGGCTGCTCCATGGAATGTGAGACATTCCCAAGGTCAAATCAGTTTGTTTAGGCAGGATTATCAGTAAACTACATGAAAAGGAAAGCGAGAAACCATTTCTATAAACTTTAGCCTTTCCTGAAAACATCTAAAAAAAGGTAACGCTCATGAAATATAAAATTCTATAAATGTTAGAATATTGCAGATTAATCTTAAATAATTGATCATATCATACACAAAATAAAGAAAACAATTTTCTTTTTAAAAATCAACATTTTATTGAGGTAATCATAAAAATATATATGAGGGCTTTTTCAGAAAGTATCCAGCCATGTAATATGAAAAAATAGAGGCATTTATGGCTGGATTTTTTTCTGGACAGCCCGCGTATATATAGCTCTATTTTGTTCCCAAGATTGATATTCTTTCAAATAGCAAAATGTTCCCAGGCTTTTTATTCCAAAAGCTTAAACACAATTTAACCTTTTTGAATATGGCAGCTTTTATGTCCTTTTTAAAAAAAGTTTTATTTGTTTTATTGTAGATTTTTAATCCATTCTCCCCTACCTGCTATTAGCTCAAACTATAGAGCTTTAAGCTAAGGACTTTCACAAAGTCCTGTAAATAACAGCCTTCTCTTCTCATTTAAGCCAGCAGGACATCCCATCATGACTGTCTCTTAATTAGATGATATTTTGATCTGTGTTCCTATTCATGAATGCTTTGTTTTCTAGTGCCATGTCAGGATGCTATTTACCCAGTAATACAATTTCATGACGTATTCTTAGGAGAGCTAGACTAGAGGACATTCTGTTTGGCTCAGGCTTTCCACTATATTGTTGACATAATTTCTAGATTAATATATGAGTGAAGTTTCTAATAAATAAGGGTGATTCCTTACTTTTATGAAATAATCTTTAAGAAAAGCCTGCCAGAGATTTAGTAAGAAAACACTAACTTTAATACACTGTTACCTAACTTTCAAGCCCCTTTTACTGCATTTACTCTCACCAAGATGGCCCATTGTCTTAACACAGCTGTCTCTGCTGCGGCTTCTGCAGTTTTGTGCTTGCTATATTTTTCTAATATTTAATGCAGTGCATTTTATGTTCTCCCTTTTATTTCATTTTATGTTGTATTGCGTTATGTATTTCACTGTTGGATCTAAATTGGGGAAGGGAATCCTGCTTTGTCCTTGCACTATAATGAAGATAGAGTTTGTTAATATAAATGTAAACTGCTGTCTTAGGTGCATCATCACATGAAGACTGTTTCATAATTGAATATGTTGGTACTAGATACATTTAGAAAATTACAGTCCCTAAACACCTACTCAGAAAGAGAGATGAACTTAATGGTTTGTTGTATACATTTTCATTTTAAAATATTTTAGAAGAATGATTTGTAAGAACATGTACAATGCAAAGTAATGATGGTAACAGTGCAACAGTTAAAGGAGAAATATATGCAGCAATTACATTCAACATTTATTAGGATCTTTGTTCTTGGAAAGTTAGATATTTTTGAGGACTTCAAAATATGGGTGGTTAAATTAGATTAGATTGAGAGGGAGAAATAAGTTTACAGAAGCACGTTAAGGACACATTACCTACTTTAGTAAACATAACTATAATGTGTTTTGCTTTTTATTAAATTATCTGCCTTCACAGAGCAGTAATATTTTTAAACATATATAGAGTGATAAAAACGATGCGATGACTGCAGTATGAAATTCACTTTCCTCATTTTTCTAAGTGATATGGGGGTATATACGTGAATACATCTTCAATTAAGGATGAAAAAGATTATTTTAGATAATGTAGGTGTGAAAAATGGGTTTCCAGTAAGAAATGAATGCAAAGTGTTAATAATTAATGCTATGTTGCCAAAATTCTTATTTCACAATATCTAACAATTTAATGTTGAAAGAAATATTTAAACGGTGAAATGTTTGGAACAAAAAGGTGACTAACCTCAATGATCTTCTTATAACTACTTCAAAATTTATCTGAGCAGCACTGACTTATTCAGGCCAAAAAAAAAAAAAGGACATAATTCACATTTACACAAAAATAATATGTCAGACCTGTTATTTT